>VWZP01010455.1:214927-269503 GCA_013396995.1 Dicaeum eximium
AAAAAAATCAAACCCAGAAATTTTTAATACTTTTTCTAATGGCTTGAGATTTTTTAAAATTAAGAATTATTGGTAATTGAAATTAGTGAGTAGAAGCTGGTAGAAATTTTAAGTCAGAACTTTCTTATGTTTTTTGGTATAGATGTACATTTTTAAAAGATGTTTCATTTCCTTTAAATGTTTTCAAATTCTCACACACACATGATTTTTAAAAAAAGGATTTTAGGGAGAAAAAAGTGCTCTTCCCTTCCCAAACCCCCAGCTGTGTTTTCAGTGAAAGGCAGCTTTATGGATTAAATATAACATCTCTGCCCTTCCTTCCTCACCAGCCCGTACTGCCTTACTTCAAGTTGCCCTTCTACTAGAAGGACTAAGAGTCTGATTCAATGATGAATGACTTGACTTTAAGGAGAGCTGAAAGCACTCAGCTCTCTGTGGAAATGAGTCAATGCCTCACAGTGTAAGTCCTTAAGAAGTGGAGTGGAGCAATGCCTTTATTCCAGCTTGCTACCTGCAGAGAGAAGGATGCATGGCCAGCAGCACTGGACAACTGCTGTTCATTTTCTGCATGAGGAGCAGTAGCATTACCGAGTCTCTGGCTCAAACTGGGAGACAGAGTGTTTTTTTCTGATGCAAGACTGGTCTGGTAGGACTCAGCCACCAACCGAATCAATCCCCTGCTAGACTCCTTGGCTCAGTGCTGGCAAATGCACCCCATACTTTTGGCATATGTAGATGTTCTCCTGCAACTCAGCAGAATCAAGTTCCGTTCCTCCCTTACAAAAGGCTTCCTTGGAGACCCTGAGAAAGTCACATAAGGACAGAGTTTTAAATGTATTTAATTTTTTTACAATTTTAATGCTTTTGTATATGATACCGACTGTGCTTGGACAGATCAATGCACTAAGAAAGATAGTGTTTACACCAGCAATGCAAGGGCAAAATGTGTGACCGAGACAAACGCATACAAGTTATACAAATAATACACAACACAGGCCATAGAAACCACAGCAGGTTCTGCTTTGTAATTCAGGCCCTTGATATAGAGCAACTACAGTATTTTCATTTAAAAAAAAATCTCGGAAGTATGTAAACATCCTTACCTACTTTTTATAGGTTTGCATCTTCTGTTTGGGGTTCCTTCTCCTCCACTGCAGTAACCTGAGCCTCACACATACTACCTGCCAGGCAAGAAATGCCGTATGCTGTAGGTTATCTGTAAATACAGGAATGCATATTGGCAGGGCAGTGTGTTTGTGCTAAATGATTAGTTAGCTTATGCAATTGCCAAATTTTCCTCTCATTTCCCAAACTCTGGGAAGCATTTGGATAGATTTTCTCTTTGCTGATGCCAGTTTATAAGAACTTAATTATCCTTAAGACAATTTCAAATTTGCCTGAAACGGCTCTAAACCACAACACTCTGGGCCTAAATCATCTAACAAGGGGCACTAGATAGCACCCATTGGTATGTCTGATACACAAATGAACTGTGTTACATTTTGAGAGCTATGCAGACCAGAAAAGAGGAAAGGAAAGCCACCAGCACATCCTAACCCATGTAAGTCCATGGAAGTGCTAGCTTCTGGCTGTCAAAATGTCTCAAGAAAATTTTCCTCTTCAACATGAAATGTCACAGCACGATCAGAATACCTACAAGAAAAGAACTGTGTGTTTACATAGAAACCCAAGACATTATGGGAGATGAACTGAGCCTCCCTTTTCAGTCTCAATGTCACAGGTGCTTCCAAACAACTTAAATGTTAATTTAGGGAGGAGATACATACATTGGTACTATGCAGACTTTCCTCTCTCACATTATATGGAGTGCACAGCAATAACATGGGAGAAGAGGGACAGGAAAATGTGGGGAAGAGGACAAAGGAAAAACTATTTTATCCTTCCATGGTCCATTCAGTATTTTCTGGAAGTTAGTGAAAGTCTAAACCTACCCTTGGCCCTGACAGCAAATAGAAGGCATCAAGGGAGATTCCATACAAAAAAAGAGAATTACTGGGTAGTACAGCAGTAGCAGGTACTCAGAAAGCATATGGAATACAAGGATGTTCTCTCATTAAGAAAATCACATGTTTGAAAGAAGCCTAAGGAGGACACTATCAGTTTTGAGTTGGCACAGGCAATTTCTCTCAAAAGGAAGATTACTTCAGCTCTCACTAAAGCACAGAGCTTGGCATTAAATGAATGCTTCCATTCCCCTCTACTGTCTTTGGAGCTGGGATGTCCTCTCTTGGAGGCCAAACCCCTGAAGCTTCCTCAGTGTTCACCTGGATCCTTGAGCTTATACAGGCCTCCTGCACAGCAACACCACCCACTTAATTCAGCTGTAGCACATAAGGCTCCTACTGGGGCCAAGGCCACTCAGTGCATTGCAGGAGGCAGTTGGGAGCTTCCCCAGCTCAGCTTCCATTCCAGGCTGACAACAAAAATCCAACTGCTTGGGCACAGCTGCAGCAGCAAGGTCCCTTTTACTGAACTTGCCTCTGATATGCCAAGCCCTGCTGAGCCTGTGGAAATCAGGTTCACAATAGCAGCTGCAGTCATTAGCTCCCTCTTTTGTGATTCCCAGCATTATTATGCTGTTTGCGAACTTTGCTTTAAATTACCAGGATAGGCTGGGAGAGATGAGACATAGCAAAAAAAGCACATACACACTGATACACAAAGTGTGACAAACCCCAACGGCAAGGTTGTGCTAATAGCTTGTTATTTAGTGACATAAAATCACTGCTGAGGTTATACAGGCAGCCTAAACCTCTAGCAGCCCTTTCACAAAGACAACAGATACACTCAAAAAAAGCCCCTTTCACAACACTTCACAGGGCAGTTAAACGCGGATGGGAAACAAAAAAAAATCTAAGAAAACAAGTACCTTTCTGCCATAAAAAATAGGCCCCTTTTGCTCACGTATGATGCACAAGGAGGGGGTAAAGCACTCTTCTCACAGAGAAAAAAAAAATGAAGTGGGCTTTGGAAAAGTTTTGTTTTAAATTGGAATTCTAAAAGCAGCGCTTGGAAGAAGCTGTTGTTTATACACTCCCCTATGCTTCAAAGGAGAGCTTACTACTTCCAGCCCAAGTCTTGACCAGGACATCAGGAAGCACAGCAGCAAAAATGAAACTGAATACGGGTATCTAAAAGTCTTGTTCCACATTTGAAGACTGAGCAGACCATGGTAATGTAATGTTAACTGGTATGATTGCACTTTTATTATTTTCTAGTGTGGACACAGGTTGAGTGCTCCAAAGGCATGTAGCAGACCTCTGTGCGTATGGAAATAGAGTCTGTGTGGAGGATGCGAAGCCTGCTGAGGCAGTTAATGTCCAGCCTGGCTTATTATTTTAGGCACCAAATTGTGTTTATGTGGCCCTAACTACATGCAGAGCTGGTGCAGGTGTGGGAACAGTTTGATACTGTCCTCGTGAAAAGGCAGCTGAGAGCACATGGAGCGCAGTGCAGACATGCTGACTGCTCTGTGTGGAGCCAGCTCAGGCTCAGAGCTGGTCCTCGCTAACTCCATGCAGCTCTTCAAGCAACGCTCTCCAGCATGCACAGGGTGGGTTACCATATGTGCAGCCCCAGCTCTGCATCACCATCCTGTTCAAGGACAAAAGCTGCCTCCAGGCGTTAGTGCCTGTGAACCTTTACAGATGGGAGCACCCTGAATGATGGCCTGTAAACCTTTACAGATGGGAGTACAAAGACACCAGAGACGGTTTGCATGAGTCCCCCTTCATTCAGAAACAACAGTATCAAAGATTCCATGATCCAGGATGTTCTTGCTCCCCATTGCTGCATACAATAACAGCCATGTAAGAGACATGAAGATGCCATTAATCCATACATATCCATGCAAACAGCGCAGCTGTTGAAGAGACACAGGCTATGCTGTCAGAGGAGCTGAGTTAATTTACATCATCCTAGGTTCATTATCCGAGGGAATACACTAAAGAGGGGTGGCAAGGATGATTGCAGTCACAACCAATCTGTTCCCACTGAGCCAAAGTACAATTCTGATTTGGCAGGGACAATAAACAACTGGCCCACTTATACCCCTATTTGAAAGAGTTTGGCTTTGTAAGCAAGGGAGAGAGACAGACCAGCATACACCACACTTCACTTTATGGCTGCTAGTTGTCTTGGATGACTATTTATTTATATAAATAATTTACTTGTGTATCCCACCAGGAAGACACCTGAGCCCTACATCATCTGCTAATGCTGACTTTAATGATTCACATCCAGCACATGGGTACCACCATTCCCATCCTGCTCCCCCAGCCCTCCAGTAAGGCCCTTGCTCATCTGTGCAGGAGGACAGATTAAATGATCAAGGACTTCTAATGGCAATCTATCAGTCTGAAAACAGTTCTTGTGGGATCTGATGGGCTTCCTCAGGGCAAGCACTCTGCAGATGAGGCCTCGCTACAGAGACCTACAGTCCTTGGCTGCTAATGCAGGCAGCTGAATTTATTTGTAGTTAAACAGTTGGTCCAGTCAACTTACACTCTTCTTTCAATCCTTGAAAGTAAAATGTCTAGGGTTACATATGTGAATGAGTCTATCATTCAGCTGGTTTCAGTGGGCAACAAACCTATTTTGGGATGTTTTACTGAGGCTTTAGAGCTTATTCCTGTAAACTTAACCACAATTATGTCTCTTTTGTAAGGGGTGAATTAAACCTCAGTAAAAACCTCAACTTTGAAAGCTTTAAAAACTTCCAAATTAGGCTGGAATCTAATCTTGTAAGAGATGTGTATTTAGACCAGGTACTTTTTAATGCCCCATAAGTAAGAGATGTTTTTGACTGATGTGTTTCTATCTTCTCTTAATACCAGCACAGGCACCATGAGCTTTGAATACAAATATAGAGACTTTATTTCCATGAAGAATATGATGGCTGCTTCATACTCATTGCCTAACATATAATTTTAAAGAAAAACTATGAAAATTGAAATACTTAAAGTTTGTCAAAATGTAGTTTGACTCCATCTGAAAAGCATTTATTAGTTGCCGCTGCATGTCCCAACAATTCTGTATCACACAGCCAGGAATGGCACTTGAATTTTCATAACACATTACCATCTATTAGTGAGACATTTGTGCCACACTACACTTTATTATCTCAGACTCTAAATACTACATCATTCTGTAAGGGCCTGTTTCTTCAGCTATGCCTGTTGGTACCCCTTCCTCACACATTTTGTCCCATTAAGGCCTGTGGGTTTAATTTTATTGATAGAAGTTTGCAAGATGAACCTAGATTACTACAGTGATGACTACTCACACATGGAGAGCTCAGAGTATTTACAAAATAGTCCAAGCTGAACATAATGACAGTCAAATGTTTATCACTGCTGGAACAGAAGAGTGCACTGCTATTGCAAATTCTCCCTTTTCTACAGCTAACCAATTTTGGACTCCAGGACAGAGAGTGAAGAGATATTTGCCAGCACAACATGCATGCAACCTGTGCATACAGCAGAGCTGCAAACACACCACATGCAAAGATACTAAATGTCAACATTGCAGCCACCAAGCACGTGCTTCTCTTCAAAACCAAATATATTGGTAACCTTCCTGCCAGATGTATTTGGCAGAAAGCTCTGTGTTCAAATATAGGCTCCTCTGGAGCCTCAAGAATGGCTCCTATAAATATTAACTAACATCAGGAATGCAGTAAAATGTAAACAGTTTTCTTAGCCACTTAGGCAGCTACTGCTTTCCCTTTGGAAATAGTAAGTATGGATGTAAAAGAAAAAAAAAGTAAAAATTCATGAAGGCAGAGGAAAGAAGTACTACCTGATGGTGGAAAACTAAAAACCCCCAGTATCTTAATTTTTATGTGTCAATACCAGTGAACACCAAATACCTGCTTTTCAAGTATTCATGACTGTATCCCCTAGTTTTGTTTTCCTCATGAGTCTTTGGTTGCTTGACAAACGCAACCTTTTTGTTTGCTAGTGTTGCCCCTTGCCTGTATCCCGGATTTGCTAACCACCTCACAGTTTGACAGCAACACTAGCAACATTCATTCAAGTCAGGTCTATGCCCACCATCTCAGAAAAGCTCTTGTCCTGCATTTCTGGAATATTTTATTACACCATGACATTTTTGCCACGTGCCCTATCAGTCAGAAGATAGGAATCAGTTCTCTCTGTAGTAGGGGAGAGGATGCGTCCTCCTAAATTCTTTCATCTCTTCCTACTTTGCTACTCTCATGAATGCTGCCTTCACATGGTCCTTCAGTAAACTTTTCTAAATATGCTTCTGGACCTCTCATGATCTTTAATGACAGTAGAGCCAGGTTTTAATTCTCCTGATCAAAAAAATCCTTGTAGCACAGATAAAGGAGAAAGGTGAATCGATTTATATCAAACATCAGTTCTATTGTGGTCAACTGGGAGGTTCATTAGCATTCACAATCCTGGTGTACAAGTAACACCACAGTTAATAATCAGTGCTACATGTGGCTTACCCTTGACGCTTTACAAGACAAAATTGAGATAACCTGATGCAACATCTTCACTCACAATGCTCTGTGCAATTACATTACCTCTGATATGACACAACAAAATTAATATTAGTCACAGCTTGTTCACCCATATGTGTGAAATGTGTGGGAGGTGCCATTTCATCTAAAAATCACTCATAAGCTCTCTTCCCTCTGCTTCACGGACAGGTGGGGGAAGACAGCTCCTTATTCGTGGGGTCCAGAACACTGGCATACATGTGGGCATGACTGGAAAACCCAGTACCAGTTTAGCAGAGAGAATGTGAAATAGCAACACAGCTTTCTCCCTAGAGTGTGTATCAATAAACACTGCTTCAGACTCTCTGTGGGGGTATCTGACTTTCCTGTGTGTGAGACAAGGCATCAATACCCAATTTACAACAAGGAGGTAGAAGCTTGGAAAATTTTCTGGTGGAGCAAAAAGTCCTCTACTTCCCCATTGTGTGACCTACTGGTGTTGGCAGTACCTGCAGATGTAAATTTAAGAAATATAATTGAAAAGCAGATCCTTAACCTAGAGACATTTACAGAGTGAAGAGTTCAGATTTCAGTGCTTAAACTGACTGTCCTAAAGACATTACAGCCAGAGATCCCTCTAGTCTTGGAATAAAATGGGGCCTTTTCAGCTAATGACAGACATGGTTGTACAGCTGTGTGCGTTACGTATGTGCTTCTTCCCTGAACCCTCTATACCGTTTAGAACAAGAATAAGACCTCTTTCAATACTGATATACCAACTCATTCTATAAGCTAAAAAAGTCCTGGGCAGAGAGCCCCAGGCAGCTGAAGTAACAATACATTATATTGAGCATTAATATACCAAGAAAATAAAAAAGTTTAGAAATGTGGTTACCTTTTGGTTTCCAGTTTTCAACAAAGAACAATAGGCTACTTCTCACTTGGCAGTCATGAGTTATAGCTCCTTAGTCATAGAGGAAAACCCAGTCCATCACATTTTTTGATGATTCAAGCAGACCTCCATATGTTTTTCTTCACTTAAACATTTTGACAGATGATCAGATTAATTTCATTTCATTTTATATCTTCTCCCTCCTGCACTCCCAACAAGGCTCTAAAACCAATGTTAAGGCAAAAAAGCATGACAATTCACAAATCCTCCTTCTCACTGTTTGGTAAATAACTCCTATGTGACTGCTTTTGCTTTTCTAGACAGTACTCACCTTTCACTGCTTTTGCATCCCACGAGGATCTGTAGTTCACCTAACCATATATCTGCATGCTGCAGCCTCCATTAGTTTGTCATCCCTCCAATACATAGTAGTCTCCATTTTTTCCTACAAGTGCCTAGTGACCCAACATGTGTTTTATTTGTGGTTTTAGTAAAAAGGTTTCCCCAGAATCAGGGGTATTCAGAAGATGCTACAGATGAGGGAACTAAAAATATACAGCAGCCAAAATAATGGGAATGCATTTCACCAGGATTTTAAAACACACAAGGAAAAATAAGAAAAGGCTTTAATTCAGCAGAGCTTCCATTACTACCCACCAATGTGGAACTTCTGGAGGCTACAGAGACACAAGGAAAGAGAAGGTTGGTGTGCCAATCTCAGGTGACCAGCAACTACCCAGGGTATCAGGAAACCAGATCCTCTCTTTTCAGTCTTTCAGAATTTTTTTTCCAGCCCCACAGCTATTCAGCTTGTATGTTACAGCACACACTTTTTTTTTTTTTGTAAAGCAAGTAAAGAAGTACCTTTTTGAAATGCTTTGGGTAGGAAATGTTAGATAGGTCTTGTCTAGTGGTCATACAACTAATCGGACTTCGCTGTCAGGTTGTACTCTTTGGAGTGTAAAGTCACTGGTCTACACAAACACTGTAGACCTACATGGACATTGAGGCAGCTGTCATTGGTGATGTGCAGGACAGGGTGGTTTTGTTCTGTGTACTTTGCAGATACAGCAGTGATCAGATCTATACAGACAGTCTGAGAAAAGGTCAGGGTTCAGCTTCCTCTAGGAACTTCCTCAACCTTCCTCTAGGAGTTTCTACTGTTTTCAGAGGTTCTCATAAATTTATCTTGATTTGTTGGGTGAAATATTACATAAACCACAAGAATCTCGGGGCCATATTTTTGGTGAATTCAGAGAACAAATGTACTTTTATTTCCAGAAGAGAGAACACAGTCATCTGTCCCATTAATTATTCCCCGCTGAATTCACTTAGTATCAAGATTTTTTCACTCCTCAAATCCACTTGCTTCATTATTATCCGTTCTTCCCTAATGCACAACCCTCCACAGGGGCAGCATAATGGATTCCTGGTTAGTGTGGGAGATGCAAACTCATTTTTGCCCATGATGGTACTAATGAAGCTCACTAGAGTGATTAATTTATCTCCTTCTTGATATATTTGCTCATGTCAACTCCAGGAAAGAATCTGTCAAGCAGGTTAAGGTTAACCCTAGAGTATTAACTCTTCAAAGCTTTAACTAGATCAGATATGATATGGACATGACATGGGCATGATTTTCATCTGTCTGACTCAAGGAAAGCGAAAATCAGGTGTGGAAGGCTTACTTTCTTCCCCTGTGTTTGTTTTCTCTGTTCAGTCTTTCTCACATACTTTCAAAGTGAATAAACTTCCCACTCTAAAGTGGCAGGATTTGTACAACTAAGAGAAAAAATATTTTTAAAATATTGAAAAATATATACCCCTGCTTTCCCCAGGCATAAACATCCTCTGTCTTCTTATCTGTGTTTCAAACATCTGGCTCTAGCTCGTTAGACTCCCAGCATTGGTATAGTTGGAGGTGATGCATAGAGGAGAGAGGAAGAACAGCAGAGGCAAAATTCTCAAACACCTTCTGGGCCTGATTTAAAGTAGGTGGCAATCATGGAGGGCATCAGCTAGGAAAAGCTGCTACTTCAGCTGCTGCAGATACAAGAGTCAGTAAGATGAAGAGGTAGGATGAATGTGTCAAGACAGAGACACATGGAAAATGGAACACTTATGTGGGTGCAAGACAGAGATCATGAAAAATCACCTGCACAAATAAATGTCTGTTCTTCTACACATCCCATCTCTGTCTCCCCCTCAGCAGCTCTTATCTCCCTTCTAACACAAATCAAGCTGGGATCTGGGAATCACAGATATTTGGTCACCCTTCAGGTAGCAACACTGAAAACCACATCTCCTCTTCCCCACTATTTCCAATTTGTTATTACCTGCTGCTGGAAATCACTCCCTCAAAGTTACAAAGTGTGTCACAAACATACACTGCTCTGCTGCGAGACCTGCTTCACAGGAACTTCTCTTAATCCACTTCATAAAAAACCAGCAAGTTAGCTTAAAATGTTAGCTGGGTGGTTCACCAAACTTCGCTAATGTTCTCTGACAGTTTGGTTTAGAGAGTGCTCACACTAATCCCTGGGCTAGAGGCAGTAATTTCCCATATTGTGGGTAATGATGAGAAGCCTGAAGCAAATACCCAGATAGTTGGGATGGGACTGAAAGGAAGTATGCTTTTATTTTTGTCTTCATGAAAAGATAAAGTTTAACATCTTTGAGATATGTTTAACAGACCATGGTCAGCTACTCAACAGATTCTAATGTAAAAACTTCAAACCACATCTGAGATGAGCACAAAAATGTTGTCTAAAATCATTGACTAAAATGCATTAATTAACACACCACTTTCTTTATTTTAACAGCGGCCAAGACTGTCTTCTGCACCAAATCCCAGGGTCCCACACAGCCTCCCCAGCTGAATCTTGCATGAGCATCTGCCATCATTCCTCACACTACATTGGCTAAACATGTAATGCATTAATCACATTAAATGTACAGCTTAACTCAGTCTTATTGTGGCACCTTCACCCACACAAAGTTTGTCCCTTTCTGGGAGACGTCAGTAGAGACAAAATTTTGGAATGGATTTGTTAGTTTGAGTTAGAAAGAAAACAAAGATCTCAAATTCAGAAAAACACTAGGAGAACCTTGCAAACCATATTTTATAGACACATTTCATCAACCATGAAGGAAAAAGACATGAGTCTCTTTGCCAAAAATAGCACATTATAAAACAAGAAGACTATAAAGATCCTCTCTTGGATCACTTCGACACTGTCTTTACAACAACAAGAAGTGCAAAATACAGATGTATCTGCAATTACTGAAAAATTCAACAAGAACAAACTTAGTAAAACTAGAATTTTAACCACAGTAAAACATTTTGAAACTGTCTTCCCCATGACCTCAGTTGATAAAAATGGTCAAACTTTATGTATGTCTCAAAAGAAGTCAGTAGCACATCACCAACTTCTGGGTCAATAGCACCATGTCCAGCAGTGTGTAAAATAACTATTCTTTCTATATTAAGACAGAACTAGAGTTGGTTTAGTGTCTGGTGAAGGCTGCTAAGACAAGACTTCTGATTATGCTGCCCTAGAGAGCGCAGGAGGTTTTGTGGGAAGTAGAGGCTGATTCTATTTCAGTTTCCTGCAGAACAAGACACCATAGCTGCACTGTCATTATGCAGGGTAGAGTCCCAGCTCTAAATAATACTTTGAGTTAAATAATTATTTTTTTTTAATTTTTGTTTTTTTAATCTGTCTGATCTTCTATAGGCAATTTCAAGGAAAGAAAAACCCGGTTTAAAAATATTTTTTCTATTTTTGAAATTGGGAAGTCAAAGCATTTCTTCCAATTTGCAAAAGAGAGATTACATCTTCCCCACTCAGGAACTGTGGCCACTGAAACATGCACTATACAAATCAAAATATCTACAGTACTGAGAACTGGAACAGAATTTTCGGGTTTGAGTTTCAGCTCAGCTCTCAACTGAAAACCAAAATATTTGTTGATTAAAATAGAAAATTAAAACTTTTAGACAAATGTTTAACTAGTAATGAGGTTGGTTTTGTTTTGTTTTGGTTTTTTTAAGGGATTTTTCTTCAATGTGGTACTTTAAAATGCAGTCAGCACAATACATATGGGATGAAAATCCACTTTGTGTCCAGGATTTTGGTGAGAGTTTTTCTGTGTAACTGAAATCTTAGCTGAAGTCTCTTTGTCAGTTAATTATTTCCAGGTAACTGTTTTCAGGTCTAAGATATCTCAAATGTCACACCAGAGCTGTCAATTCTCATTAGAATATTATTAATAAAGGACCAAATGGCAAAAATAGAAGGTGAGATCAGCATAGTTTACCACTTTAAATGACTCAGGGAACACTTGACCTTGAGACTAATTCCCTATCTGTGTCACATGGATCCTTAATTTCTTCCCTCCCGAGCACAAGATAAGTCTGTGGTTTGTCCCTGGCGTTTGGGGAAGTGGCGCTGCCATGTGACACGGGCACACAGGAGCCACGTTCTGCCGAGCAGCCCGCAGAACAGCTGACAGGGGCAGGAGCTATCGCTCTGTCGCTTCTTGGCGGGTGGCTCCCAATGCCTCTGCTATTTACCTCGCCTTAATCCTGAAGTTGCAGCCCAGACATACTTCTGGCATGCCTGGGCGCAAACAGCCCTGGGCTACGCCCTCAGGTGTGTCCGGACGGATACCGAGAGTCTGAGGAGGCGATAACAGCCGGAGGTCCTTGCAGGGAAGAAACCTGAGCGGGAGCAGCGCTGCTGTGGTCGCCGACAGCCAGCCCACATCATGCCCTGCGTGGGCACAGCTCCAGATGCTGCAGAGAGAGGCCATGGAGTCAAATGCGGGATGCCCTTAACTTACTACTGATACTGAATGAGGGCTGCCCAAACCTGTCTCTTCATTCAAGAGTTATTTTCTCAGCCCTTTGTAAAGATACGACAACTTTAAAAAAAGATTTTTAAAAAATAAATAACTACAGTAGACAGATGGTGAGACCTCAGCAAACCAGGGATCAGGTTCAAGTAAAGTTAGCATCCACTGGTGCTTGCAGTGGGAAATTCACTATTAATCACTTAGCCCAACCTGAACAGCTGTAGGCAAAGACTGGCTATTTTAATTACCTTATTATTTCCCTAAGATGTCATTTTGAAATCAGAAAATGAAACACAACAAATTGGAGAAAAAAAATGCAGTTTGTTTTCGCAAACCTAACTGTATAAAAAATGACTCCCTGAATATCGCAGCTCTAACAAGCACAGCTAGGTGCACATCTGTGTGTCTATTCACACGTTTTCATTCATCTGCTGTCTTCTACACACATGCATTGTATGAAAATACTAAGTACAATGAAGAACTGATACTGTGGGTTTATGAAACTTCTAGAATAGCATACAAGCAGACTTGATATGCAGCTCAAGCAAAGCAGTCCTTGACCCAGGAAAGCACTCCAACACATGCTTTATGTGAAGTCTGTGAAGATTGTAACTGAAAGCAAATGAGACCACTTGGTGTTGGAAGTGTTTTGTTGGATTAAAGCCTAAAGGAGGAGGGGAACTGCACAAAAGACTTTTTATGACAAGTAAGAGGGAGAATTCTCAGCAGTATTGTCAGAAACAAAAAAATGATTGGACACCTTCTTCACTGGTTACTAGGATATCTAACTTCCATTTACCCACGCTACATAAACTGCAAATTCCCAGGACTTAAAAAAAAAAAAAAAAAATTGTTTTTTTTTTTTTTCCCTTTAAGTCATGATGAATACTCTGTAACTTCAAGACAAAAACTTATTTTTGCAATATATCACTACAATTTTAGATTGCAATTATAGATGCCTGGAAACCTATGTCTGTGAAGGAAGTACTCCCACCAGTTATAGGAAGCATTATAATAGGGAAGGTTTTACAAAAAAAAAAAAATATTAAGACCTGGTTTTTCTAAAGCAAACGATCTTGTATATTACTTTGGTACTGTATTATCTTGTGAAAAATAAAAATTTGTCTGAAGTCACAAAGTGGTAGGTTAATGCAAAAACCATGAGTGAGGGTAAGTTGCTAGAACACTGAGCAGCTAAGCCAGGGAGAGGAGGTCACAGGGATGTAGGAAAAGAGTGTGATTTTAGTGCACCTCAGAGCAGCAAAACGGTTCTGGTCCCTTGAAATGCAATATCCCATCTCTTTTCTTTAGAGATGAGTAGATCTGCACTGTCCCTCTCACTCCAAGACAGAGGTAGATGTCAGCAGTCAAGCAAAACAATATATCAACATGGCTATTCAAAAATTAAGAGGGGAGTGTGGAAAAAGATCAGTTTTCATATACATCAGCTTCACTGTTACTCTGCCACCTCGGTCAGCATGTGTGAATTGAGAGCATGACTACAACATCGATTATACCCAAGGAAATGATTCTGGAAACAGTGGCCTGGTGTCAACAGTTTTTAGATTTTCTGTGCTGAATCACAAAGGCTTGGTGCGCAAACATGGTGTGGAAAGTAGCAAAGATATTTTGACCAATTTGATGATTAACCCCCAGTAAAAAGTTGCTCATCCTAAAGAGAATCTTGCCAGAAACACTCGTGCCTTGTCCTGTCAAAGTGTTCGTTCGCTGGACTGCTAACAGTTTGCAGGTTTTGTGTAACTTTGCAGAGATACATTCTATCTGTTCTGATCCCCTGAAGTATGGTTCTGTCCTATCATTTCACTCCCAGGTAAAAGCCCCAGGCTGTTGTCGGAGTACCTCAGAGATGTAAGTCATTGACCTGGATGGAAGCAGTAGACACTGTAGTGGCAGCTCACCTTAATAGCACGTTATCTGGGAAAAAAAATTCAGCCTTATCGAGAATAAAGTAAACTTCTATTTGAATTTGGAAAATTGAAAACTGTATTTTCTTAAGCTAGTTTGGGAGGTTTTTCTCCTCATCTCATTACCATAGCCTAGCGGTAAGATGACTTTCATGGGGAGGATTTATTCAATTTTGCATCAGAATGTATTATTGTTTCCAGTTGGTCATTTTCAGAATATAAAGGAACTTTGTAAGTGAGTGGTTTCCAGTAGCTCAAGACGTGTGTTTGGTACAACGTGTACACTTCTGACATATATTTCACCCAGGAGTATCCTGCACACAGCAATACCCACCCCTCATGAGAAACCCAACCACAGAACATCTCAACTCATGCACTTAGAACTCTCTTAGCCTCAGATACTAGCCTCAGAATAATCATACTGAAAATGATAACTTTCTCAGGGTCAAAGATTACTTCCCTTGAGGCTTCTCAGTTTCCTCCTTTCAGACTATTTTCCTTCCTTCATACTTATATCTTCTTTCTCACCTACCTCTCCCCTTCCTCTTTTTTCAACTCTCCTATCTATTTTATTCTTTCACATCTTTCTCTTCTTCTCTTCCATCTTACTTAATCCTTCAGTAAAGATAAAAGAACCAATCCCTGCCATTTGTGTATATGTCCCCAGAGAGACACTTGTCTAGGACTTGATTAAGGCATGTCTCTCTTAAAATTTATACTGACACATAAAAAGAGCAAAGAGATTACAAACTTACAAGAAAAGAGAAAATCTTTTAAAAGGGTCTTTCTCAGAGACTCATAATAATTTTTTAACAGTTAAGACACCAATTAATTAAAAGCATCGTAATTCCTGTGATTTTGGAAAAAAACCAAAATACCTTAATGCAATTACTCTTGGAAGCAAAAGTGATCAGTTTGAGTAATGGTGGATAAATATAATGGGTTGGGCTTTGTTTTGTACATATAATTTTGTACATATAATTGGTTCTCTAATCACAGAACTGTTCTCTTACTGTTCATCTTTCCCATGTGTTGTGTGAACTACTCTGTATTTTGAGAACTTTTTCCCATCAGTTTTGCTTGAAGAAAGAAATCAGACATACTTTACTGCTTAGCTATCCTGTTGAGTCCAAACAAACAGTCCCATTAGGTGACATCACCCTTACTAACCTTTTAAATAATTCCACCTACACAATACTCCTTCAGCAGCACTTGCACACAGTGAAATGGAGCATAAAAAGCAAAATAGGAAAATGTTGCCAGTTGGATTGAGTCATCTGTACTTGTGGACATCTCATGAACTATAATGCAACTCCAAGTTGAAATGAGGCTTGTTAACCTGCACAAGTGGAAAACTGCACGAGCACTTAAATCTCTTGATATAGATACGTGCTTGTCCTCCCAAAACCACTTACATGACTGCAGTCACATTATGACTACATCATACAAAAACTGAACAAGTAATGAAACAGCAGGGGTCCACTTATACAGACAAGTTATAAGAGAAGGCAGATCAGGTCACATTTTTGCAAAGTGAGTTATCTAGGTACCACTCCACAGATGCACTATTAAAACTAAGACAAGTATGCCACATTGGATCCTCACATCACAATTGCTGGATGTTGGCATCTCCATCTTTGCTGCCTGGGAACTATCTGCTGGTTAATGTCAAATGACCTGTGTGCACAAGAAGAGATGCATATGCTCACCAAAAAATGAGGTGGAAAGCTTATCTTTCTTTTGCCGTTGACTTAGTGGAACATGTCTGTAGAAGACTTAAGATGCCTCTCCCACTGCTGCAGCCACTGCCTTTTGGGCAAACTCTACTTTTATAGAACTTAGTGAACATATTCTTAGCTAAATGAAGTCTAAATGAGACTTCACTATTCCTTCAGCTTTGAAATACAGTACAAACATGAATGGATATGTTCCAATATAAAAATACAAACATTTCTATTCCTGCTCTTATGTTGGCTTCTTACACAGGAAAAAAACTAAAAGCAAAATCCCCAAATGTGGTAACTTTACTTACTTTAAATAAATAACTTACTTTAAATAAATTAAAATACAGGCAGTTTTCTTGACTTCTGTAGTGGGTTGGGGTTTTTTTCACACAAGATGATATGTGCTAACTTTAGTGTCCTAGAATACAATTAAAGAAAAATAACACATAGATGAGAAATCAGTGGTTTCTTCATTTGAGAAATGTTAGAGTGCTGAAAAAGTAACTTTCTCAGTTGGGGGATGGAGGGGGAAAGGAAAAGTGTTTTCAGGAGATTTTTTTCATCTTTTTTCTCTTCTGTATTTTGTTTCGCACATCTTGATTTTAATACTTTCATGACAGCCCTCATAGCCCAGTGTCTTTTGTCATTGATAACCTGACAGGACACCATAAAGATGCTCTTTCTATGTCACTGGCTGGTGAAGAAGAACACATCAGCAATAGAAATTCACAACTACAATTTCACTATTGGGCTATCTCAAGTTTTTCCCAACTCTCCAGTCTTCATTAAGCTAGCAACCTGCCAGGTTGCAGGACGTTTATACAGCTCTCATTTCTGGAATATTTGGGGCCCAGTTGTACAGAGAGAGTTAAACTTCAAATATGGACATAGGCTGTTTGTGGGTTGGATTTTTTTGCAATGTTATAAGGATCTTAAGTTTATATTTACACCTCTAGGCATTTCAGTGTGTTCCTCTTCCTAACTATTTTATTGATTAGCTACTTGAATACACAGCTATTGATCTTAAATTACTCTTAATTAGTCTAACCTCAACTTATACACTCCTTTGCATACCACACTCTTCCTGTCAATGACTTGGTAAGTACTTAGCCAGTATTTGTTAAGACTTGTATTTAAAACTGGTACAAGTTTCTGCAGTTTCTGTGGCCATTCTGTGTGTGGATTGCTGTTTCTCAAAATGCCTCTGAATGTATGTTTACACTGCAAGTCAAGCCAAGTTTGAAGTTGTTCTCCAGGTCAAACTTATTCACTCTGTTGTTTATACATGAGCATACACCAGGGTACAGACTGAGGACAAGCAGTCTCAGGAACTCCTTGAGGTGGAGCCTGAAAACTGACAGCTGGGTAATACAGGTTGATCTTTTTGTTCCTGGTGATGTGGGTAAATCATCCATATCCAGGACTAAGCAGGCTCATCCTATTCTATCCTAAGCTCTTCCCAAACACACTCTTAACATTCTGTGTCCAAGTTACAGCCAGTCAGCAGAGCTGAATTAAGAGCCAGCAATGCAGAATCACACAGGCCACAGAAGTCACCACAATTAACCTCCTCTAAGTATGCTCCTAATCTCCCAACTCATTTAAAACTAAACAACTTAAAGGGAACAATAAATCAAGGCAAAAGTTCTTCAACATTCTCACCAGAGTTTTAAAGTTATAAGAACAAAATTCAGACAGAAGAGATCATACTCAGGAGTTCCACATAGAAAATTACCTTCCTAAAATGAAATCCATGGTATGTCCTCCTTTTAGACAAACTGGCTTAACTCTTCTGCTCACATACACACTGAACAGAGAGCAGAACTTGCCCCTTTCCCTGTTTTAATACAAGCCCTTTAAATTTGGTTTGTGAATGACCTTTGCATCAGTCCTCCTTGTTAGCTGCTGGTAACAAAGATAAAATACAAGGATAGAGTTGTCAGTGTTCTCCAGGAATACCTGTTTCCACTACTCTTGTCAGACGTGAATGTGCAGCAGCAGTATTGGACATTCCAGCTACTGCCAGCTCTGTGAGATGTACCAAGCAGCTCAGGGAAGAGCTCACAGAGACAAACAAGAATAAGTATATTAACCCCTCTCTCTCATCCTAGCATGAAATTCAATAAACAGAGCTTGAGGCACAGTGCTGTAAACATAACGTCTTTAAAGGCAAAGGGAAAAATCTGAGAATGTTTTTGGAGAACAATCAAAATCAGGCATGTGCCCACTCTGTGGGGGTAGCCAGATGCCTAATGGTAATTACTGCAGACTCTTTCATCTAAATACACTGCAGGAAAGGAAAAGATTAAAACAATTTTACTTCACCTCTCTTATTTCAAAAACATATGTGCAAGTGGCATGGGATGAAGTGCAAAACAGTAATAATAAAGTCTCCACTCAGACTGTTCACAAGATGTTAAAAACCCCACAAAATAAACAAACCAACCGAACAGAACATCCCAGTCTCTTCTCACCTGCTGCTTTGATGAATATGTTTGACACAAGGATCAATTCCTTGACAATTCCTGTACATTTGTTTAGGGATTTAAATCTTCAAATTGAGCCCTGCATGGTAGGTGTCACCTCACCCCACCCCCCTGAAAAAAGACAAAGACAAACAGGAAGATAGGGCAAAGAAATGAACTGTCTTAATCTGATTTTAGCCTCTTCTCCCTCATCTATCACATTTTTTTCATCTCATAGGTTTCCTCTTACAAATTCTCTCCTTATTACAGTGCTTCAGATCAGAGCTGTTGACCATAGCTGGGTTTTAAACACCGTTATCCCAGCAATGTTAAGCATGTTTTAGGAAGACTCTCATTTTAGGCAAGATGGGTTAATTATGAGGATGTTTGCAGTGTTATTCATTCGTTTCAAGAACATCCAGTACACAGAGTTTTCTCCTGGAGGGAGAAAATCCAGATAATGCAGCGCTTTTTGGCTGTTGAGCAAGGCTTAAGGCCAAGTGCTCTCTATTACTTCCATAAAGCTACTGTTTTTAATAGGAACAAACACACAAACATCCACAGAATTTAACTCTTCACTCTTCTGTTGGCAGATTCTCTCCAGACTTGTGTGATTGATGTTAGCCAGACAGAGTCCTAGAGGTAATGTTCCTGCTGCTAAATTTATTTACTTTAACTTTTGAACAACTGTGTTGACGGAATCCACAAAATTGCAGATATAGAAACAAGTGCTTTCTGAAACTCACCAAAAAATGTTAATCTGTTAGTCAGCATGAATCATTACTGTAGCAGGCTTTCCCAAAAAGCGTTTCAGGAATGGGGGGAAAGAAAGTACACCTCTCCTAATCTCATTGATTTTTAAGCAGGAAATTATGTAAGTCGCAGATATTATAAGTGTACAAAAGACAAAACCATGTCTAATTCCCTGCCTCTTGGGCACATAATCACATTATCACAACTTGACAAGCACAGTAACAATTTTGTATTAGATTTCTATACAGCTGTTCATGTGTTTTGTAAATTACCCGTAACTTTGCAGCAGACTGAAATTCAGAGACGCTGAAAAGAGTAAGTGTGGACATTACTAGATTGGCAATATCCCTAGGCACTAGAACAAAGGCAAAAGATACTAGAAGATATGGTAACTGTCAATAGGACATACTTTTACATACAATATTACAGTGTTGTATGACCTGCATAGACTGAAAACAACTGTTGGACAAGACTATATAGACAGTGGGTACCCATCATGTTCTTTGGATTAATATTACTCTTACCTCTCTTCCTATGACTTAGTACCCTGAATATTTGATTACCTCAGAAAGATGAATTGGCTACATATACCCAAAAGAATTTAAAAAATCAGTAAGAAAATTTTAAAAACTTGCAAATTCTGTCATAGAAGCCGCTCACTGGACAGAAGTCAATGTGTCACAAATCTAGCCCTGAAATTTAAGACTGGTTCATTCACTAACCCATGGATTAAGATGGATAAAAAGCCGCCAACTTTGCTGTCTGATCATTGAAATGAGATGGAAAGTAAATACAACTGGAAATCATTATGCCTTTGGATTTTATTTTTAACTTCTTTTTGTTTGCTGAGTGTATTTGGCATAAATGTTACCATTTAGAAATGGAACAAGTCTTAAAAAACATTCTAATACATCCTTCTACAGTTTCCGAATTGACCCCTGTGGAGCATCCACTGACACACTAGTCTGTCTATGTTTCATGGAGTTTCCACCATTTTCTTTGAAAATCATCCTATATCTAATACATAAATTATACAACCTGGAACAGGCTGGGTTGCAACCTGTCTGCCCTTCTTAGCCTGTTTCTTTCATCCTCTTTTACCCATTTAGCCTGTTTTCTTTTTCCACCCTGTTCCTCCCAGGAGAGGAGACTGAGATGCTAGAAATTCCTGTTATGAAAAAGGTTGGGACTTGCTGATCACCTAGATCTTTCTCTTCATAATACTGGCTGCTATTCAGCCAAAACGCTTCCTACCTCTGGATTTGCCTCATATCACATGCCCACACTGATTCCTCTCATTTCTCAATTGTCTCACTTGAGCCAGCTGCTGCTTAGCCAAGTTAAGTGCATTACACATTTTCAACTTTCCTTGTAAGCAATCATGTCAGCCCCTCTAATCATCTGTGTTGCTGTGTGCTGTTTCCTCTGCTGTGCCTGTATCTGAGCATCAGGAGCTTCCAGAAACAGTATCTGAAACTGCATCATAATCTTGTGCAGGTTTCTGAATGGCACTTGGGCAAAGTATGGAACAGGGGAAGATGCAATTTAAATTTCAAGCAGCCACTTACCTCAGCAGCTGCATTCAAGGTTCTCACAATTCCATGCCACAACATGTGTATCTGAACCCAAACTACCCTTTGAGAGAGGACCTGGGGATGGAATTGATCAGTGCAACAGAGCACCTTAGGCTCAGGGAATAACAGGGGCAAGGAGTCCTCTTAAAGACCAATAAAGGAATATCTGTAAGCTCTGACACACACCAACAGATCTCAGCTGTTGCAATACCATCAGCCTTTGAGCTGGACTTCTAAATGAACCAGAACTTAATCCAGATACGAGCCTCTCTAACATCTTCACCCTGTAATAGACTCAATGCAGCAAGTAGGCTGCCTTCTCTCCTTTAAGTGATGCTTCCAGTAAGTCTTAGGTAGAAGGTGATGGGGGCATGTCTCCAATTCCACCAAGGCAGAGTGGACACAATAAAAGCATGGCTCATGCTTTAAAGTCCAGAGCTCAGAAAAAAAACCTACTGAATTTCCTCCTAGCAAACCCTATTTTCGGCCTCTTTTTTAGATTTCATTCAAAGACAAATAATGTGTTCGTTTAATGACAGTGAAATTATGTCACTGAATTACTGAGAATAAAAGACCATCTTAGCTGGTGTATGATGAAAAGCATATACATACACCGAGATTATTTTCTCTGTCCCAAGACTAAAAATAATTTTTTAAAACCAGCTTAAATTGTACACCAGCTTAAATTGTAAGCTTAAATTTAAAACCAGCTTAAATTGTAAAAGAAAAGGAATCTTTTATTTGGGAGCATATACATGCTGTCCTCAGGAAATTCTCATCTCAAATAATGTCACTGCAACTCAGAGATGACAATAAAACAAGAACTGGTATATAAATCATGTTGGTTTGGTAATAGCAGCTTTCTTGCCAAAAGGTGACTCTTAATATTCTGTATCATTCTGCTTGTGAATGTGTTCACTTCTCCAAACAAGAAAACTAAATGAACATGGGTGTCAGAGTGTTCCCTGTGAGGAACCACACCCCACATCCTTGGTGATTTCCAACTGGCTTATGCTAGTGTAAATATGGGATAAGAGTGCCAAACCAGGTCTCACACCCAAATCCTCATGAATATAAACTAACACTTCAACCAACTGCTGTGACTGAGCATAGGACTCAGTCAGTAAATTACTTTCTATTGTGCCTTACAGAGCTCTGCCACAGAGCCCCACTAAGCCCTGGTTAATATGGGACTTTATTTTCCCTACCTGTGGAAAAAGCTACTCAGCATGAAACACAGTAAGCATATGAACAGATGTCATCCACTCAGTGCTTATTAATCAATGGCATGACAAGGAAGACCAGGTTTATACAGCTCTGGCTGGAATTGCTAGATAAGCTAGACTGAAATTAATCTGAGAGTGCTATTACTAATATCATGTGCTAATTGGTCGCATGAACACATGAATTTCACAGTCAACACCAATTCTGGTCTATTTTGAGTTAGTCTTATCCCAGATCTACTTTGTTCCAAAGTATTCTGATAATACAGCATTTTTTCATAGGACTGTAATGCCATTTATTGCATTTTTCTTGCGAAAGAGAAAAGGAATATGATCTTCATACAGAAGCCGCTAAACTGTCACAGTAGTTCTGGGACATTGCCCAATGGAAACATTTCCTATCAGTGGAAAGATAGCAGAGGAAAGCTGACACACCTCACCAATTCTTTCAGAGAGCTGTGACGTCCCCAGCATACACATCCACAAGACCTTTAACACAGTCTTCCTAATGTGAGCTTTGTCAGGCTCTTACCTTGTCCTTTGTACCTTCCCCGTGTTTCCCCCCACAGCGAAACTGACTGTCCTCTGGATGCTCCACACCTCTTTAAGGCAAAATGGTACTCATAGCCTGGAAGGAGGTGAGGATATTGCAGGCAGAGAAGGCACCTCTCCCAGCCTCTGCTCTGCAGGAGCTTCCAAGAAGACAACTGTCAAGGACTCTTTCTCCACTGATAGCTTTTTCCTGCCTGGTTGCCCCTGAATAGCGCAGATAAATATCTTCCCTGGGACTCATAGAAGTTGTGCTGAGGGACCTGGGCTACACAGCTAGGTGAAACTCCCAGGGACATCCTAGGCCAGGGAAGGTAGAAGGGGAATCTTCTTTGTCATTCCATGAGTAAGCAGGCATAAATCCCTAGGGCTGTGATTTACACAGACACACTTCCCACACCTGTGGGAAACCACAGCTTGCCCTTCACCACTTGGCTGATTCCTTGTGTCCTCCCTTCTCTTTCCACATTAGATGACAAAAAGTTTTGATCAATAACTTGGGTGCCTAAGATGATACAGTAGCGCTTTGTTATTTATTGCTTTCCATTCCTCTCTGTTTCCCCAGCACTATTTTGGTCTGTACTCTTCTAGATACTTACCTTTCATCCATTGTTCTCCCTGTTTACAGGACAGCCTTATTAGAGCAAATTACCAGCTTTTCACAGATTTTATTATTTGGGTCACATAAATATGGGAAGAATTATTTTAATGGAAGAAAATATGTTTTATGTTGTTTTTCCTATTAGTTTTCTAAAGTTTTTACTGTTTTTGAGGGGGCAATATAGGGGTAGACAACAGGCAATTTCAGAATAGTGGTGATTTTTACACTTAAAATCTGTCCTATACTATTCATTGGGACCTGTAATGAGTCTGACATGTAATGAGTAGACTTGGAGAAGTGGAAGGACAGTCTGAGGAACTTCAGCATCCTGCTGTGGCCTCTGAGGGCAGGCCAGAATCAGAGACCTAATGTCTGACATGGATGGTCTGTGTTCAAGGATCAGGCACCTGGAAACTCTCTTCTGCCCTGTCAACCACAGAGATTTATTTATGAGTTTTCACCCCTGCTCCCAAGATTACCTTCTATTTTCCTTCACTTCATCCTGCTGCTGAATAATATCTAAGATTCTCTGTGTTTTACTGGAGGCCCATGTGAACAGCTTTCTCCCAAAGTTTTCTCCTCTCCTTTTCTCCTGAGCGTCTCTCAGTACAGCACTGCTCTGAAGCCTCTTCACCCTTCAAAAAAGGCTCAATATTTTTGTTTGCCAAAAGCTCTGTGAGTCACAGAGAACATGACTCTTGTGGTATAAACAAAGTTCAAGGCTGAGGTTACTCAGTCTATAAGAGGAAAGCTCTCAGGCACTGGAAACAATAGTATGTCCAGATGCCAGACCTCCCTCAGCAGACACTGTCCCAAAACCCCTGCGTGCAGAACAGGTCACATTTCAGCCTCCTGATCTCAAGACAGTATGGTTCGATTTAGAGGGAATATTTATGGCTATACAGCTCTTCTCTCAGAGGTAAATGTAAACTAACAAGTTTACACTTTATTAGCTAAGAAGTTAATCAAGAGTGTAATTTTTTGCTTTACCACATGTTGCTATAGGTTCAAGGCATGTCAGGGTTGCATGAGTTGTTCTTGGGGGGCAGTGGAAGTCCAGGGGAATATTGATATGAATATCAAGGGAGGCATTTTTTTGTTACACAAACACATGTGATAAGATCACACCAGCTGTTTACTGTCAGGATCACTTACAGCATGGGGCCCTGACTGCAGCAGTCATCAGACGTGGCAGAATGTCATAGTTTGAGGCTTACCCGGAAATGGTAAGATTTATGGGCGGCTCAGTGAATCCCAAGTGAATTCCCTTACAGAAATTTCAAAACAAAAAAATGCAATAGTATATTTTGCTATCAGAAATACCAAAATATATTTTTTCTTCCCATTTTCCCAGCCTGGTTTCCCTGAACACCAACGGGAAAATATTAGTTCAAGTACTGGGTAAGGCATGGGGTTGGTTATGATACCTTGTACATATTTTAGTGAAGATAGTTTTTTATGGACATACTTTAATTTTGCAACCAAGAGATTATGCTTAATTAGGCATATACTAAAATGAAAGAAAAGAGATCAGCTCTTTTCCAGGAAGCTTTAAACTGGTCTCCTCTATGATATAATTGTAACATCTTTTTGGGATAAATGCCACTGAGACTTGCAGAGAAAGCTTTAAAGGCAAATGAGCAAAAAGTCACTGCTAAATATTCTACATTTAAAAGCATGTATTTCAGCAAAGTGTATTAAAAAAAGATCAACGAAAACTTTTTAGAGGGGGGAGATCCCACTAATGCAAAAGGGCCCCCAAATAGCTCACAACCCTATTGCAAAATACCACATGAGCAATGTGGATCAAGGCTAAATGGCTTTATTCTGAATTGTCCCTTGTATTTGCAAGGACATGGCTGTAGCAGCAACATGGCAATTCCAGCTACATAAAGCCCATTCTGTAAATTGTAGAAGCTGTGATAATTTTGGTTTCCAGGCCTGTCTGTGGGTCTGCCAAGGCAGATGGAACCTGAAAGGCACCAGTTAAATCTTAGTTTGGATTAACATGTGATTAAAAATTAAGGAATCCTTGTGGCATCTCCTGCAGACACAACATACCTGTTTCCCTCTGGACAGTTTGAGATAGGGCAAAGCTCTGCTATTCCCTTTTGGTCTGTTTCTGCCATGGAATAGAACTGGAAGCTTGGAAGATTGTTTGGGTTTGTGGCACTGTTGTTTTTCCCTCCTATAATTTAAAGGGAAAGCCAGACACGATGCAAGTTTTCTCTAAACTGGAACCATGGGCTTAGTACATTACAGGCTCAGTTCTCTCCCCCTCCAATATGCCACTCTGCTCCTCTCCTCTCCCTACTTCCACAAACATGTTTGTGCTTTGTTTAACTATTTAATAAATAGCATTGATTAGGTTAAGATAGTATCTCTCACAGTATATTTTTTTTGGTTGAAAAATTGCTGTTATGGTTCTTTATTGTAACAAAGATATTAATTTTTATACCCTACTTGTCATGCCAAGCAACAAGCCATTGAAAAAGTGCTGACGGGATTTGAAGACAACTGATCAGTCCCAAATTCACCTTAACTTCACTTTTTTTTTTTTATTTTTATCTGATCTGTTCTTAAAAACTTCTGACAGAGACTCTATAACCTTTGCAGCTGATCTATTCTGGTGATTCACTTGCTATTAGAAGTTTTTTTCTCAACAGCTAAATTAGTTTCTCATAATGCAATTGAAGCCCATTTTTTCCTGCTCTACCTAGGCTAGACTGCATGAGAAAAATATTCCTTTTCTCTTTACAGCAGCATATATGAAAAATTACTTTGCCCCCATCCTTTCTGACACTGTACTTTATTGTCTAGACTGAGTTATTCCACTCTTTCAAACCCTCTGCATGGATCATTTTTCCAAGAAGAAAAGCTGTTGGAAAGTATGAGTTGTTGGGCATCTGACAGTTGAAAATGTTTTAGTTAAACACCTCTCTAGCTAGCAAGCATAATTGTTGTCAACATAATTAGCAAATGACTGGTACAATCAGCAAGACTCTCCCACGTGGGAATATAAAGCCACTATTGACAAGGACACAGTTGAATTGGCTACTCTATGTCTTTTTTCAGTAAAGACAGCTTCAGAATCCACTCTTACCTATAGATTTCTTGCACTTATCAGTAATTTCGTTTTCAAAATAAAATCAAAACAAAGACACGGCTTTTAGACTTGCTCAGCCTGTTAGATTTGGCATCTTTGTATCACAGTGACTTAGCTTAGCTATGTTACTGCTTGACTTGAATTACATATCAGACAGCAGTCGCTCTACAATATGAAAAAACCACAAGTTTTTAGAGCCCTATAGCATGAACACAGCAATACCAGATCAATCTCTATCTTAGAAGTAGTCCTGGATTCTTCAGAAAACTAAGTTTGATCTTGGCAGCATCCATTAATAACACGTTCTATGATCTCCAGTTGGCAAGAGACTCAATCCCATCTGGAGAAATGCTGATCTGGCTTTCTCTCTTCTTATCAAAACTCCAGCAGAGTGACCTGGCGTGAAGCCACAGTCCTTGAGAAACTCCAGCTACGACGAGAATGCCCTGTGTCTCTCCAGCAAGGCAGCAGCCAGGAATGCATTAAAACTTCAACACACTGCCCTGGGGAGATGAGCCATGTTAAAGTTTCCTTCATTGTCTTCAGAGTGGTTCACAGCCTGGAGTGCCACTGACAACTGCTTTGGCGATTTTAGATGAAAGTCAAAGGAGAACAATAGGTACAGGATAACTGGACATTCTTGCATATTTGTGCATACAGGTACACTGTGACATCAATAGGCTGTAGTGACTCTGAGGAGAAAAAACCCACCACTCTTCCCAGCTTATATCAGTCAGCGACTTTGCGAGTGAATAATTTTCTCTGCATGGGTTTCCATCAGCCTCCTAGCAAGCGCATTTCTGATCTCCCCTGCTCCAAGATGTCTCCATATATAATTGCGAAGTTTTAGAGTAGCCATGGGATAACTGTGAACCCTCACCTTCCCATGGAAATCATGAGAAACACCTCTTCACTCTTCATCTCTAGTAGAGTCATATCAGGTGACTGCTGTATGCTTTCTCCTTTTGGAAACTAACATACTTTGATGCACAAATTACACAAGTGAGTGTCTAGCTGGGATGTTTCAAAATAGCAGATTTTTTAATAAGGTGCAGACACTGGTGCTTTCTGTTTTAAGTGATGTCTTAAACTTATATTTCTGAATTGCTCCCTTTGTTATAGAAAAAAAAGGACACAGGCAAGTAAGAAAAAACATTTATTTCACTTACTTTCCTTCTGCAGGAAGCTCCCACTTTGCTACTGAAATCCTTCAGAGGTGAATGCTTATGACAAAATAACCTGCCTAATGAAGCAATCTGGGTGAAGAATACTGGAAAATAATCTAAAAGAAACTAAAGGAAAGACGTGTTCTGGTTTATCTTAATTTTTGGACAACAACCTCAATAAAACTGCAATCTCACAATGAAGCATATTCCAAAGGGTTCTGCTAAGATTGAGTATGCCTCAAAAGACACTAATCTCTCTTGGAAAATATTCTGGTTTAGAGCAATTACAGTTCTACTATATTTTTCTTGAGTTTCTCTCATTTTTCTTCTCTTCCATGAAAAACTCTAGGGTTTTTCTTGAATGAAATCATCTGCTCCTGTGGCTTAAAGTTAAAATGCTTGGGTTATGAAAAAGCTGTCAGTCCTGTAGTTGGCAGTTGCACTTAAAAACACTATCTGGGCTTTTAACAGTCAGCAAGATCCAGAAGTGGAAAAGATTCCTGGTCAATGAAGTGACTTTCAGCCTGGTATAAATAATTCTACTTCCCAGCCACCATATGGAATTTGAGGTTGTCAGTGTTTGCATGACAAGAAAAAGCCCAGCAAAACCAAACAGTTTATACACCTACCATTGCATCTCCTAAAGATCCATTTGGAACAGTAAAGAAAATGCTCCTAGCACCTCCTCTTCCTCCCTGGCAAGTCTTTTGTGGATCACAGTACTATTGACAAATTTTGGCGAGAC
Organism: Dicaeum eximium; assembly: GCA_013396995.1. Taxonomy (NCBI): domain Eukaryota; kingdom Metazoa; phylum Chordata; class Aves; order Passeriformes; family Dicaeidae; genus Dicaeum; species Dicaeum eximium. The sequence continues at coordinate 242,998 of VWZP01010455.1, forward strand.
ATTCTACCCTTTGGGGTCATTTTTCCCATTATTCCAGGCTACAGAAGAAAGAGGGTTTCGCTTATTAAAGGGTTGCTTTTGCAGTTTGTCTTTTTCATGAAAAGAAACAAAATTAGAGTCTGGCAATCAGTTAGAACAGTCTGTCAGCATGCGAACCACTTCACAACAGGCCAGGGCTCCTGTTCCTAGGATTACCAGCATGGCTATAGTTACGGAAAAAGGCAGTTACAGAGGTAAGAGTAGCACAAGTAAACATCTGATGCACAGGAACATTTTAAATTATATATATTTTACAATCTTTTCTAGTAATAAAACTTATTGACATGCTTATAAATTGTACTTCATATGATTTAAAATGTCCCTTTTCTTTATGAGTTTGAGAGCTTAAAAAGGAGCAAAACAGAGCACAACAGATGATCATGTTTCTGCCTTCACAGGAACATGTTGTCTTAGAAGTGTAAGACCTCAGAGATCCCACTTACTTGTATCCTAAATGAAATCAGCTTGTAATGAGCCTTATTTTTTCATATCACAGCGATTAGAGTTTGTAACCAGATGGACAAAAACCTGCTTAATAAATTCTTTATTACATATCCTCTGGCCAAGCTTTTCTGAAGGTGAGCCTGCACTTCAGTGGCTGCAGTAACACACTGTTGCTAACTTTACAGCAATTAGCTCAGGATCTTACCACTGTAGCCACAGCAGACTGAGCCATGGGTCTAAAACTCGAGTTCAGTTAATCCATGCAGTGCTCCATGCTGATGCATCAAACAGGTCGTGTGGCAACTATTGTGAGGTCTACACTACTTCCAAACTTATTAGGATAGTTTTGACATCTTCTGGACTAGCCTTAATTTTTCCCAAACACATAGTCCTTAAAGAAGACTGAAGAGCACACCATTTGTAATTTAATTACACATGCATGGAGGTAATGCAGAACTCTTTTAGATATCATCAATGGGAAATCTCAGTTAATAATTTATTGGTGGGGGCGGTTTCAGACTTTTCTCCATACATAAAGACCTTTCTTGATCTTGAGTAGGAGAATGGAACTACAAGATCTGACCCGAATATCTCTCCACATGTCTCCTCTGACAGCTTTCAAGTGCTGGCAAGGAAATGTAAGCTCATCTTCTTGCTCTCTGGGATGATGTTGTGTTGTCATAGCAGGAATCAGATGGGATCGCTAGTGAATTTTTTAGGGGCAGCTCCTGAGCAAACTCTTTAGCATAAGAACAGGTGGCAATCATGCCAGAATCTGCTGTTTGCAAGGTTGGGATCTAACTGTAAAGTTAAACTAGGCTTTGATTGTTTCTGTAGGTTCTTAAAATTACATGCTTTGGCAGCTAACACTCAACCTAGCCTGGGAAAGTTCTGAAGGAAAGGGTCTCTCACCTTAATTGCTCTTGCTCTCTCTGGGCAATCCCTCTTACAAAGTTGTGGTTCTAAATGAAAGTGATTTCCAAGGCTGTGGGGCTCTACAGAATCATTTGAAACAATTCACAATTAAAAAATGGTTCAGACAGACACTAATTGAAATATTCAGAAACAAGATTAAGGCAGGGGGAACCAGTTGTCTGAATCTTGAGCTTTTGCAGCCACTAGTAAATAGTCCAGTTCAAAAGACCTTGGAAAAATACACTTTATGCACAGCCAAAGGACCATGCCAGCCATCAAGCAAACTCTCAAAGCACAGCCATTATCTGGCTTAATTATCATTCTTTTAATTGAAAAAAAAAAAAAAAAACAAATCTATAAAGTTACAATAATCAAATGAAGAACACACTAAAGTTTAGGAAGAGGGACAGAAGTCTATATTTACAGGCATCATTGATTTCAATGCACCCCAAAAAGGTTGAGGCACCTGCTCACCACGGCTTATAACCATACCTGAAGGGTCATTTCTTTTGCGCACCCTCTTTCTCCTCTGTACTACTGCTGTGTCCTATCACAAGGGAAGGGTTTTCCTGCCACAAAAGCAGTATAAAAGTAATCCTCAAGCTCTATAAAAGTAATGAAGTTCCTACTTAAGAACAACTACACTGGCTGTAGTAGGAGATGGAGAAGAGCTTAAACATGGAATATCTGAGAACAGAGCACAGGGTACTGTTCCAGCTGATGTGAGATAAACAGAACTTCTTGGATGCTGTAAAATATGCCAAGAACTGATGCAATTTCTATGCTGTCCCAGGAAGAGGAGAGCAAAAAGATAACCCCTCCTCTGTACCACACTGTCTTCTGTACTGTGCTTCATAAACCATGGGATTTGACTTCAAGTCTTAAGCTGCACCAGGGGAAATTTAGGCTAGATATTAGAGAAAAAATTTTTACAGAAAGAGTGATTGGGCATTGGAATGGGCTGTCCAGGGAGGTGGTGGAATCACCATCCCTGGAGGTGTTTAAGGCTGGATGTGGCACTCACTGTCATGGTTTAGTTGATGAGGAGGTGTTAGGTCATAGGTTGGACTTGATTATCTCCAAAGTCTTTTCTGACCTAATTGATTCTGTGATTCTGTGGGGTCTGTGTGGGACATCGCGGACTAACATGCAGGTTTGTCTGCTAAAACTGGGAAATCATCCATTTAATAGATAGTGTCTCTCAAGGTGGATTGGTGATTTGCAGCCGTAGGGATCCCAAAGCTTTTGTGAGGTTCGTAGCCTTGAATAATGCTTCCTGTGGCCATGCTTTCTTCAAGGGCCAAAGTCTCAAAAGCTCAATTGATCCTTAAAATAGAAAATATAATCTCATAAAATGAAGAACCTTTTGCCATAACTGAGCCATTTCAAATTAAATGACAGTATCTTTAATAATTGCTTTTAGACTTTAAACTTTTTGTATTGTAGGGCCTAAAAAATCTCCTTTGTGCGAAAATGAGAAAATGCTTTTTTCTGTGGTGCCTCTGAGGGTGGCATTCAAAGTCATGTTCTAAAGATCAATAGCAAGGATGATTAAGGAGATGGTGGCTGTGTTTGATTTTTTTTCTGAGGAAAGGGAAATCTTGTAGACTTGAATGGCATTTCTGCCACTATTTAACAAAGAAACCTTGCCAAAGTTGGCTTCTGCACACCTCAAGCACAGATGACAGTCATACCTTATTGCTGAGGACAGAATTCGACCCCTCAAAAATAACTACTCTAAGAACCATATGCACCCCCCAGTTTTTTCTCCTCCCAGTGCACTTTCTGATTGGTGCAGCAAGTTCTTCAAAATACAGTGCTTTTAGAAAAACACAGAGGTGGTCTTGTTTCCAGGTTTAGCCTGATTGAAGGCTGCTGTCCACAGCGAGCAGTAGTGCCTTCTGGTACAGGAACAGCCAGAAAAGAGCACCCTTTCCTTCTGTAAACACACACACACATGCACATGCAAGACAAAAGCAAAACCCTTGATGAAAAAAGGCAAACTTTCTGTGGAATCCACTTGCCCAAAAGGGTAAAAGTCCAGTCAGCCTTCTTACAGCTTAACAGGCTCTCCATAGAGGGTGGAAAGAAGAGGTTATGGGAAAGAGAATTGCTGAGAATGAGGATTTCACCCAAATTTCAGTAAGTAACTTGAGTAGGTACTGGTGTTGTTCAGCTGCATTTTCTTCTGGAATTTGATCATGGGAAAAAGCAAAACACCAATATACAATACATCAATACATAAACATCAAGTTGCTGCACAGTGCAACATATCTAGAAGGGTTGAATTTTATATTAGTTGAACACATCTGCAATCAGAAAACTGAGATAGTGCCAGCAACTAGTGATGGAAATCAATGTCTTTGAAAAAAAAGTCTGTTTGCAAAAATAGCAGATCAGATAGCTCCACTGTGCCCCTGGAAAGGTGAGCATAGGTTGAAGGACAGCAAAATACAACTCTCCAGATCCCTGAAGCCTTAGCTGACACCTAGCAGTTCTTCAAATCATACAGGCACACACTCACCCACAGTTAACCTGGGAAAATCACCCTCTCATTTGAATAAATGATCTATCAGACAGGTTTCTCAATAAATTTTTTTCCCTTCTTTTTTTGTTGCATTTGCTTTCTCTGGGTGCTTAGACCTTGTTGAGCCTGCTGTCCCACAGAACAGGTTGTAGCAAAGCTCCCCAAGAGTTTCACCTCTCATTTAAGACTGCTCCCTCTGTGTTAATGTAGCCATAACACAATCTATAAGCTCTACTGCTGCCCGAGACAAAGCTGTATATGAGTAATAAAAGAGGGCAGAAAGTAAAACAGGAAATCACCAAAGGAGCAGAGAACAAAGCAGCAGAAAGCCATTGAGTATTATATGATGGAGTAAGAAAGATGCAACTCCTGTACCCATTTCTCAATCCCCACCATTACTTCTACTGCAGCAGCAGCACAGTCTGATCCAAACCATGACTCTCTCTGTTCCTCAGGAAGACAGCCTGCACACTCTCAGGAAATGTGGTCCCAAGGAAATCCCATGGGGAGAAAAAGCCAAAATAAGGGCTGGCTAGAGAATAAAATTGAATTATGAACAAGGCCATCATGAATATTCATTGTAAGTAAGTGGGATTACATGTGAGGAAATGCCTGATTCTAATATTAATCTTTCATTTTACCCCAGATTGCTGTGGATTTTGACAAACACCTAGTAAAAATGGGTTAGATAATTTTTCTTTTTATTACAGGAACTCCCTATGCTTCTTGAACTGTATATCCACAGAGATCCACATTTTCACACATTCAAACTTCCCGGAAAATAACCCACTTCAACTAATTTATATGAAATTTTTGTCTCACCAGTACGCCAGCGAGCACTCTTGCCTCACTGCAGAGCACACTCTTGATAATACTGATCCTTTTCCAAAAGCAAGCATGGGCAGCAATTTTTTGCATATGAGCTCTTACTTGGACTCATCTGCACCACGCTACCTACCAACTGGATGGTGACAAAAGGTAAACATTAGAAAGAAATCAGATAGCTGGCAAAAAAGCCATAGGCAATAATTGAGAAAGATCTTTTTTATTTGCATGCATCTGACCTCACTGCTGATTCACAACTGATTTACACCAACTGCCATGGTCAACACTTAATTCACAGCGAAAGCTGCTGGTAGTTTCACTTCATTAATATTGACATCTGAACTCTGTAGCTACAGTGGATTACTATTAATAATTATTTATGACCAGTGACTTGCACAGAGCACGCTGCCCAATGCTGGGAGTCAGGTGATGAATCTCCAGCATCAGTTCACAAGCTGTCCCCCTCTGCAGCCATGCAATGAGCCACTTTACCTCGCCTCTCTCACACCACCACTGACACTTGTCCTACCTTCAGTGCACGTGTTCTCACTTGTAAAACTCACACTTCCTTCATGCTTCTGGGTAGGGTAGGAAGATGCAGCAGACTAATAATATTCCTTCTTTGATGAAAAATATCAGGGGAGGTGAGAAAAGCCAGATGGTAACAGTAAAGGTCAAGACAGTTAAAATACAGGTGCGAAATATTTTTTAGTCTAGGTTTCTAGTTCAGAAAGACATCTAGAAATCCAGCTCCTCCCAGATGCCTAACTAGCAAAATTCTACTTTTCCTCTGTATTTACAGGTCTACTGAAGTTTTATGTAGCGAACAAAGTCCTTAACCTTCCCCTTCAGCAGTGAGCGGAGTTGAAAATTTAAATTCGTACATATACTGATGTGTTAGGCTAAATTAAGGCCACAGCACTCAATTCCTTTCAGGGTCAAGTCAACATGCACCATGAAGCACCTCCAGTCTACCACCTGCACAACAATCCCCTGAGCAATACAGCCCTGGGTGACTAATAAAGTAATGAAGTGACAGCGCAGGCGAGCGTGGGGTTTGCACCAAATCAGATCTCACAGTTTCCAGGTATTTTTACTCAGGTCAGACCAGACTGGTAGTGTCCCACGCAGCTCTCCACAGCTCATAGGTGGAAAAAGTGAACCAGCTCCCTTCATACCCAGAGCACAAACTGACTGCTGCTGCACTTTGCCAGACTACACTCGTGCAACTGACTTGGTAATTTCTGAATAACTGCAGTTGTGTGCAGAATTACTGCCTAGTCTCATCACCTTCTTGCTTTATTTTACCTTGATTTCTCCCCCAACACTGGGCAACCTAGAGGTGCTGACAGGAATGGCCTAGTAAAACAAAGGAAAAAAATCAGAGCCTCTGGAATTAATGTGATTCCTGGGAGAATGAAATCCCCAGGACAATTTATAGTTCCACAGCTTATTATTTTTCTCATTCCATTCTCACCCTTTCTCCCAGATGGAGAAAATCCTCAACCACAGGCTCATAAAACAATAAGTTTCCACTTGGTTTTAACATATTTTCTTACATAAACTTTAGGCCAATATAAGATTATTTCCCCGTAACAGCACATTTTCTTCTTTCAATGCTCAATACATTGAACAGAGCTTAACCATTTTCTGTGAAAAAGTATCCTTTCCTAGCAGAGAAGTTTAGCACATCTTTATTATTTCAGTTTTCACGTGACACTACAAAAATTGAACAAGTTGGTATCATTGCACCTGGTTTCTAAAGCTTCAGGAAAGAGTAATCACTTTATTTGAAAGTGCTTGATTTTTAGAACATTTCAGAGGCTTGCAGTACCACCATCGCTACTTTCTGATATGTACACAAACCCAAATCAAAGCCTGTTCAAGATTTTGTAGTTTTAAAACAGCTTTTAGTGTGGACTTAGTGACTATTGCTTCTGCCATCAATTTTTTCAAAATGCAATTAAAAAAAAAAAAAAAAAAGAAAAATAATTAAAATTTGCATGTCAATGTTTTTGGTCTCTTACTCTATTCATAAGAATTCCTCCTTGTTACAACTGTGTTAAGAAAACCCAAAGGAAGAAAATAATGTATTTGTTCAGAAACACTCTTTGAATTGTACTGAGAAACAAAATCCTGATAACAATGACATTACTATCAAAGCATATGCTGAATTCAGAAGAAAAAAAAAAGAAATTTAAAAAATTGACTAGTCATCCTGTACTTGAGTCTATGGCTGCATTCCCAGTATTTAGCAATTGTACCCTTATACACATTTACTTCCCCCTTAGCATATACTTTTTAGCTATGGAAACAGCCTTTTCAACTCATGTCCAGTGGCATGAGAAAACACACAAACATGGAGATAAAAACAATAATCTTAGTCTTTAGTCTAGAAAGTTTGCTAGACCTCCATCATTAAATTCATTAAATATAAGATATAAATTATTTAGATAGAATTAGACATGTTTCTTGATAGAGTGCTCAGGAAGGAGGCTCCTTAGAGTCATAATGGTTGATAGTGGTTGCAATTAGAAACTAAAATTGTAGTCTACAGGAAATCAGAGCTTTCTGATTTTTATTTTTTCTTCTGAAGCTGAAAGAAAAAATCATTTTTTCTTGAAATCTAAATTCACCCCCTTTGGTCTTTTCAAAAAGTTCTGTTTTGATTAAATTTTCCCTATATTATATATATATATATAGGAAGTATATATATATTTCCTATATATTTAAATTTTTCCTAGAAAGATTTTTCTTATATGTTTTTCTTAAGTATAATACAATGCAAAATATATTGCAAACAAAAGAAAAATGTCGAAGCAAATAAGGCACAAACTTAATGACATTTGCTTTACAATTTCTTTACATCCAGTTGCACTGAAAATGGCACGTTTCAGTTAAATAGCATGTTCCAACAGGAAAATGTCTTTTCAGCTAATTTTTCCAGAGCCTCGGTTCCTTTCATGAACACATTTTGGATGACAAGGAAAATAATTTACTGCAAGTTTGAAAAAGCGGAGGCTGAATTGTGTCTCCTTGCCTCTCTCTGCTTTTTCACAGGAGGGAAGCTGCTTCAAAATCACTGTGTTTTTAAAAGCCAGAATTAACTCTTACTCCACCATACCTCAAGCAATGAAAATCTGGTTTCCTATCACTCTTTGTCTTGGATTGGATTCTCTCATGTGTAAGGAGATGAAAACTAACCAAAAAGTTTCCTGTTGTTTACCTGTCTGCAGCACCTACAGAGAGAAAAACTCTCTGGCATCCCGTGGAAAACAGGAAACATTTTTTCCCTCAGTGGAAATAGTAATTGAGTCTCTTTCCTGAATTTGGTCTTCTATTTCCCTAAAATATTTTGGAAATTTGAATATTTTGGACCTCTAGTGCTCTGTCATATTTGGCTGAAAGGGCTCTGACATTATTAGGCAGGCACACAGATAGAGCTGTATAGTGTGTGTGGTGTAAAAGCATAATCTCTTTAGAACACAAAACAAAAATTGTAATAACTGCCTGTATGTGACATTGTTGAAAAATCCTTGCACTCTTTTGCAGTCATATTCAGAGAAGGAACTATGTTATGAGACAATTAGCAATGTGATGAGCAATTTACATACGAAAAGTGCTACATAAATCCCAACAACATTATAGTTAAGAGCAGAGTAATAATTACAACTAAGATTGCCTGCATAGTTTCATTCCCAGTTTGGGGGATTTTTTTTTTCCCCAAACACTCGTAACTCTACCTAGTCTGATCCTACCCTCTTTCCTCTGGTGAAGTCCACTTTTGTGACACTGATTTAATGTATTTTTCCCCTGCTGTCTGCTTGGCTCTGGTCTTGTGAAAGACTCAATTAAAGAATTCAGCTGCTTTTGGAAGAGCTGGCTGTGGTGGGTGCAGCAGAGAGCTATGCATTTGGGGTTTAGGACGAGCTTTCACTTTCACTAACAATAAAAAATGATAACAGAAAAAACATAGCTATTGTAAAATATTACATGCAGCCTGCCCTTCCAAAATAATATCTTGTAGCCTTTTTTCAGAGGGCAGAGTATTCTTCTCTATACAAAGGTAATTTGCATTGCAAGCACAACAGGAAATGAAATAACCTTAAAACACAAATCAGGGATATATCCAGTATGCAAATCAACATCTTTATGAGCTGCAATAATGAGGAACAAGCAAATTAGTGTCATTTCAAACTACCTTTTAATTATTTTTGCTTTCTCTTAGCATCAACAGATAAACAGGGCTAAAGATCTCCCAAACTGTCACATGCAGCACCACAGTCAGTGTATACACAGGACTCATATGACTTAAAAATAGCAAATAGTCACTACATACACCATTTAACTCACAGAGGCTACCTGACTCTGACCTCACTCTTGTGTAAACTGGAATTTAACCTAGCCAAGTAGAGGTAATTTGTCTTGCAGAGACGTAAAGCTGGTGGAAACAACATGCTCACCAAACCCACGCCACTAGTAACAGCATTCACAATTTAAAAATGAAGTTATCAAAACTCAGTAATTTTGTTAAGCCAGACAGAGTGGTCATGACCCATCTTTTAAGTCTTTAATCAGTCACTTGAGCCTTTTGCATTCCCACACACAAAATTCAAGCTACAGATTCATTCAATTTCTGCCATGTGCATGAGGTACTATGCACCAACAGCTGGTTATCATCTGATCACATGGAGCTTTTAATTGTAGCAAGTCAAAGATTCCCCAGCCTCTGCCCAGGTAGGGCCAGACTGCTCCAGCTTTCTTTCAGTTTGTTGTTGAGAATCAGGGCATGCACAGATTGTGTCAGTGGAGTGCATCTGCTGCATGCACAACAAGGCCTTACCCTGTGCTGACCAAGTCGTATGTCACAGTGCTTAAATAATGTCAATGCCAACTGTTGGTATGAAGGGTGTCCTTGCTGGGAAAACTTAGGAAAAACTGCTATTTTGCTGCTCACCTATGTTATTTGAAGCTTTACACAGAAACAGTGGACCTTGGAGATGAAGGTGTGCAAGCTGATTGAGAATTAGATTGCTCTCTAAAGTCACATTTTAGATTCAGGTCTTGAACCAGTCTTGCTCCCTATGAACAATTTGGAGCTCATGTTACTGAGAAAGTGCTTGCATTTCTATTGTGATCACTCCTTTTCCAGGAAGACTTCCTTGGTATACATACAGAAGATACATTACCATCACTCGGATTCTCCCTTACTGGTTCTGTCCATCATTAGGAATCCAACTCAGAGTTCTGGCATTGCTTAGCACACAAAGTGCTACAAGAAAGACAACAGTGTCACATTTAGGACACTTCAGTATAATGGGTCTTATAAGAGGGGCGCTGGGCATCACTCAGGCAGACAGTTTGTGAGATCTATTCTTGGTTCTTGTGAAGTCCCTGGTTGGTAGCTGAGATTTGGCTGCAGGCATTAAGGCTGGCCAACAGATCACACAAAGTAAATCATACTTTGTAAAGCCCCACCTACAAAGTTGGGTGCACATGCAGAGGCCAACAAAATAAATATAGTGCTTTTAGATTTGCAAATAGACTAAATAGCACACAACATGTTTAGGAAGGGTGGTATTTGATATTCAGTTTTAAAGCCAGTTTTAGGCATCTTAAGGAAACAGAGGAGACTCTAGGAGAGGAGAGAGAAGAGAAGAGAAGAGAAGAGAAGAGAAGAGAAGAGAAGAGAAGAGGTATTTCAGATTTGCAACACATTATTTGGCCAAAGGCCCAAGAGAATGAGCCAGTTATCCCCTTGCCTAAAAAGCCATAAGTTGCCTATCATGGGAAAATTAAAGGAAGAGATAATTTTCAGACAATGGTAAACTTTAATTATGAGTCTCCAAGGTTATAATTGTTACTATTCCACTGCTCATTTTTAATTATTTTGAGTAAACCTATTAATTTTAATATTTTTCATATCACAACTTTTCAATCCAGGTTAAAATGTGAAGTATTATGTGTTAACCTGAAGCTTAACATCTAACACCAAGGACAGATAAATTGACACTGGCACTGTTAATTTTAAGTGTCTTAAGTGGTTTACAAGGTTTAATATAGAGAAGATTGTGAAAATACTAGGTTTAAGCACCCAAGGGACCTTGGGGAAGAACCAGGAACTGTGACCTTTTGGATGTCTGACTTTGCAGACACAATTATTTCAGCAGTTTTCTTTCTCTTTCATGCCTTTGGGTTTTCAGTATTTGGGGTTTTGGGGGTTTCTTGTCTGCTTCTGTCTGAAATTTTAATTAAGACAAGCTTCCCAAACACTACTGCTTGGAGTTTGTAGGAGAGACTCCCAAGAACTCCTCTTATATCTCACAGCAACAGTTTCACATGTGGTTTGAAAACTTGTTTCTACAACATCCTACAATCAACTGCAGTTATTCAAGACTCCTTTATAGATATGATGACCATAAGTAACCTTATATTCTACTGCTTGGTGTCAGTGCTTTTCTCAGAGCTGACAGGAAGTATTGTTCAACAGTTCTGGGCAAGTCAGTTTTACTTCTCCATTTTAATGTTTTATTATGAGTTTTGCCTACGCATCTAAGCTCAGCCCCTGAGTCTTGCTGCCTGACTCCCCCGCAGATTTTTGTTGCCTCCTTCCACAGTTCACATGTTTTTAAAAAGTTCTTATTTTATTTCCTTAACTAGAAAACTCATTTGAAAGCATCATAGTTAACCTAGAAAATCTAAAGAAAAGAGAGCAGTGAAGTTATGGATTAACTATTGAAATAAATTGCTTTCTTGACCTGTTTTTCCAGGTGCCTCCAACCTCCCTTTAATAAACAGAATGTTCTTTCTGAGCAGTGCCTGCACTGAAAACCCCTCAGCCACCTGGGAAGTGCAGCCAGCTACTACAACAGCCAAGTAACTTGCAGGAGCTGCAAGGGAAGCTCCCGAGGTTGGCCTCTCCACCCCATAATCAACATGCCAACCAGGAACCTTGTCACACAAGTTCTCATCCTCAGGCCAAACACTTTGAAGTCAAGGTTGCAGATATGCTCTGACTGCTTCCAGGGATGACACCCCTAATGGACTAAGCTTGAAATATGCTTTTCAAAGCAAGAAAGAAACTCCTAGCAAGTTTGGAGGATATAAATACACACAGGGCATTTGGAACAAATCTCATAGGTATGAACTCAGACTTTAGCTCTTTCTACCTATCAGAGGAAATTAAAATGCCAATGAAGATATGAGACAACATGGAATGGAAGCCATGGCAACTCTCAGTACATTTATTTCTCACTGTTAAATTGTATAGTCATAATTTAATTGGCATTCTGGTGCATTTTATTGAAAAGTGGATTCCATGGAGTGCTAAGCAACTATGCCTATTGATTTTTTGTACCTAAGCTTCACTGAAACCCAGTGAGCTTGAGCACAATTTTAGGTGCCTTACTACCCAGGACAAGAATGTTTAGCATTCCTTTCTTTTATAGATGCACATTTGAACTTGTTTGCTATTTATGGATCATCTCTCTCAGCTTGGCAATGACTGACAAGAAAGTCATAAAATGAGGAAATGTAACTTGATATTTATTCAGTGTAAATACTTTGCAAAGGTACAGTTTCACAGTTTCCTTTGGGTAAATAATTTGAAATACTGTAAGCAATGATAGTGGATGACTGGTAACAGAATCCCTCCAAGTCCAGTAGACTTAAAGATACCACAAGTAATGATGTATTTTCTTTTCAATAGCCTCCATCTATTTTCAGACAGTTCTGTTCATGCTGGCCTAATGGCAGCTTACTAAAAAGCAATGAAATATATACAACATCTGGGCAAGCAATACAACTTCCACACAGGGTAAAATACTGGTACTGCTGTATACCTATACATAAACCAAAAATAGAAACGTGCTCATTAAACCAAGCCAAGTTTTTATGCAGATTGGCCTCTGATGTATGGATGTTTGTGAGGTTTAAATTTTAATTATTGCTCACACTTAAGACCTGAAGAACAAGAGATTTTAAATTTCTGGCAGAGTGGGTTACAATGCAACAAGAGCTGCCTTTCATAAAGTATGGCTCTCCATTGAAATGTTTGGATTCATGAGGCAAGACTTATGCCTTTAATAGTTTCTGATATAGCTGAGGGCTTTCCCCAGAATGCTGGATATTGAGGAAGATCAGACCATACTCAAAGAACCTGGATTTCTGTTCTTATTTGAATTTTTTGTAAAATGCTGTATCGCTTTTGCTGAACTCCTGTAGGTGGTAATGTTGGTATAATACCTTATGAAAAATTATTGAGGCCTCTTGGGACACTGCCCAACCCTCCAGAAGACTTCATTCTAAGGCATGTTGGCTTACTACCAGGTTATGTTTCCTCTAAAGATGGTACTGCTTGTTCTTAGGATCTATAAACAAATAATTAAATTACTTTCATATCCATATTTTCTCAAGAAATAGTGACTCCTGTGGTTTCAGATCATGTACAGAGGGGAATACAAACAGAGTCTAAAACTAGGAGAGTCCCCATTGATGCTGTTATTCTTGAAGTTTAGCTTACATTTCTTAAAATAGTGAACAAATAATGTTGCTTCTTTTTTCTACCTTAATCCCCTACCTTTGGCTGAACAAGCAAAAACCCACAGAAGTAATGTCACCTAGATTTTCTACAACTTTTTGATATAAATTATAAAAATCCCAAGGCTTTTAACTTAAAAAAATTTTTTTTGACAAGCAGAAAAACAAAAGTTAGGGCTTTACCCAAAAGCAGATACAATGTGTTTTGATGGAAAAGATAATTCTCAAATTGATAGTTTTGTTCTTTGCTCATACAACTCCAGATAATAGGTGTTGAATCAAACACATGGAAAATTACTTCCTGTGGAAATGCAAAGTTTCTGTTTTTTATTCTGCTATAAAACTCCTTGATAATAATTTTACATATGTCAAATAGAACTAAGCTTCAAGTTGGGCTCATGGAAACAATAAAAGAGCTTCTTCCAAAGCGTAGGTAACAACTGATGATTCAAACAACTACCATTCAGATGGAAAGGAGCTTTAAAATTCCTTATCCAGTTACCAAAAGAGGGCTAACAAGAAACATCTCTGATAATAAACCAACCTCAAAAAGCCCTCTTGAAACTTTAACAGGGTTGGTCAGAGACATTTGCACATGAACAAACGAAACCATGACTGAGGAAGTTTCTGGAAGGCAGAAGTCCTGGAGATTGTGCATCAGCACCTCCAGCTGAGAGTCGGCTTTACTGCGAGGATCTCAGCTCAGCACAGGTCCCTCTCTTGTTCTTGCCATGCCCACTGACTCTCCAGGGCCCATTTCAGGCCTGCTCTGTATTTGTCTATCTTCAGTGAGCCCAGCAAGGGCTGCAGACCACGCTTCCTCTACATGAATGATACTGGCTTGTTCTTCTTGCCAGTGCAAGTAATAGAGGCTGCTGCATCTTGACAATGACTTGTTTCTGCTAAATTTTGTTTGAATTTAGCAGGAAAGTAGATTTCAGTTGCCACCCATCCCCACTCCTCCCCCTGCCCTCCCTTCAGCTCCCCTGCTTCCCCATCCTTTTGGGCAAATTCAACTGAAATGTTAAATGTCAAACGCAGTAAAGATAAGGCAGTTCCATTGAGTGGCAGAATTAATCAAATGTCTTAGTTTCACAAGATTAGGCTGGCAAGTCTCTGTGAAAAAGCCCACGCAGTAAATGTAGAGCTTCTCTTTCCCTCTACCAATGAAATCAGCTATTTGACAACATAGTATCTATGCCAGAATAATCCAAGAATAAAGAACTGCCCTCAGATACATCTCCTTAAGATCTGAAGATTCACAGTACAAAAATGAAGACAAAGATGAATAACTACAGGAAGCTATAAACCATTATTTTATAAATCATTATTTTAGGAAGTATTAAGCAACTGCTAGACTTCCAAAACTCTGCATCACACAGAAAAGGACTGCAGAGTCCATCCCTTGTAGCTCATCTATGCTTTTGAAAAATGTAGTCCTTGCATGTTCTTGACAGAGTAAAGCACAAAGTCTACAAATCTGGAAGCAAAGTGAGTTTAAATGCTAGAATTAGGCACATATCTCTGCTTGCCTGCCTCTCCAAATAAAGTTCAGTATTGAGGGGTTTTTGCAACTTTTGCATACATTTTCAGAAGCAAGGCTAGCACTCCCCCTGCTTTGAAGTGCCACATTCTTCCTTTTAATATGAGGCTATGGCATACAAAACCTTACCCTTTTTAATCAATAGTTCGGCCCTGATTGGTGGTAATTCAAAGTGGTTTTTTTTTTTCTGACAGAGGGTTTCACAATGAGTGTAAAATAACTTGGTCTAGTGCTCAGAGACCTGACACAGACATCACAAATGTACTTGTTAGCTGAGCCATCTGAGCCATGGGGTCCTAACTACCCTTTTGTATTACTGGCAGAGCTTCCCCAGCAGAAGCAGAAAAGAGCATTAAGAGAAATGTTATTCTATGCTTACCCTGAAGGTTATTGATATCGAAAGCCCTAACTTCAAATCTACAAGATGAAGTCTCCTGAGGTGAATTGCTATTAAGTAAATACTACCAAGCCTCTGCTGGAAAAGTAAGACTTTGATGGTCATTCCTTGAGATAATTGTAACTAATTCCTTTCATCCTAGATTGATGTACTGCCTAGGAAAGATTATAAAACACATGGTTGTCACTATTAGTACTGAACTCCTGTGCTTCCAAGACTTTCTGGGAAGCTTTAGACTATCCATTACAAAAAAGTATTCAGCAATACCTCTTTCATAACCTTAGTCTTCTAAAGAAACAAATTAAATGATAGTTCCAATATAGGCCAAACAAATCACTTGAAATGTGAATTAAAGAATATCATGCTTCTATCACCAAAGCTCTTAGACATTTACCTTTATCCTTCTGTCTCATTGAGTTTTTCCCTCTCTTAAAAAGTGTAAGACTCTGTGAAACACAGGGAATGGCAGAATAGCAAGAAAATAATATCCACAGATATAGTCATGCATTCCCAGTTGTAATTTGCTCTGGCCTCCTTCATTGCCCTCTTGCTATTTTTCCATGAACTTGAAGATGAGTGTTTACTGTGCATGGAAACACTGATCTTCTGTTATTTGCAGGAGAGCTCACAGACTGTGCAAAATGAAGCTGTGCCTAAGGAAGGCAATAGCAATATGTCAACAATCTTAAAAAAACATACATCCAGGTAAGGAAGAGGCTCAGCCTAACATTAGGCAAACTACTAGTAGTGTTTGTTAGGGTAAACTGCAGAGTGGATGACTACAAGCTTTATTGAACAAACAATTCATCCTTATTGATTTGCAGGTACAATAAACAAATTGCTTTTACAAATTGAGTGCATACCTATTAGTAGGATCACTTGCTCAGAATTAAATTGGGGAGGGGATGCAAGTTGGAAAAAACAAAATACAGCATAAGCAGAACCATCTAGGTAGAAAATGTTTCCAGCAGGCAATTTTCATAACCAATTGCTCAGCTGCTAAACAAGTGGTGCACACTTCATGCATATTCATTCAGCCACCAATGCATTGCATGACAAATATAATCAAGTCTAGGAAAGAGAGAATGCAAGAGTTGAAAGAATTTAGAGAACTAGTAAAGGAAAGCAAATCACTTTTTTCTCTGGTCTGCTGGTTTGAAACCAATCCGTATTAGCAGACACGAAGTTGTA
Organism: Dicaeum eximium; assembly: GCA_013396995.1. Classification (NCBI taxonomy): domain Eukaryota; kingdom Metazoa; phylum Chordata; class Aves; order Passeriformes; family Dicaeidae; genus Dicaeum; species Dicaeum eximium. The sequence goes on from VWZP01010455.1 coordinate 259,417, forward strand.
AAATTCCAGCGTCTGACTGTGAACCGGTCCATGGGAAATCAGCTGGCAGACTTCTTCCTGTCCTACTAAACACCAAAGCCTGTGAATGCCTGTACATAACTGACTCCCGAGCTCCTAGAAACTATGGATGCAACAATTAGAATCTGCACAGCAAAATATAAGCATCCACAACTACCATCTATTTTCCTCAAGGATCTTAATCAGCTCCTTTCTACAGAGTTTACTTGCCTGGTCTAACCATAATTTTCTTGTTATTGCAGAATTGCTGTCATGTTTTGAATGTTGATGTCTCATCAGTTTCTGATTAAGGATCCAAAATAATATTAATCTCTCAATTTCAGAAACATTAAGGTTAAAAACCTGAACTAGAGAAAGATGTTATCCTCTTCCACATGTAAGAATGAAAAAATGTTATACATTTAGAAATTCTTAGAACTCTTACAACAAAAAGAATGTTTAAATTTTGCACTGAAAGGTTGGAGTTTTTCTCTCATGCAAGTAAAGTGTTAACTGGATACATTCTTTGTAAACTTTGTGAACTTATTTGTGGGGCTTGGATCCAGTTTCGAAATAGCTATAAATTATTATCATTTGGCACCTATCTTTCATAAAGACAGATGATATGTACAATTTTTTTCTCTGCAATAATAATACAAAATTATTTAAATGGCAACCACAATCTAAAGGTTGCAGTTTCAATGTTAAAGACACTTCCCAAGTTACCTCTGAATTTGACTTCATGTGCTGTGAGCCAGGGAAGCTCTACATGAGCACAGTTATGACCCAGTTTTGATGACCTTCGAGCACTAAAGAGCAGAGCAAACTAAGAGCTACCAGTTCTCGTCATTTCAGCCTTGACTAATACTTTGTCAGAGGAAGTAAACCACAGCTTCACTATAACTCAGTATTTCATGACACTTTGGAACAAATTTCCAAGACCTGCTTTCAATGAAAAATGACGGGGATCTAGAATTAGCAACAGACACTTACAAAACCAAGTTTTCAGCTTCCTGATACAATAAAACAACAGGAATAATAAAATGCACTTAAATTTTGCCTAGTCCTTACTGCAAAGGCCTTCTTGGCATGTCGAGAGGAAAAGCAGAAAAACCTCACTCTTCCAGTACCAGCTGAAGTGAATTCATTGAGCTCAGTACAAAGTTATTTTTCCTTGTTCTGTCTTCTGGCAACACCCTCCTTTCTGTGAAGGGAAAGATCCAAACAAATCAGTGGTGTATGTGTAGAATATACACTTGTAAACTTGAAATAGAAAGTCTTGGTAATTTGGAAAGCAATTCAACCCCAAAGCACTGGGATTAAGTTCCACAAAATATTATTTGCTAGCAAGACTGACCTGGATGAAGAGCAGTGGTTCATGTAGTACAGGCACAGGTATTCCATGGTGGTCTTGAGTTTTGTGGTTTTATTTTAGTTTGAGTTTTTTCATGGAAATTATTAGTCTATTTTGAGATTCACCCTGCTCCTTCAGATGCTAAGCCCCACTGAGGTTCAGGGTTGCCAGAAAGGTAACAGATCAAAGTCATTCTGATCTCTGAATCCTGCTGTTGCTGAGCACAGGTCTCAGCACCAACAGCTTCCTGTCCTCCCACCTTTTTTTCCTGGAGAGGGAATGCAGACACATGCTGCAAACTAAAAAGTTGATTGCAAAATTATTTAGTCTCCAACAGCAATATTTGACCAGCTCATGGAGACCAAATCAGTTCAGGCCTCTTCTGTGGAGCTCTCAGAATCAATTTTTAAAGCATTGCACAATTGAAGGTAGCTGAAGCTAAGAAGTCAGAAGAACTTATGATTAAAAACAGTGTTGCAAATGCTCTCATGCGTCAGTAGTCTCTAGGCTAAGTTAGCCACATCAGTAGCACTTTCATATTGGAAGTGGCTGGCCTTATTTACAGACATAATTTCCAAAGTAACAGCTGAATTCAACAGCTTGTAGACCTCCTTCCCAAAAACATCTCATGGCACAGGTGTGGAGGACTCAGATGTCATGTTCAGGAAGGCGTTGCCATCTGTCCTTAATTCTCCCACAGTGTGATGGCTCTTTGGAGAATCAAATCTTTACACACAAATACAGACAACAGCCCCTTGGTGCTCCCTTACTTGTATCGCTGTCTCTGCTCAGAGAGGGCTGTAAGAGAAGCATATAGAGTATCAAGGTATAAATATGTCAAAATGATTGCTCCATCACCCAACATCACAGGAAGTATTCTATCTAATTCTGTAGATTCAAGCACTTTGAAATGAGCCACCAGGGGCTGTGAGAGAATCTGTATGCCAAGCCATTTGAGTTTGTGTTTGGTTTTATTTTTCCACTCCTTTTATCCTCTTTAATATACTTACCTTTAGCTCCTTGAGTCTGTGCAGGAAGTGTCTGAAGCAGGGTGAGGCCTCACCAGCTGAGTAAGACTGAAAGCCTGTGTGTAGAAGGGGAAGATGAGCTGTAAAGGCATCAAATTCGTGCCTGGAGTGGAACATTCTAATCTGAAGATGACTGGCTTGGTGGTGAACACTGAAAAGCTTGACTGTCACACTGCCATCACAGTGAGTGAGGAGACATTTTTCTACTAACTGAGGTGCAGGAGATCTTGAAAATAGTCTCAGCATTTGAAATATATGGGACAATGCTGACATAGGCTGAGTTTAGTACTGTACTAAAATTCATTTTAGCACATCTTCCAAAACATTCAGTAAGTGCAGTTGGAGGATTGGCAGGCCAGTACAGTTCTGCTGGAAGAGCTGAGGAACTTCCTGAGCACTTTTGTCTAAAACAAACAAGAGGCATTCCAGGTAGTTCTGAGTAATCATCTGACCTTGTGCGTAACTTAACAGCTACAGAGAGGAAAAAACTACCCTGAGATAGAGAGACAAAGATTTAAGGAAACAAGAAAATGCACCAGCCTGCTTGAGGAAATTAAGGAAGGACAGACTGAAATGTGCTGCAGTAATTTTAGCAGAGAGCAGCCAATCCAGTGAGACTCATGAGAGAACTGCAAAGAATGAAATGTCATAAAGACAGCCTACTGCCTCCACACAGGGGATTTCCTCTGGAGCTTTCCTTACCCTCCAGAGTTTAAAGTTCTCTCTGTCTTTGTGCAGGCTTTCCCCAACTAAACAGCTTCTGTATTTAGAGATGATGGGGCAGCAATATTCTCTACATAAGACCACAGGGGCATCATAACACAGAAGAATGAAGAGCCCCTGCAACCTGCACGCTTTATTCAGAGATCCCATCCCCATCCACAGAAATCAAGTCAACTACTGATAGAAATACTACTCTGTGGGCAGCTTTTCTACTCAAGCCAAATTAATCACAGCAATGCTATGGCTTTTCCAGTTAGGAAATCCTGGTTTTTAGGCTTTGATTCTCCTGCACTAGAAAGCTTCAAACAGACTGAAAATAAAGAGCAAGTCAAGAGAAAAAAGGAGATGAGAAGTTGCAGAGAAAATGAGCTTTTTCATGCCTGTTAACAGATGCTGTGGGAATCTTAACACTGAATATCTCTCCAATTTAATTACAAGTACAATGTCAATTTTTGTTTGTTTTATGTATGTGCATGCATATAAATACATTTCAACAAGTGTCTATTCATGTGCCACAGCTCACTCCTCAGCTCTTAATACTTAAAATGTCTTTGCAGTTGTGCAAATATGTCTACACACCAGAGGAAATATAATTAACTCCCTGGAAATATTTAAGAGGGGGCCACACACACACACACACACACACACACACACACACACACACATAAACACCCTGTTACAGGTCTTTTGTTGCTCTATCATTACATAAATCACAATAGCAACTCTGTAGGTTAGCAAAAGTTTTAGGGCTGTGGATAGCACAGCATCCAGTCTTTCCTGAATCCATCTCTGCCATGGTCCCTAAACCATCAATATTTCATTGTAGACACCATGGTTGAAGCCTTAACTTATGCAGTATACATACCACAGCTCATTGGCTTGCCCTGAAAAAGATTTGTCATGCTTCAAGCTGAATTTGCCTTGTGTGCAAAAAATCTGAGCACACACCCTGTCTCAGAGATAACCTTCCTTAACCTTTCATATCAGCACAGCAGTATTTCAGTGGTTCCTCATATCCAACACAATCCACTGAAGGATAAGAGCAAGAGATGAAAGAAAGTGATTACCAAAAGGAATTTAAATAGTAGTGTTATGGCCTTGTTAGAAGTAAGTATTTTTGTTGGTGCAGATGTCTAAAAATACATTTGTTTACTTTAAAATGGTAAACACCATCACTGATTTTTTTTCCAGTCTATACAGTTTTTGAGAAAAACTGATTCCAAAGTATATATTGTCCCTGGTTCTAGACTGCAAATGAACAGGTTTTGGTGGACTGTGGGGACTGTTTACTTTTAGACTTTTAAAACTAAGATTGCAAACAGATGGATGGATGACTTCCCCATCCCCCTCCTTTTCTGCAGTATAAAAAATAAACAACAAAGGTTGATGATTTCTCTAGAGCAAAGACCAAAACACTTGAGACAATAGAAGTTTTATTTCAATCTCCTCACCAGGACCAAGCTTATAATCTGCAAAACATTCAGTCTTGATGTGCTGAGGAGGAGGAAGGGACAGCTGTGTGTCAGCATCAATCTTCTCTGTGAAAACACAAACACAGTTCTGTGCCCTTTGATTTGGAGGTGATAAACAGTAGAATGACTCAAGACACCACTTTTTTCCACAACAGCTTAAAAAAAAAAAAAAAAAAGCAGCAGAAAATAGTTTCAACTTGTAAGAAAACTAACACCTCAGCAGACTCAAGCATTTGCTAAATGTAACACGGGTCATTCTGTTCCTTCCCTTTCCACTGAAGTATTTCCAGTTGTATTTGGGTTTCTGTTCACACAAACATCCTCCTTTTCCACAAGTCAGAGTCTAGTCACAAGCATTATCCTGGGGAGAATAAACTTCAGGGTAGGCTTGAGTTTAATCTTATGAGTACTGGTATAAGAGAATAATCAAATGCAGTGATGTAGCTCCACTGCAAAAGAAGAGAAAGATGTCCAGTCAGACTCTGGCTCCTAAGTCCTCTGGCTTAAATTAGAATTTTTCTGATTTGAAAAATTAACAGTTAGCCAGGTACTCAGAACTTTGCCTAAAATTACGAGCAAAGGAAAAAGATTTTTAAAAATTTTTTTTACAAAATCTAAACAAATATAGCAGGTTTTTATTATTAATACATTTCTGTACAATACATTCACCATTGACAGGTCAAATTAGAGAAATTCCATTGAAACACGCTGAAAACAATGATAATTACTTTTCTCCTTTTCAGCTCTGGAGTTGGAATATCAACACGCGTGATATCACAGTAGGAGCAGATTATGATCCAAGAGCAAATATCTTCACCCACCAGGAGCAAACACCTTCCATGATGCACACAGGAAAGAGGAGCTCACGGCACTGACCCAGCATCAGGGGGACTTAAAGCTACACTTGGTGTCAGGGCAGAACAAGGAACTACTGTTCACAATGTGACCCTGTGACACCCCAGCTTCCAGCGCATCCGTATGTGACAATGAGTATGAGCCAGGGGTACCGTCCTGGTCTAAGCACCACTAATACATACACCTTCCTTCAGAAAAATCTGCTGCATGATTATTCTTGAGAATGGAGACTGGAGCAATCTCTGAAGAATAAGTGCATCAAAATTATTGATAGTGCAAAAACTTTGAATTTTCTCTGGAAATTTCATCTTTCAAGGATCATGAAGCATTCCTGTACACTAATCATACACTGCAATGCCTATGTAAAGTATAAGGCATGACTATATCCATTGCACAGAATGAAACCAGACCCACAGAAGATAAAGGCAACATTCTCAAAAATGACTACTAATTTTGGAAATCATGGGGATTAGGAGATTCTGCAAATCTCTTCATAAGTACAATCTGCTTTGATACCTTTTGTTCCAATAGCAGTTTTAAAAGTTCACAGCACCTCCAACAAAAAAGAGATTTTTCAGATGTTGAGACCTTCAAAACAAATGGACATTCTTTGAAGTGTTAACCTTGTGACTGCACTAAGAACATGTGCTGAGCCACTGATAGACTGAGAAATGAAATTTCTGCATACTCACTGCCGAGGAAACTAAATAGTTGTGCTTTCCCCTCTTGCCCCCTTTGGTAGGCATATGGATTTTATCTGTCATCTAAGCTGACCAACCCTTCAACCCAGCAGCCGACCTTCAGCCACCAGGCAAACTTTGAGGCTGCATTAGAAATTGGGTGCATAGTTTTGCCATCTGATTTAGTGTGGTAGTACAGAATGTAGATAACAGACACTACATTGTTTTTCTTCTCAAAAGGTAATGTCTCTCAAATATACTTTTAAAAACTCCATGCCTAGGCAAGTACATGTTCGCAACATAGGCCATGCTCAAAGTCTGCCTTGGCCTTTTCACTCCTATTGCTTTGGACATCTATATCTATCCCTATGAACAGGGAAGAAAGGCACAGGCCAGTAGACAATCCCCCACAGCCCAAGGAAAAATCTGCCGTTAAATAAAATGCTGCTGCAGACTGCACAAGACAAAGCTATTAATTCCTTAAAAATGAGCTTCCAGGTCTTACATTTAATGTTCACTTTTACCACAGCACGAACCGCAAACACAACCCATAGCAATAACGAATGTGTTCACAGTCCATTAAGAAGGAATGGTCAAAGTTTAATTTTTTTCAGCATATGTTCAGATTCTTTTCAACTATGTTCACTGTTAGGGCCAAATTTATTAGGACAGTGTGAGAATTTTGTATAATGAATAAGTGCCCCACAGATTATATCTTCACATAAATGAGATAAACCCTGATGAAAATGAACCTTGACAACTTTGCTGTATCCTCTGGAAAAATGGCCCGAGACAAAGCTGTATAAAGAAAAATAGGACACCTGGTAACCCAAGTACAAGCAATGATTTTGCCTTGACAAAATCTAAGTACACACTGGAAAAGCAAGACCATGCTAACTAATACTACCTAAGGGATCACTCCATCACATGTTGGCCATTTGCATAGGGTCAGCTCCTGAAAAATGTTTTCCATTTTATATTTACCATGAAAATCAGAATAGAACACAGCTGCACACAAAGGCTTTCAATGAAAAACAGTTAGTAAAGGGCCTGCCCCTCTACCCTAATTATTTGAAAAGCAAAAAACACAGCTTCTGTCCATCACCTTTTGCCTCTTCTTCATTTCCATTGAGCCTCAGGCCTCGATGGTTCAAAGGCACAGAGTGGTTTCTCCAGGGGCAGTAAATGCCACTCTGTTAAGATGAAGTATTTGGCTAGTGATAAGGGAGGTTTACCTAATGGGAAATCCCATGTGCAGAACTACTTTCATCACCCATGGTTCTGCTGGAGGTGAATGTTTACTGGAGAAGCATCTGGCCTACTGGCATAAGCAGCAGATGGAAAATTCCTTTATAGGGGTGGGAGGAAAGACAACAGTGAATTAGGTGAAAGTTGTAGCAGACAGCCCTGTCTGTCTCTACCATAACGATCCTGGGTGTAATGGAAAGCACATGGTATGAGAAGGGATTTGCCTTCCTCCAGAACAGCCTGCAGGTTGTTGGGAGCACAGCCAGCAGAGCTGAGAGAGCCCTGGCTGCTCTCTTCATCTAGACAGATGCCCATCTCTGCAATCAGAGCTCACACACAGCTCACATGCCATGCCAGGTCCCATGATTTGATTTAAACAGCTTTTTGTCACTAGGGTCACCACGTTGTCAGTCCTGAAAGAGATGAACATTTCCCATCAGTGGCTCATTACTGTTTTCCCTGTGAGTTTTCTTGGGTGACACCTCATCCAAAACAAATGAAGTTAAATTCAGTTTAACAGCTGACAAAAATCACAGCCTGCAGTAGTAAGGCTGCAATGGCACTAAGTAACTGAATATCAGGATAACATCATATGATCACATCCTCACATTTCTTGTTTTTCCTGTGCTGGAAAACTAAAATCTCATCCTACACCTCAAATATCAAACATTGCTCCCACTGTCCTGCATGTTCTTCTTATTTCCATGAAGCTGAGGACAAAATCTCACTAAAATATCCAAATTTGCTAATTAACTGAAATCTGTTGGCATTTTCTATCTTCTCTGTGTAAATATCAACAACTATACACGGCTGCAGAAAATGAAGATACTCCTATCTCCTACTAATCATTTATATCACAAGCTCTTTCAGAGATAGCACAGCTTTTGTACAAAGTGCAGCACCCAGCTCAACAGGGTTCAGATCCAGACATAAACCTCCTACAAGTGTAAATGAGACTTCATGTAGAATTAAACAAAAGCTATAAAGAGGAAAAGGAGCAGGCAACATTTCTTCTTCATAATAAGCAATATCCCAACATAAAAGTGCTGCAGTATAACCAAATATATCCTGTTCCATTAAGATAGGCACTTAAAACCCACCAATTTTCAAAGATTTCCAGACAACTGGGCTTCCATAATTCTGAGGTTCATTTTATAGCTTTTGCTTCCATGATCCTGGCTGTTTTGCTGTTGGTTACAATCCACCATCTGCTTCTCAAGTGGTAAATGGAATTTCAAAAGCAAAAAAAACCAAGAGATGGTAGATTTTAGAGTCTGTACCTGTACTGGATCACTGACCAAGCTATTTTTCCTTCCTATAGTACTATCCAACTTTAGGACATGCTTCATCTCATTAAAGGCATAAAGTCAACTGCTCGAGGAAAGCAGTTGAAAGATGAGAAAGATTTAAACATTCTTGGTCCTATCATTTTGAATCTCACACCATGTAGAAGAAGAAGCTGAGATACTTCTTATATATATTTTCCACTCTCAGTACTGTGAATAAACTCATTGTAGGTCATTATATACAAAACTGCACAACTCAATTTTGCTGTTTTAAGTATGGAGTTGCAAAGACGTGTTCAATCAGTTCTAAGAGTAGGAGATTTAAAGGTTCTATCAATTTTGAATGAAATTTCTTATGTAGCATCAGATCAGGTCATTTTACTAAGCGTGCTTTGACTCCCTTTCCACAAACTAGATGTGCAGTGTAAATCTGACAGACCATCTCAAAACGCCAGAAGCATTTAGAGTTATCATCAACATTTAAATAATGGATCATATCCAGAAACTTAAACAGCAGTTTCAGTATGTGTGTAGCAATCTTCATTTCCCATTACTGGAAATAGAGATGCAATGACGTTAAGCCCCTCAGTGAAGGTCACCCAGCACATGATCTGTATCCCCTCCTACTCATCCTTTTGATCACTCTGAAGCACAGATAAACAGTCTAGGTCATGGTGCTTGGCCCACTTGAAAATTTGCCTACTACAACGCACACTTCAACTGAGCCATTTGGGATCTGAGCCCTCGGTAAGAAGCAAATTCTCCAAACAGGAAGCCCCAGGGAGGGGGAGTGAAGCAACCTAGGCTCTAGTCCAAACTTCTCAGCCTGTTGCTCACTGATTCATTTAACATCCTGTTGCTGCCAGCACCCTTCAGAGCTCACCATTGCCTTCCCTGGGCCAGGCCTGCGCCCTTCATCTGTCACACACAGGCACCGGTACTTTTGGTCAGCACATATGTGCTGGTTTCAGTTCGAAACCGGGCGGAAACACCAATTTCGTGTAGCGGTTTAGTTCGCCAATTCTGAATTTTCCCCGATTTCAATCAAATTGAAATTTTCCCAGCCAAATGCACCACTAAATGTGGTGGGTTTTCTCGTGCTGGTTAATCACCAGAGCACTCTCCTGCTGTAAAATAGGATCAACTAGGAGAAAAGCAAAGCAGGCTCAAAACTTCAAGTGAAAGACAGTTTATTAACAGTAACTAAAAGAAAGAAAAAGGAAAAGAACAAAAAAACCCACCAAAACCCCTCAGACCCTTCTCCTCCCTCCACAAGCCTTTCCTTCTCATTTGTCAATGTAAAGAAATAACACTCAAACAATCCCAATCAGTCCATCATTTTTGAAATAGTCTTTTTCAATTCTCTCCCAGGGAGAGGAGTCCCTCTTGTTCGTGTTATGGAAAAGCTTCTCCACAAGAGGAAAGAAAAGTTCTCTTGTGTCTC
>VWZP01010455.1:269625-307133 GCA_013396995.1 Dicaeum eximium
CCATCTCAGTCCTCTCTCACTCAATTGGAAGGAGGATCGGAGCTCTGAAGGGGTTAACTTCTCGCCCAGGCCTGCAGAGCTCATGTGACTCCCGCCGCGGGAACTGCGGATCGGCTGGCTCGGCCTGGCTCTCGCGCTGGCTGTCTCGGTCTCTCTCTCGCGCCTTCCCTTTCCCTGGGCCACTCTTGGGGTGCGGGGGTCCGACCCCCGGGCTGCTCCTTGGGGTGGGCCATTGTTCACAAGGCCTTGGCTCTTCGGCCACCCTTCCCCCCCCCCGCCTTCCTGCCGCCGCCCGATGGGGGGGGGCCGCGACAAAACTGGCCGATCTCTTTCCACCCTTCCCCCGCCGCCTGCCGCTGCCTCTGATGAAATGAGGGTGGGGGGACAGGGGGAACCGTCCCACAGCCGCCGGCTGGGCCAGGCCTGGGAAAGGGGCCGAGCCCCCTCTCTCCCAGGCCTGGCCCCAGGGAGCTCTTACCTCTGGGACACCCTGCCTGGAAAGAGAGAGCTCCTCCCTCTTCCTCCTGAATTTGTCCCCCTGGGACACCTGGGATTTCAATGAGCCGCCTACAAATTCTTACCATTTCCGGGTAAGCCTCAAACCATGACAGCATAACACCTTCAAACTGGAGTATGGAGGGCAGACTACTAATAACTTGGCACAAACAAATGCAATTATTTCAGCTAGGTAGAAAAGACAATAATCTATACTGACATGGGTAGCATAAGCCCATTTCCCAGACACAGCTCCCACCTAGAACCCTTAGCAATAGCTAAGGGTTAGTCTTCTAAGTTAGTCTTCTTTCACAGCTGTGTGCTTTTCACTTTGAATTTCTGTGACAACAATATTATAAATTCCCAGCCAGGTAGACTATAATAGAATGGTAACTTGCTGTAATAATTCATTTTTGGCCTGTTTGCTAGCTATAGTAATATCACCTTTCCTTGGCTTCTTGGTGATGCTTAAATTGGTATCTAAGGCAGCACCAATCCTTTTCATATGTGATTTTCTACCCAGAATGGGCCATACTTGATTGTTATCTAGTCAAGCATGGTTGGAAATTGTAACATCAGTTGTCCAAAGGGGCAAAGTGAAAGACGAAGTGTGCACACATCAGTAATTTAGATCAAGGAATATACAAATGATAGTCCAACTAGCTTTGATTTTTTTTCTTTTAATGACTTAAAAAATCTATAACAACAGTTAGATGCTCTGCAAAGGATACAGCTATTTTCAGCATCTGAAGATCTGACTCAGCAGAAGAAGCTTAATAAAGCAGGTTTAAAGCCAATACATCACAGATGCCATTAGTTCACAGAAACACAGTCATGCAATGACCCTGCTATTATCTGTACACTGAGAACTATTACTATTACAGAAGAACATAACAGGAATAATGTACCCATGCTGGTACCCATGCTGTATCTGCTGGGTTTTGTCAATATTAAAATTATTTTCTGGCTATTTTCTTTTCCTCCTTACATGCAAAAACCTTTGAAACATGAACATTTTGGCCTTTGAATTCTGTGTGTGTGTTTTTTTGAAACTGAAAAATTAAGTTCTCAGGGCCTTATGCCTCTAGATCCTTGTAAAGCCAGTATTTTTTTTTACTGATTGAGTGTCAGAGTGATGCTAAGAAAATACAGATTAAACACTTCTTCCTGTCACTGAAGGAGTTTTGCTACAGATGAGGGAGATGAAACTTTCAAAAATACAACTCAAAAGAGGCTACTTCAAGATATTTTCCAAAGGCCTTTAGTGCAATTAGAACCATGCACAAGCCACTTTCCTCATCATGTTCTTCTTTCTGAGGAAAGCCTTCAGGAACTCCTTGCATTCATTAGGAGTCCCCTAGCACTTTACAGTATTTGTTAACCCCTCAAGATGTTCCAGGAAGAGATTATCATTATTTATGGTCTGGTTATGGTCTTTTGAAATCTGGCAAATGAATACAAAATGAGAGAGGGTAGCTGGCTGACTGCTGCCATTGAGGACCTTTTTGCTTTGGTCAAAAGGTACAAAATAGATGAACCAGTGAAATAGGGAAGGGGAAGAATGTTTCTGATAAATTCAACCACTGAACCTGTAATTAAGGAAGCTCAGCTTCACATCTGTCCTGATTTCTGTGCACAAATGCCTTTCTGATGCAAACTTAGATACAAGTTCTCTGTTTCTCCCAACTCACTCAAACTCTTCTCACTACAGTATGGTCTTTGATTAACACAGGCTTATTTGGTCACTGAGGATTTTCTGATCCATTAGGATCTTCTTCATACCTGATGTGCTGCCCTACACGTGCATCTTCTGCAAATTCATGATTTCCATGATACTTCTTTCTACTTAAACACACACAAGCCACTTTTAAGACTGTTTCCTTTAATTTTGGTAAGGAGGAAGGCTTTTTGTTTATTTGCTTGTTTTGCTTTTGATTCTTTTTAAAGCCTAAAGCTGAAATAAAGGAGTGGCAGTCACTCCAGGACAGCCCGTGCCAGCAACACTTGGTACTCTGGACTCACAGGGTATCCCATAAGTGAGAGATGAGTGGTTGAATCGTGAAGCTTGTTCTGGGCTGTGGTGCTTTCTGGCTTCCACCAGGCAGAGCTCCACTGAGGGTGTTCAGCCTCCTTGGTTTTGTCATCCGTATACTCTATTTAAAGCTAACAACTGCACCCCCACAGGCTAAGACTCCTAGGCTTGAGGAAAATTGCCAGCACTCCTGGAAGGCAAGTTTTACTGCATGACATTTCAGGAGACAGCTTTGAAGGGCAAACCTCTACAAATTGCTGTAAGAGAATCCTCGATTCTCCTGTGTCCCTATAATTCATCACTCAGCAGAGGAAGCCTGAGAGGCACACTGTCTTATGGGGGGTCTCCCTTTTACTTACTGATGATTCTGACTTTACAGTGTGTCTGCAGCAAGTTTGTGTGTGGAAATTGTACAGACATGGCATAAATCACCTCAGATTTTCTAGCAATAACGTGACCTCCAAGGCAACGTATTCAGTAAATTACAAATAAATTACATGATGGCCTGATGTGACTTCAGCAGACCTCATGTCAGACCCAGCCTGAGGGAGGAATGTGCCTGCTAGCTTTTCCATAACAACTGTCCTTCAACACCGAGTCAATTATCTACAGATACTGTGTGTTTCGAAGACATAAAACAAGACCAGCTGATTTTGAAAACTTTAAAACAGACTTGAAAATGCACCTCTAGGGCCTCACTTATGCCACTGCACAGTACATAAGTCTAGGTGACACCACTGCTTACAACAGCTGTGAGGCGAATTTGGGGATGGCCATATTACCTATGTGAGAGCTCACAAATGAAGAGTGACATTCTGAAACACTTCCAGTCATGCTCTCAAATGTGAGTGTTCGGTTCATTTCTATATCTGGTTTCTCAAACCAAGTGAGATCTTCCTAAAAAGTAGAGGACAGCTGTAGAACAGATGTGATGACTGAGTTCTGGAACTGAGATTTGCATGCAAAATCTGCCCATAGCACTATTCCTCTTCTCATGCTTGCATATGGGTGGAAAAAAAATTCACAAATTTGCATCATACACCTACTCATCTTTAGTATGCATATATAAACATACAGCTGTATTTTGATTTCACAGAAAACCCAGAAAACAAAGGATTATCAATCCATATGCTTACTTTATTTTTTTTCCCCAAGATAGCTGACAGAGCCCCAGAAGAATATGTCTGCATCTCCTAATGACTTTTGGCTGGTGTGGTAGTTTATACAAAGCTGAAAATAAATAAAGTTCCACTTCCTCTGAATATGGATAGACGTCAGCTCCAATTCTTGTTTATTTATGAAATCTCTCAAAAATTATTACGGAAAATTTTTCAAATGTGCTGCTTCTCTGTGTTTCTAAGCTTTTAGAGAGGTAGCTAGGTTATAGAGATTAGATTCAAAATATATGCTTTATTTTCTATAGTATCTAGCCGATGCACACAAGAAAGTGTATTTTCGTTTTCCTGGTGACAGGTATAACATATCTTCATACATATGGCAAACTAAACACTATTACTTTAAACTGTAGCTCACTTTAACTCTGAAAAAACTCTGTTAATTCTTCGCATTATCTCTTTACACAAGTTGCCACCATAGGTGTCAATTAGTAACTTATACTGTTTCCCGCTTTTTTTTTTTAAGTGTCAATCTTTTTTTAACTCATTAAACCTTAGAAAACAGCGGGGATGAAGCCTTTCCTGGGTCATGCTCTTGGAACATACTCTTCTAGCTGAACTAGAACTTTTCTTTTAGCCCAAGATCCATGTCATCTGAAATTTCTTTTCAGAAAATGGAGATCAAAAATGAACATACAAAACTTGATATGGTACAGTAAAAAGTGGCAAAAATAATCTATTTTCCCTGGAAGAACTTGCTTTGTATCACTACCTTACAATACAGTCAGTATTCAATATTATTGAACTGAAAATTCATTCAGTTTAAATAGTAGTTGTCCTTTTTTCTTTTCTTTCTGGCTAGTCCAGAGAGAAGGCTCTGATTTACTTGCATTTTATGTTTGCACCCTTCATCACATTACCTAATTTAATTTTGCCCTGTGTTCTCTATATCCTGGCTCTTCAACCTCTCTAGTCCTTCCACAGGGCATTCTTTGCAGACCAACATCTCACACTAAACCCACTTACACAAGCTGATCAAATACTCCCATTTTCTCCTGTGCCCTGTGGCTACATTGTCAAGGCACTGGTGAAATTCAGCCCCCTTTCTGGGAAGCAGTAGGTATTTAACCCTTCAAAGAAACTTTATAACACAGTAGAGAAAATGATGAGAAGCACTACCTTGGGATGAGATGGCATCAGAAGACCACACTTGCAGTCAGCAAGATGCATGCACACACTAGGTTAAGTCACAAGGTTTGGCCACTACCTCATGATGGGAAAATTATTGCAGCTGTTTACAGCTTAAGATTTAAATTCTCCCTAAAAAATATGGAGAAGATTGGCAAATTGTTTCACCTCACATTTGAAGAACCCCTCTCACTTCTGCCCAGTGTTTCAAGTGCAATGGTATTAGCACTACCTAAAAATAGGCCTTGCACATGTCCTGCACAGGAAGATCACAAAAGATTCCTGTAAGAGGATATGGAAAATTCCTACCCACAGGGCACATGCAAAAGACTTACATTAGCAATCAAGTCTATGAATCAATTCAATTCAAATGTTTCTGAGTGGAGGAATCCTTCAAGTCCACATGTATAAAACTTTGAAGTAAAACCTGCAAATAAAAGTTACAGCAACCAAATAGCTAACAGCTCTATGGTGTCTCCAATAAGCATGAACTCATACTATTTCTTTTTTCCCAGATGGTGTAGTTCTTAGTCTTTGCTAGGAGCAAAAAGTAATATTCCACCAGCTGGCCAAACCAGGAGAAAAATTAAGATGTATAAATTTGACTTTCTACCCAAGTGGGCTCAAAGAAATTCTTACCTTCCCCATCAACAATTTTCACAAGTATTTGAAGGAGGTGAGGGAATGGAGGCTATGAAACCACTAAGAGGGAGGAAATGGTTTCACAACTTGCAAACTTTAAAGAGAACTTAAACTCCTAAGCAAGTTCTCCTCATTTTCAGGATGATGAATTTAGGTTACAGTTAGTAAATTTAAATTAAAAAAAAAAAAAAAAAAGTTATCCTTGTTGAAGGTAAGAAAGTGGGGTTTTTCTGCCTGAGATGTTTAATGTTTCTTAGACCAAGCAGACATTAAACTCATAAGACCAATACTCAGCCCCAGTCTTCCTCTCAAGAATGGGATAGCGAAACACCAACACATCACAGTGACTTCAGCTTTCTCCTGTATGCAACAATGCCTGACACTACATTGTAGCAGGAGGCAGTTCTGCAGTGAACATTTTTAAGTGAATCTCGTTTTGATCAATACCCATTTTTGGTTCAAAATTCCTTCCTCACAAGCCATTACCCTTTCTTTTCTGCTTGGCTACATGCCCCAGCACCTACCTGTCTCTCATTCCTTCTCTCCACCCTCCCTCAAAAAAGAAAATAATTTTTCCCTCTGTATTACTATGTCAACATCTTGGTATTGGAATAAGAATCTGTTACTTTAAGTGATGGGCAAAAAAATATTTCCCCAGAGTCATTCAAGAGAGCCAGTCCAAAGTTAATACAGCTTGAAAGTTCTGCGAACAACTGGACTTCAGGCTGTAACTATGTCAAACTTACTGCTCACACCCCTCTCCAACTCAGCAAAAGGACACAAGCATCCCACTTGAAAACCCTCTCCCTGAAAACTCAGAAACATGGATTGCAGTGAGGCAGAATAAAGCATAGCAGAGCAACTGAAGAAAACAGAGAAATGTCTGGAGAAGTGGAAAGTTCTCAGCCACACCAAAGTCCCTCTGAAATCTGAGCAAGCTGAGAAGACATAAGGAGCTGGTTAGTTTGTCTGCTCTTTCTGCAATTTAGTGAACTTAAAGGGCAAGGCTTATTTAGATCACTAGAGCAAGTGTCCTGATGGGTCTGATGCCCTTGGGAAGCTGCCTGTGCAGAGTGTTGTTCCACCTGCAGAGGCAGGTAGGAAAGGTTAAAAGTGAGTCAGCTGGCCTTGACCCCTCCCTCAGCCACATACCAACAGGAATTTTCCATCTCTAAGAGAACCAGCTCTCTGCCTCAAGCCTTTCTGTCCAAGTAGACCAAAGAGGCAGAAGACTACAGGATATGCAAGAGAAAGAAGAGAGAAAGAGAGGAAGGGGGAGGAAGGGAGGAGAAAAGGGAGTCTAGGACAGCAGAACTACTATTCTTCTGTGGTTCTGCACTGGCAGGATGTAGCGCTGCTGTGTGTGCACCCTACCACAGCTGAACCAGAGTCACACACACCTACAGCTGCCTTGGTGCTGATGGATTAGTGTCTGTTGGCACTGGTTAGATTGGTGCCTCCCTTGTGCCAGATAAGATCACTGTGATATTAATTTATGCAAAGATGAACCCAGCGTTCCTGTACTTACAGCTCTGTACTAACACCTGCTGTGTCTTTATGAACGGGGGCTGTGCAGGGCAGAGATTAACTTAACAGCGTCCAGCATAGTAAAGCCCTTATCCCCACCATTAAATATCAGAAGAATAGATTATACTTTCTTTCCTGCACAAACTTATTACCTACTGCCTGAGGCAAAAGAGAGGCTGATCTCTCTGTTCAGCTGTGAGAGGAGACCTCAGCCATTTTCATTTTAGCAGCCTGCAGCCTGAAGAAATTTCTTGCAGGCAACCTTGATCCCACTAAATTCAGAGGACTATCAGAAGACTCTCTTCTCATGCAAAGGACAGTGAAATCAGCTGTAAATTGTGATATTAAGGAGGCAGCAGATCTATCCCTTCTCTTCTTCTCAAGCAAACTACTGCTTGTTCCAGAGCAATCAGCCTCTGGAAACGGTTATTTTCTACGTGGGCTGATCTAAGAGCAGATGTTTTCTTCAGGAAAAATAAAAAATAATCCAAAGCAGCAATATGTACACTGCAAGACTAACAGCTCTTTCCACTCCCTTAGATTTCTCCCAAGGATACTCCGGTTAATTGAGATTAAAATCAGCTTGACTGTTCATAATGCAAGAGGTCAAACAATACACCCTCCAACTTCCAGCTGTGTACAAGTGCTGTTCATTACACCAGACCCCTTTAAGACAACGCATCCTTGTAGCACACAAAATGTATGGATGATCTTTAACACAGTCCTCAACAAGAAGCCTTACAGAAAGTAGAAGGAGGAATTCCCTACATTCAGATGTAATCAGTCATCTTCCTGTAAAACTGTTTCAATATTGCCAAAACCCAAAGATTCAAGTTAGGCCACTGGAACTCTAAATCAAGACTTTCACATTCTTATTTTTCTTTTAGTTTTGGATGCTGGAGAATGGGAGAAACTTTTGTCTCTACTTTACCTGTGGACTGTAATATCAATTTCTCAAAAGTGGAACAGATTGTCAGATTATGACAATATAATATATTAGACAACAGTTTTGAGACCTGAGGCTTCATTCAAACCAGCAGAAAAATCCAAAGACCTGACAATACTGCTGCTTCACATGCCTAATGGTGCTTAGCAGTACCTATGTTAGCATTCAGCAGAGTGACTGGTAACTTCCACAAGGACACATCCCTGAAGTGTGCAAAGGCTTACTCTTCTATGTCCAAGACAGACTTAATTTTTGGGTGGTTTTTTTTGGTTTTAAGTTATTTCAGAAGCAAAAGAGAAATAAATAGAAAACTGTGGAGGTCTCAAAATGTTGCTGCTGTAAGAATTGGAGCCAGTCTCCTCTGGTTGAGGAGAGAACAGAGCTTAGTGTTTTTCTAAATTCCCTCCCTCCCTTTCTGTTTCATATATTAGAAAAAGCCCACTTCATGTATATGCCCTTAGCATATCACTGACATACATGTTAGCTGAGCTGGGGGAGCACTGGTCAGCAGAAGTTCCTACAGGCATTCATATGACTGGAAGGGCTTCCATTCCAACCCAGTTTCTCCTAGAGCAGGCTGTTGCGTGCTGCAGCACACTCATGTTGTTTTTCAGCCATGGCTTGCCTACAGCCTGCCATAGGACATTGGATAGCCTCTCTTCTCTGGAGTGAGCTCTTCCAAGATTTACCAGGCTCAAGACCCCACTGCACAACCAACATAGGATGGAGAAACTGGGTTTCACTGCAGAAAGTACAGGACTATAATTTAACAACTATATATCGTTGTTAATCACTTAACTTTTTTTGGTGCAATCATAAAATTTTGAATACATAAATACTTGTTATAATAAAGGTTAAGCAGAGATATATCAATAATTAGAACCATTTGAAAATAGGTTAACTATATCTCTACTTCCAATAGTAATGTAAGGATTAAAAGGAGGAGAAAATTTAGAGACTCTCTGTAGCTGTTTGTCCTTGGTTTTAACCCGCAGTTCTCCATATCAGTTCTACAGATTCCTTGAAGTGACTTGCAAATACCACTGCAAAAACAACTGTACTACGATTCTACTTCCTATAAACCTTCCCAAATTTCCCCATCCTAAAAGTTAAGAGTTACAACCGTTACCTGGGTCTCTACCCATAATTTTGTCTGTCTTTAAATTCTTCATGTCAAGAATTCCCCGTTACCTAGGTCGTTTACAGAAGGGTAAACTAGGGAAGCAGCTATTTATTCTCTTGGCAAAGCCAAGAGAAGTTTAGGGGTTTCACTGGAGACAGTGTCATACACTCCTAGGTGAAATCAAGCCATCTGGGTTCAGTTGTCTGCTCTGGTATTGACTGGCTAAAATAGGGCATGCCATAACTCATCTATGTGTTCCTGCTTTCCCCCATCTCTAAGACTCCTCAATTTATTTATATTCATTTTTCTACAGTGCTTTCAAAGTTGTAGAGGTAAACAATACATTAGAAGCCGCAGGGAAAAAAAATCAGGTCCCTCTATCATTTTAGTGAAAGTTACAGTCAAAACTCCTTTGAATCCCAAGAAAAAAGATTTTCTTATTTCTGGCTTCAATTTACTTCTGCTGTCTTTATGCCAATAAAGGTAAGTATTCAGCATGTGCCTCATCTTTTTGGCAGATCCAGGCCTTTCTTTGTAAAGATTAGCCAGTAAAAAGTACAGATAAATGTATGTATAAAATTAGTTTGGTTTTTTTTTTTTCTGTGTTAAAAAGCTAACTTTATGTGGTAAGCATTTTCTTTTCTCCTTAAACAGTTTTTCCACTTATTTCCCAAAATTACAGCATATCTTTCTGGTGAACTTCTTGTTTGTTATGCAAGTGCACACGGTGTGTAAGAAGGTCTCAGCTCAGTCTGGGTAACCAAGGAAGGGAAGAAACATGAAGGAAAGCAATAACTTGCCTTCAGTAACAATTAACTCTCCACACTGGTTCTCTCCCTTGTCACAATCAAAGAGAAAATTACTGCTTCATTCAAGATATTAAAAAACAGGATCTGCAATTATTTGACTGAATTAGATATGGATAAAAGACTACTTTGCTTCCCCTGGAAAAGCATTTTTCATTTTATTTACTTTAAACAGAAAAAAAATCTTGAAAGAGCACGTCATGATTCATCACATACGCTGTCTAGAAATCCTTTGAGAAGTTTTGCTGTGTATTCACTAAGTAAGACCTGGGATCCAGTCCAGTTGCCTTGTGGCTCTCTGAATTACCTAGCACCTGCTCCTCAGACGCTGCCTTACTGCTACACTGTGGAGAAGATGAAGCGGCCCTGGAAGGCACCACACAGCGTTATCAGCGTGCCTTGTCCTCAAGGGGAGCACATGGCACATTGCACATCCCTGCTCACTCAGACCTGCAGCACAGAGGAAACAGCAGGCAAAGATGGTCTCTGTACATTACTGACGGTTCTGATAGAGGCCTTTGGCCCCATTTCAGCCCCACACCATGGCAGATGTAGGCCCAAACCCATGGAAGTCAGCGTCCACAGAGAACAGTGGACTAAGCTTAAATAACAGCAGTATCTTTTGGAAGACTAGGGAACAACCAAAGCAAACCAAACCAAACAACAAACCCAAAGCAAAATAAAAGCCCCCACCAAAACCAAACCCAACACACACAAAGAAAAAGCTCTTGATTTTAGTTACTGCATCAGTCCCAGCATTCCCAGTCATAGAGGCATTCCCCTAATTTACAAGCAAGGTCAGACCTCGAATTGATGAAATAGACTGTGGTCCAGGTTTATGAACTTCAGTCGTGAACTGAGACATGGTCATGCTTCCATGGCCTTTACTTATATAAAACACCAAACTTGTGGGTGCTGTGCCACCAAGAACAGTCTGTGCATGAGCCAATGTAAACTGCTGGGGTAATGACTTTTTCTCCCTCCAGCCCCATTTTAACAGCTTCACCGTACCACCCTCAAGGGGAGAGAAGCAAGTCTTGCTCTCTGTTTCACCTCTTCTATTCATTTCTTGTGATGTCCTCTATTGCAAGAGGAGCTTTATTTTTGTGGCAGTAAAATGAGGCATTGCCTGTATGGCTGAAAGCTTTAATCTGCCAATACCTTTGTGAATTACAGAAAATGATGGTATTCTGCTTTTAATGTTGTTGAAAGCAGAACGTGCCATAAAGGTGGAACAAAGTCATCATAAACTGCACAACCCAGGGAAAATTTTCATCTCTTTGGAGACCAAAATAGGTAACCTTACAAAAGGAATCAAGCAAATGGAGAATCTGATGATAGATTCTCTCTCTCTCTGAAAAAGATTACAAGCCTACAAATGTTTTGTTGCTATAGGACAATATAGAATATATTGCCATTTTGCTTCTAGAGTGAAAAAGTAAAAGATTTGGCTTCCTTAAGCTAGCCAAAGAATTCAATCAATCCATCCAGGGTTCGTGAACAATATTAAGAAAAGATCTCTCTTAAAACAGGGAGCTGAGAATTGCTGGTTTCTGAGACAAATGACAGAGTGGCAACCCTGATTCAATCATACATTCATCCATTCAAATTCTAAAGCCTGTTAAACCTGCAATATTTTCCAGCAGCTATAAGGTAAGCTGTCAGTTAACAGTCATCAAGCAATGCAGCAATATGCAACATCACAGGCCCGTATTATTCTTCACTCTATGCTAAGGCACTACTAACGTGATCTGATACTTATACAAATAGAAAAACAACATATCAGATGAGGAATTGAAACAGGGAGTGCTGTTATTTTCTACTATCTTTGATCTTAGAATTTTTTTTTTCCTTCTGGCCATCTGGACACAATGAAGAAAGCCGAGCAGAAATACAAGCATTAATGACAGAAAAAATGTTGGTGATGCTAGTTAGTCTAAGCACATTTAAAAGTTTCTCTAGCTCTTTACAAGCTGTTAAAATGCTGTATTTTTGCCACCAGGAGTGAATCAAAGCAGTAAACTGCTTTACCAGTATTCAGTATATACATCATTCATTAGAAACATAACAGCAAAAGCTGCCACTCTTTCATAGAAAAGAATACTGCATTAGGAAACCTACTTAAAAAGCATGAATCCTTTCCACTAGTATCTGTCAATCTGTCGAAGATGTATACATCTTAGGCAATTCAGTACATTTATCCAGGACCAAATCTCAGGAACACAAGCTTTTCCCAAAAGCACATATGGATACCTATGATGCAAATGGGCCACTGCACCAGACAGCCTTCTCCTGCCACCTTTCAAAATGAACTATTCTGACTCTGCTGACAATGAATCTCTGTACTCATACAGAATAGTATGCTTACTTCTATTTTGCTTTGGAAAAGACAATTCTCTCCAATTTTGGTTTCATTCCAAATTCAAACTCTCTTGAAAAAGAACCTCAACCCTTCAGACATTTCTGACAGCAAGCACTATAGAACAGCACTTGCACACTACGGTTTCATTTTTCCTGTGGCTGCCATCTTTATGCTACTGAGTGCCTGTAGTCCTTTTCTTCTCTGACTACTGAAGGTTTTAAACCACATGTTTAAATGACTTGCTGAAATAAGGCCAGAGAGAATGAGTAATTATGATTCTCTTCTTCCCTCCTATTTTGCTACTGTACTATTAACATGTAATTAGGAGTCTAATTTTTAGTTAGGTGTTAAAAAAACCCTAAAGCAAAGGGTTTTAAATTATTAATGAGCCATATTTTAAAAGGCAAACTGAAATGTGTACCCTCCTCTTCATATATTCAATGACCATAATGGTTTAACATATTATTCTTCAATTACTAAGGACAGGCTTGCAGAGAAAGGCAGTATTTTCTCTAATTAGAGGTACTAAATTTCCCTTATAACCATGGTGGTCTACAGCTAGGAAAACTGCCTTCACTAAGTGCCAGTCTTAAACCGCACACAGGAGGACATTTCTCAAATGCAAGGATGTATCATTATGCCTCTACTGGTGCTTTTCCACTGTTGGTGCCAGACATGCTTCTTGTTAGAAAGATCTTCTTATCAAATACTTATTTATTAAGGCACTTTTTAAACATAAATGTGATAGAGACACAGGTCAATTAAAAAGAAAAAAAAGACATGCAGTTATAAGACTCTGTTGCTTGTTTGATATCTTGTAATGATTCTGGCAGCTAAATCCTTTTTAGAGTCTAGTGGCAACAGGAAATTTCATCGTCAAGAGAAGGCCTGCAAAGTCAACTGAGTTGGGCTTAGCAGGACTTAAGGCCCACTAAGGACAATGATCCACAAAGTGTAAAATACTTCAACCTCTGAGCACAGCTGTTGTGGGCTGCATGACTTCATATGCTCAGAAGGTTTGCTGTTTGCTTAAAGCACATCTCAGTTCTTTCCCTCCATCCATCCAAACCTATGCAAGCCTTCTTGCAAAATCCTACCAGCTTGGATGAGGTTAATAGACTTAACTTCTCCTTAAGGACACACTTGCAGATAGACAGCAGATACCAGTTTTCATTAACAGAGGTTGCAGGACTTTTAATAAAATGCAGACTTAGCACCCTTTTGTACGTTTTGAGGCTGAGACTGGAACATAACTGAGTCCACACACAGGGCTCATTCTGAACTCTGATGCCATACTCAAAAATAATGACAAAACAGAATCTTTGCTTTTCCAGCATCTCTTCAGGTTTATGCTTAAGACAACACCCAGAGCCCCAAACTTCTGAGTGTGCCAAGATATCAGCTGTCAGTCAAGAAGCAAGATGTTAGCAGCAAGTAAAGGTAAACTTTGAAGCCTGCCTTTGCCTGAACTGATGCAACTGTGTCAGCATGTATGAGCAAGGGTATGCTACTGATTACAGACAAACCAGAGTAGTGTGAACTACTCTGGAAACCCAGAAAATGGAAAAATGAATAAAGCACCATGTACACACCCAGAGTGGTTGGAAACAACCAGTCTAGGTCCAGATATTGACAGTCACATGGCACCAAACCCAGCTTAACAGATAAAATTTTCAGTGTTCCTTTCAGGCCCTAACCACTCACCCTATATGGCACAGTACTGGGTGAGCTTACTGCATCAGATGTCCTCTATCTTTAAGAATATGCTCTGCCTCCTTTTACAGCATCTGCATGGTGACTATTTTCACATCTCTGAGGCTCCTGACAATATATTCCCTCGAGTTTCTCTGAGCACAGCAATAAAAAAATAGAAAATAGCATATATTTCTATCCATAACAACTACTGGAATTTGCTGAAGAAAAGCTATTAGCATTAAACCCCTGCTAAGGTAAGAGGAGGATCCCTCTGTTTATCAGCTATTCCAAGTTCAGACTACATACAAGCTATCCAAGAAGGGTCATGAAGATTTTTATCATGATCAGCCTATGGAACCAGGTGAGCATAAATCAGCCTAATCTTACCCTCTGGAGTGCAGCAGGTATAATTGCAGATACTAGGGAATTTTCTGATTTCATTGTTACTCTTGCATCTAGAAGCATGTTTCTTCAACAGTGCCCTATGACCAAAAGGGCCTTGCAATCACTCTTACAGCTGCTTGTGTTCTTAGATGAAATAAAAACCCAAGTAAACTTCTTCAGTCAAGCAAACTCAGGAACTAATTGTTAAGGTAGTACACTATGCCACAAAATTTTTGAGGAAACCACACATTAGAGCTCCCAAAGCAATATAAAAAGTAATTTTAAAAGGTTTATTAGCCAATATGTATAGTTCATTATGGCAACTGATTCTGAAACCATCTTTGGCACCAGATTCCACAGGGGCCTATCCTAAGTACGAGACTATTTGATGCTTTCCTTAATAAACTGGCTGATGGAAAGACAGTAAGATTATTAATTTTGCAGATACACCAAGCGGGGAGTGATTGCCAGTGTGCTGGAGAATACGAACGGAATTCAAAATTACCCTGAAAAAAAAGCAGAAGAGAAGACTGAAAAAAAAAGGAGGATGAAATTCAACCAGTAAAATGCAGGTTAGCATGCTGAGGCAAAGCAAAACAACTAGACAAATGCCCAGTGAGAATAAATGGGGTAAAAGGGCACTGGTCCAAGTTTCTGAGCAAAAGGATCTCCAGCTCCAGATGGCTCAGAACACCTAACACCCTCCCCTATAATGCCCTAAACTGGCAGAAGCAAACTAAACCTCAGGCAAGTAATGCAAGGTTGATCAGTCATTCCTACCTGCTCAATTACGCTTGAAAACACTAGGTTGTCAACATGATCAGGCAAGTGAAACACCTCAAGTTACAGCCTTTGGTTGTTAAAGATTCAGAGGTTAAAATACAGTTGTTCTCGTTTTCCTTAGAAATATACTGGAAAGCCTGCCATTTTCAAAAACATTCACCTACAGACCAAGACTTCAAAGAGCACTTAATAGCTAATCCCCACAGACCTGCCATAGAGAAAATTTTAAGTTATGTAGCAGGAATAAAGAAACAATGGCCAGCATAGGCAAATTCTCTTCTGGATCTTAATCTATGAAGGGAAGTAAGCATGTGATAAAAAAGATGAGGTGTCACTCAAGGACAGTGGGTTTTAGCTTTTATTTTCTTCCAACTATGTTTAAATTATATTGAAAACACTATGATTTTAGCTTCTTCCCTTTTTGTATTAAAAAAAAAAGTACCATAAATAAAGCAACCTGGCTTGCATACTGATTTATTCTGCATGGTGACACAATTCCAGAAAAGAACTGGGATTCCTGGTAAACAGGAATTAAGGATGGAGTGATGATCTATTCATCTCATTGCGTGGGTGTTTGAGATCAGCACCAGATGTCATCGCTCTTCCCTTCTCCCATACCTCAGCACCACATAACACACAAAGGACTGACTTAACCCCTCACTCTCTCCCCCCTTGATCCTGGAAAAACAGCTCATACCACATGCATGTCCTAAATCTTGCTCTTGGAAAGATGAGCTGGTAAAATATTAAGCATTAACCAGCAGACATTTTAATTCTCTCTCTCCTTTTATTTACAGCTGCCAGGGATTTACAAGGAGACTCGATGGCACACCCCTCCAGGAGAGCACAATCTGGCGCACGTAATGAAGAATGGATAGGATGTCCCCAGCTCAGGTCCAGACCCATCCTCCTCCCCCATTAGTGCTGTAGTGCTGTCCTTCTCTCTTTACTTTCAATTCATTCTAATGTAAAATATCTTCAGTAACACTATTTTTCCCCTTAATCAAATAAAGTCACTAATTTTTCAGAAGTCTGGATTTCAAAATCACACTTGTCACCTTCTCACAAAGAATTATTTTTCCTGTAATCAGTGCCATGTAATTCTTAGGCACATAAGTACAGAAGCTTGCTGGGAGTCATATGTGAAAGTAATGTGATGTTTTATAATTTAGTTAGACAACACTGTCATTTCTGTAAATTTTTCCTGAAGTCCTTGATTATCAACATTTATGTTGATGCAATTAGGGATAAACATTCTTGAGGATTTTGCTGACAGAAATATGAACTGCTTAAGCAAATTACACCCCAAAAGCACAGATTTCAGTGGTGGGTTTTTATCCTACAGATGTTTTATCTTGGCACCAGTCAACCACTCACCATTTTCTGCCAGCTTCACTGATCCAGAGTGTTTTTTGCTCAGCAAAAAATGTGTAACACTAAAATTCACTGGAATCACAAAACTGTGTTATCTGCTTTGAAAGGTTACTGTTGTATTAACAGTTGAAGGAATTACACTATTTTAGGATGTTGCTTTGGCCTCAGTTGAACAAAATTTTCATTCCAAGCAATGGCTGCTACTTCATTTCCTTAAATGAAGAGCATGTCTTTCTAAATATATTCAGCAAAATCATAAAAGTAAAAGTGAGCAAAGACATTAATCTTTTCAGGGCCACAGCAGCCATACAATATTGATCCAAGCTCAGGTTCCTGGCCAAGGGACAGGAAGTCTAACCTATATATCTACAAAGTGGAGGCTTATGGTGGTTACTGAATTTCATCCTTCTTCTACAAACCATGAGTCATGCTTGAAGCTGAATTTTATTGCAGACAGTAGTCTAGTCAAATAGTAAAAGGTATGATGCAAGCCAGCTATTTGACTTCTACCAATTCTAATATTACAAAGCAGAGGGGGAAAACCTGATTTCTCCAAAACACTGGTACTTAATGACATAACAGACATCACTAGAAATTCTTTGAGTAATGGTCCTTCCTCACTTTCAATTCCCTAGCACAATTTTAGCAAAAGATGCAGCAGGCACAACATTTGGACCCAAGTAGATCTGCTGGGAAATGGACACTCTCGTTATTCTGCTGACTGGCACATGCAAATAAAACATCAGTTGGACTTTCAGCTCTCCAACATTTGGCTCTAATCAGATATGTTCTGGCAGTTTACACCAGTCAGTAAGTTCATAGCAGTGTGGCTCTTAGTCACCCAAGACGTGGACTGAGGTCACTAAAAGACCTAAATGCTTTCCAAATGTTATGCTGACAAGACGACCATCCTTTTTATATTTTATAACAAACAACCAAAACAAAAATTCAGCTTTTTTTAATGGAAACAAAATGTGTATCTACAAATATAACCTAGAATGCTTAAAGAAACCATCTTATTCAAGCTCTTCCCCAATTTTTCATCTCACAGACTCAGCATCTCAGTTCCTCAGACTGTGTTATAAAGAAAACCAGGGAGTAGTAACTAAAATGAAACTAAGGATGGATTTAAGAGCTGAGCTCTTGGAAAACATACTGTTGCAATTTATAACATTATTTTACTGAGCAGTCATCCTTGCAGAACAATAGGAAGAAATACATGAATGTATCTCAATGGTGTAATCTTGTGCTTTGGCATCCAAGGTTGAACTCCTCATTTTTAAGTTGTCTGAGTTACACATGAGAACATTGTTCTGAGCATACTGTGGGGTTGGCAGTCTCAAGCAGAGAGCTAGTGTAAGCACCTGAAGCGTAAACCTCCCAGTAACCTCTTCCAGAACCCTACACTGAAACCTGCATTAAAGCTCTAAAGCAACTTGAGCTGCAGTAACAGTTCAGTTTTGTACATCATAATCCTTCAAATGGCAAGTATTGCTTTAATATGTTACATATTTTATGTTTCACAGCAGAGTTTAACTACTGTGGTCAGTGAATTTTCCAAGAAACCTCCTAATATTTCTCTGAATATTTACATATTTAAATATATGACTTCCATTGCAGTTCAACACAGTGGACTATAATTGTTCAGTATTTCAATACTGTTTGGGGTTCAGTTTGGTGGGAAATGAATTAGAAATTGCATACACTCTAGTCCAATACCCATGTTATTTAAACTCCATTGGTCATTATGCTCTTTTAGCAATATGCAATTCCTAGGTGGCCACTGCAGAGTCTGGGGCTTGGATCCCAGTAACTGCGATGCAGTTTAATAATGCAATATATCCTGCTGCTAATGTGCTCAGCTTGATGTTCCAAATACAAGCAAATGTGTAGAGGAAAAATGGGCAAACTGCTTAGGTAAAATAGAGAAACAAGGCAGGGTTCTGTGTTTGGCCTTAGATAGGAGCCAAACCTTGGACCTTCAACTGCAATTTTGTGGCTTATTCCTGTCCCAGTACTCATGGTTTACTTTCATGGACCTCTAAACCTGCTGATTCAAGTGCAGGAAAGAAATGAAGTCTTCAAATGAGAGGACACGGAATTATATCGTGCTTACCACTCTGCCAGTTTTGTTTCTTTCCAGTGGTTTCATGCTGTTTACCAAAGACAGTATATTTGTTACCACAGAGCTGCAATATCTACCTTAATATTCCAAGAGATCACAACTAAGACTTTTACTGCAGTACTTTACTTTAAAAAGAGGGCCTAAACACAAAGATCTAGTCATCAGAAAAAGAGTTAATAGTATAGGGACTATGTTTCTACGACAGAGGAAACAAGTTCCCGTAAAATGGGTGTGACACACTGTACAAACAATATTATGCTCACTTGTTAGTCATATTTGTAAGATTCCTCGTGCTAGTAGGAAATTTTATGGCTTGCCAACAGTAGATATTTCCAAAAGGTCTCTCCTCCCAAGTCCTAGATGCATACAGACACACACACTCAGAACTGAGTAATTCATCCAGTGATGTTTTTCATTAATTTAATATTAAAAAAAGGCTCATGACAAATAGTAATGGTAAGAGTTCTTACTACAAATAGAATGTAAGAGTTACAGCTGTGAGGAACATTATGGTACTCATGATAAATTCATAGGCTATATTCACAATGTGACAATGGGAAGTAAACAAACCCTTTTGAGGAAAGGCAAGGAAGACAAGACAGTCATGTACTGTGTGCATATTTATTTCTAGAAATGTTAAAAATAAAAAGTGAGAAATTGACAAAAGTGCTTTGGCAATTACATAATACCATTAAAGTGGTTGTGTATGTAAAGGGTGAATGATAAGGCAACATCAGTGAAATTAACAAAGAACTGGTGTAAATGCTGGGAGGCTCCAGTCAGCAGTGGTTTACACTAGCTGAGAATCCAAAATTCAGATCAGATTTCAGATTCAGTATCCAAAAAAACCTCTTATAAGTACCAATGAAGACCCTTAAGGGTAACTATATAGACACTACAGCTGCAACTCAATGTGTGAATTCAAAGCCTTTTGCCTACTCAAACATTTGTGGAACAGCTGGAGGTGAAACTTCTAGTCAATCATTTCTCTTGTCCAATAAGAAATTTTGAGGGTTTTTTTTCTGATGGATTAGAACAGAAACTTGAAAGAGAAAAGGTGTCACTCCTAAGAGAAATGGTGAAAATTCAGAATATGTCTGGAAACACACAAATAAAAATATTCTAGCATTTCAAAATTTGTGAAAATAGTTTTTTTAAATCAAACAGAAAATATATCATTTGTGTTAACTAGACGCAAATCCCCTTCATCAAATCTACTGCCCTAGGTGTGAAAATTATAGTTTGATGATACTTGCCCATTCCTTCTGCCGGAGCCAGTAGATAGGGTTTCTACATATGTGTGAAAAGACAGATAAGGGCAAGACCAAGGTAGAAAACAAAGTGTCATGGATATAACCATTCAGAGAGAAAGCCCAAACCATGAGCTTGCCAGGACTTTCAAGATAACAGAACTATTTCTATGTGTTAATGCTGGAGACCAATTTGGTACCAACCTCCACTTTTCTGTGATTTGTGAAACTACATGTTCAGATTTCAGTCAGACCAAAATATATCTCCCCAGTTTTTGCAGCACAGAGTGAGTTTCTTAAATACAAGATTTGGGAAAAGAATTGATAAATATTTTCTCTAGCTGAAAATTTTCAGTATGCAAAAACTCTCAGAAATTTTCCATTCAGCTATAAATTGAAGTTACAGTATCTAATCCCACAATAACTTAAAAATATGGTAGTGTAAATGAAGCACAATCCATAAAAACCTAATGTTTTGTCATTTTAAATTGTCCTTTTATTCTCAAAGTAGCAGTTGTAAGCATATTAAAGTTTAAATTATAATTAATGTTCCAAGAAATACAGTCAATTGTGTAGCTCATCTAAACTTTATCAGATCTTTTACAGTGAGTTAATGTGCTGTTAGTGAATCTCTTCAACATGAATTTGATCATAAAGATAATGCTCTTTACAGGATCTGAAGCTACTCTAGCTTATTCTAATTAACATAAGATCTGCTTAAAGTTTCCGCCATGCAAAACCCTCTACAGTTTACTGTAGTTCATGTTGTTTGAAATGCAGTGACTGAAGACTAGAAAAGGAGAACATGAACAAAGTTTTTTAATCACGAATCTTTGAACATCCACATTTCACAGAACTGAGGTATTTATGTTTCATTCTCACTCTCTCAGGCCTTGGCCCAGTCACTGCATTGCTGTGGACTTCCAGAATTCTTTTCCATCCACATCCATTTATCTTATCCACTGAAACTGTACAGGTCAACGATATGATCAATAGTCATGATATGATTGTATGACAGCCCCTGCAAGGCTGTGTATTTCTTTCCATTTGGCTTTACTCCATGGCAATCTCCCTTGATCTTGCCCCACCTTTGTTGTGCTATAAATTCCCAATAAGCTGTGTACTAACTGGGATGTCTGTTCAAACAGCCAAGAATTTAACTATTGACTGAAGGGGTCATAGCTCAAATTTTCTCTCTCATGGCATGCTGCATCCCATGTATAGTTTAATGAGATCTGTCTCTAACTTTAATGTGAAAGTGATCTGGGTTATTTGTATCATTGAACTATTCCTTTTTCTCCTGGACAGTTGCCATGCAGAGTGAGGGACAGGCTAAGTCAGGGCCTCCAGGTACTGCTGCAATGCTACATATCCAGCGATCCAATGCTGATCCAAACTCTCACTCACCTCCCTCTTCCTGACAGTATTCCTCCACAAATTAATAAGCTTGAGTTGTGGTTTCTGCATATGTTTGTCATGACTTGTAATCACAACTCATTAAGTAGCTGTTTGTTGAGACTGTGTGAAGATTAAATCATTAAACAGCAAACAAAGCCAGATGACCAATAGTAAGCATTTCAAAAAGGATCTGAATTTCCACTATGAATAGCTCAATCAGGCACTGTTTGTGTAAACTACTGCTTGTAGGCTTCCAAAGTACTAATATTTTTGAAGCTATGCCAAAAATGGACTCAAATCTGCTGTATAATTTTCAGTTAAAAGCTTATTTTTTTTAAATAAAAAGTTCAAAATGTTTGCTCTTTATTCAAGAATTTCACTTTTCAAAAATGAAAAGGATATGTGGGGGAGTACAGTCTTCAGTAAAAATATGTGTGAAGGTCCTCAACAGAGGAATAGTATGAAGAGGGGGAAAAAAAGATTAAATACTACAAATACATTTTAGATAGAATCCAATGCTAATTAAAAACTGCAGAAAGATCCACCTTACAGGCAGCTTTTCCTTTTGATCTCCGATGGAACAAATTTATTCAATTTAATTATGCAACTGAAATCTTACTATCTCAAAGTACTTGGTTTATAGCCCAAATTCCCAAGCCACTAACAGATTTGTGAAGTATTATCAAGCCTTGGTTACAGTTTCTATCCGTTCATTAGTTTGTTTGCTGTGATAATTTGTATGCAGCTACTAAGAAAAAGCACTAGCCGCTCTTGAAGTGGCATCCAGACATAAACAGAGGTCAGAAATTATTGGTAAATATGAAGGCTGTGTAGAAAGCATCACTAGGAGAGAAGGTGTGAAGTGATAGAAAATCACCCATTTACAACATCCATCAAGGCAGTACCCTAAAAAGGACAAAGAAAGTAATTCAGCTCTGGAAGAGCACAAAGCAAGAAGAACGCAAAGTAAATGTCAATAAACTAAGCTGTGATTACAAAATTTGGACCTTGGAAAATAGCCTGTTTGAGAGATAATGTATATCAGAACCTGACTTCTGCTAAAATCTGGAATAAAGATTTACAAATCAGTCACATAAATCAGTCCATTTTTATTAATAAAATAGATATTTACATCCAACATATAAAGTATTGAGTTTAAAACCATCTGTATGACAGTAATGCTACTTATAAATCAGGCACATGAACTATCCATTATTTTCTACACTTATAAATCAGTCATACTCGCAAAGCACTTGCTTGACTGGAAAATCACTCTCTTGATTAATAGATCAAGTGCCACCAGACAAATATATTACTGAAACTAATCGTATATCTTTTGACCACTGGGCCCATTTCATAAATCAAGAACTCCATATATACCAAGTGTTCATAAAAGCTCAATTATGAACAATTTAGCAACCCAGTACCAACACAGTATTCCTTAACACACACATACGTGCGCACACACACCCACACCACACACACCCACACACACACACACACAAAACTTTAAAGCCACAGAGATATGACTTGCTTGGTTGGGTCTTTTTTTTAAAGCTAAAGCTTCACTGTATTCCCTGTTCTACTTGCCATTGTGTAATCCATCAGGACTTGTTGATCTAAAACTAGAAAGCAATTTAATGTTTTGAGGTTTGCAAAGTGGAGGGAGGCAGTGAAGGCACGGAGGAACTAAGAAAAGTTCTTGTTTCTGCTTTTTTATACTTCATACAAAATTGGAAGTAAAAATCTCTGCTACCTCATTCTAAAAATTCTTGTGGATTTACTTTGCCATTGCCCCTCATCTTTCTTTGAACTTTTGTATGAAATATATTTACAATTTTTTAAAAATTGTCATTATCATGTGTCATATCATTAAAAGAATTTATTTAGCAAGTGCTGCATTACAAAACATTTAATTTAATATGAATTAAATATAAGGTGCATAAATTTCTCTACGATTAAGAGAGGATGCGGTATGACAAACTTTACTTCTGTGAGATTCTCAGCAGAAAGGTGAAAAGCAGTTCTTAAATTGAGAGGGGCCTCATTTACATTGCATCCATTTAGTAAAATGCAGCTGCTGTTGTGTCCAAGTAATTTCTAAATCGTTCATACATACAATTCATACATACAACCTCTGCAGATGCAACCCATCATACAATTGGGATGATGATTGTATAAATACTTCCAATAAGACAGGATAACAAAACCAAGCAAATGCTTTTAACATATATTATGGAAATAAGTAAAAGTGTCATTTGAAGATGTCTATTTGAAGTTTGTCATAGCAATTCTCACAGAAAATTCCACCAGAAAAAAAAATTATGAGTCAAAATATTATGTTTTAGAAACACAAATTAAATTTCTAATTAAGAAGAAACTGATTTTATGAATCTAGAAGAAACAGCAAAACATTTTAGATTGAGGTAAATAGTATGCTTTAGTATCCTTTGAAATTATTTTCTTCCAACCCAACTTGACCACTAAACTGGATAACTTATTACTCATACCAGCTTTTTATCACACTGCTATCCTTCAGATGAAAGGCACGGATGTTGTTATGGTTACTGAAATAGGTAAATCGGAGCTCCTATATGATAGAGGTAAAGCTAAGAGTCAGGTTTTGCATTTTCAGCGTTTAGTGCTGCAATGAATGTGCTGGGGACCATAAAATGGAGATTTTCCTACAGGGGCCACCTCTGCAAGGGTATGAAGCAACTCCTGTTGCCTGTGTTATGCAGTCTGTAGGTACTGGAAGGCAGGCATGGAATGGAGCACTAAGTTCACAGACAGTGGGAGAATGGGTAGGTAACAGGATAGAGGGGAAATATAGCTGAGAAATAAGGATTCACAGGAGAACTTCCCTTTTAAAACAATCAGGTTTACTTCTATACAGATTTAATCTATACAGAGTTTCTCAGATTTAAGGAAAATATCTGCATACCGTGGAACAGAAGAATTATTCCACAGCAGGCTGCAGTAAAATAAACTGCAGATTTAACCAGGTACCAGCTGGCAGTAATAATAGATAGTAATTAAGTAATGCATTTCTCTGAAGTGCTCAAGAGTAACAGTTGATGTTCTGCATTCAGTTTTTGCTGTTATTACAATAGCTTGGGAAGAAGACTTTTCCACACTAATAGTTAAGGTTAGGACTAGTAGAAGCTTTTGACCACAGAATGGACAAAATTGTATTTTACTTCTCAAAGATAAGAAAAACCACGGCTCCACTCTGCACAGCCAGAAGGGAGGAGGATCATAGCCAGTGGATAAAAACCAGCCATACTTTCTCTCAGATTTCTTTCTTGACCAACATCACTAACTCATTTCAGTAGAGTCATTAAGGTACAGTGTGAAGACACAGCAAGGACAGAGCCACAGAAAGTATCTAGTATCTGTCTATGCTGTTGTAAAAAAAATAGGCCTGGCTAACCCTATTCCAGCAGTGGGTTGGAAGATCTTTATTTTAAAAAAACTCTGGCTGACAAATCTGAAGGAAATCCTCATTAGTATATGAATAGTTAATTGACTAAATTTTGCCTTTTCCTAAAACACCTATTTACTTATAATTCAATGTAAGTAATATTCTTGTGACAATTTTGCATAAATTTGTGAAGTTGTCTTACTTAAGAGTACATATTTAAGTATTAATATTTGTAGAAGAATACATAAGAAACATAAAGTGGTGGGCTGCTGTGGGTTTAGATTTAGCTAGAATATTTTATTACAATAAATTTGGCATTATATAATAAACTTTTATCTAATAAAGAAAGATGCATGTTCAGGAAAGATTAGGAGAATTTGACGCTTGCACTGGTTCTAGATAGATATTTAAGTCTACATGACAATTTTGGAGAGCAATACATTCTAGTCCAAAATCAAACATCTCTGTGTTTCGTAACACTTTCAACTTGTTGTAGACAGGATGCAAGTTTTTGCCAAGTATATAATTGGAGCTACATTTGCTTACATAGGTGCTGCACTTCTATTTCATTATTTCACAGCAGTCTGCAGTACCTTGAATACAAAAGGCAATTCAAAGAAAAAAACTTTCCCTCAGTTTAGTACATCACAGGAATTCTAGGTCTGAACAAATGACCTTTTTCCTCCTGGCAGGTACATTTCCATTGCCTCTTGTAAGCTAGTCTAGCCTATCCAGGCACAAATCCAATTTCTTTCTATCTTCAACACTTTGAAGTTTTTGTTCACACTCTGCTGATAAGAGGGGTCAGGATTCTGAGTCCTTAGGGAGATTGATCTATAATGATTTTCTGTGCAGACATTTGAATAGGACAAAGTACTGGAGATGGTCTATGACCCTCCCAAAGTCCTCTTGGGAAGCAAGTTGAATTTACTGAATCTCCAGCATCGCAGACCTCCACACAAAGCAGCTCTCACTGTTGCTGCCCAACAGGCAGGAAACTGCACCCTAGCACAGGTCTCCTGAGAAGCTGCCCACAAAATCAACAATTGCAGTGTAGTCAGTCAGCAGGAGACCTTGACCTAAAGGTCACAGGTCAACAGATCTCAGAAGTGAAAAGCATGACCATCTATTGCCATGGTGCTTCCTGCAAGTGCCATTCAAAACTGGTCCATGTTATGTCTGTAAGCAAAAATTTACCCAGCAGCTACCACAAATCAGAGCGGTAAGTGAGGAAAGCTCAAGAGGAACATTCTCTTAAAAAAAAAAAATTCTCTTCCCCTTAAAGCCATCATACAGCTACTGCCTTTCTTAAACTCTGCCCCCCCCACACCCCCCTCCTCCAGGTTAATGAAACACAATGGTTCACCAGAGGACTGCATAGTTGGCCTGCACAGGAATGATTTTCACATTTATGAAAAGTATGAAAAGTATGAAACAAAATTATATTTTACTATTATTAGTTGGAAATTTGATTATACGTGCCAGCTATTGTAGCAAGAACCACCCTAAATGATAGTCTCTCTCAAAAAAAGGGGAACAAATGCTAAAAATGTGAAGGTTTTGAAAGGTTGGAAATTTACTTGGGGAAGTATGGAGAAAAAAAGTAAAACAGAGGGAACACATAATGTGAAAATTCAGACTGGGATTTCAATCTGGGTTGCCTGTAAGAAGACATTTTAATCTGGGCTGCCCAGGATGAGGCTGAAGTCACTGTCCCTGGAGGCGTTTAAGAAAAGACTGGACATGGCACTCAGTGCCATGATGTAGTTAACAAGGTAGTGTTTGGTCATGGGCTGGACTTCATGATCTCAAGGTCTTTTCCAGCCTAGTTGATTCTATGATTCTGTAATGCCCAGTTGCAAAGTAAGTAAGAAGGGGGGGGTTCAGATGGTTCAAGTGCTGGCCCCAACAAGTTTTGTATTAAAAAACCCAAAAACATAATTAAGTGCATTTGTCAAATTGTTCACTAGAATGACACCATAAAACAGAAAAAAGAATTAGAAATTGCATCTGATTTCCCAGAGAATAAGAGTGCAACATTAGCATATATCAGTATGATCCCAGAGTTTTCCTTACAAGTGAGAGTGGCAGCAGCCACTGTCAGCTTTCTCTACCAGCACTGTGAAAGAGCCAATTAGACCACCTGTTTTTAGAATGCAGCTTCTAAAGACCCACCATTATGTCTATAATGATTTAGGACCAGAGGAGTGCAAAATTAATCAGATTTCACAAACATTTAATTCCCTTGGTCAGAACAGGATGCTAACAAAGCAAGAAACAGATTCTATGCAAATGTTTGTGCAGAAATTCAGCATTGTATAATCTCATGCCCAGAAAAGAACACAGCGATGAGAATTAATTCCTCCAGAGCTCTTAGTACAGCATTTCATTGTATGTAACAGAGTTTCCAGCTAGGAAGAGATCACTCTGTTTTCAACCAACAAAAGATATTAGTGATTTATATGAACAACAAAACTCAATGAGAGGCTTTGTTTCAAGATTCAACCATACTGTACCATTAATGCGGCCATTCTCTATCAGTACAGTGACAAACCAGGCTACTACTATACCCAATATTAATGCTTCCACAAAGGTAAAAGTAGATAGTGGAAAGCACAGGTTAGTCCTGGAGCATGTAAATTCCAGAGGGATTTAAAGAGCAAATTGTACAAATTTGCTAAGCAGGTATACTTTAAAGAGATTGTGAAATATCTGAAAGAAGCTGCAAGTTTTAACTTGTACTGGTCTTCTCTCTTGTGTTTTGGGCCAGAAAAAAGACCACTTATTCTCCAAAACCAGCAGGTCCCTAAGAGAAAACACCAAAAAGACACAAGCAATCAGTTCTAGGGACATTAATGACATTAGTCTGTAAGGTATCTGTGAAGGATGGACTTTCTGACCAAGATACCATCGGTCGTGGACTGATTAAAGCTTGATTTTTCTCCAGCAAAGTAACCAAGAGATTTGCTGTTGAATTCAAGAGGAGAAGAAACAAAGCTTTAAATTTCCAAAGGCACAAATGACAGCAAGATATTCATACCACCTGTGGCTTTTGGGAGCATCATATATACTTGTTTGGCTATTGGGAGCATCATATATACTTCTTTTCTTTTGATCTGTGTCCAAATCCACTTTCTTTTCCTTTATCCACATCCTTTTGTTCCTAAAGCCATTGTAAAATCCTGTTGTCTTTCACCACTTTTCCTTGAGACTGTAAATTTTCCTCCCTGAACATCTATCAGTTAAAGCAAATTACGGCCTTTAAGCTAAAGAAGGTTCAAGCCAATGAGGAGCTGTTAAAGCTCAGGCTGATAATTTTGAGTTTTAAAATCAATGCTGGATGACCAAGCATACTGAATTCTTTGCACAAGTCTAAAGAGGCTGTATAAAATTTTTAAAAGCCTAAATTAATGGTCTGATAAAACTCATTTGTTAATGTAAGAAAGATTGGGGTTTCAGGGTGATTTACTGAACATGTGGGTTTTTAAAGAATGTAAAACATTGTGCAGAATGATTCAGCAATTTCAATAAGAATCATTCATAGCCAGTGTTGGAAACCTTGTCAAACAATCTGTGCTTCTTTTTTATGATTAAGAAGTGGGAGGTGTTTTCTTGGAACTAATAATGGGAGATGTATTTTCACCTCTTACTCATTAGCTCAAACTTCTTTTAGTTCATTAGTAAGAGGGGGGAAAATAATCTCAAGTATCTTTTGATGAGCAAGAGGGCTTTAAAATTATTAGCCCATTAATTTTCACAATAAACCTAAGAGATTCAGTAACCATTATCATCCTTTACAGACTGAAAGTGGAGACAAGAGAAGTGGAAGGACTTATTGAAGGTCACACACTAACTGAACAAGACAATGAGAGACTTCTCCAGCCACATCTTCGACAGACGAAAGATCCAACAGTCAATTTTAGGTATTAATCCGTTTGCTCTGGAATTCATCAGAAATCTTGACATTAAACCCCATCCAAAGTGTTCATTCTCAGCTGCAGGGCTAGAAAAAGACTCAGGTCTATCTATTCCAATTACTCAAATGATACATTGGGTATCAGCAAATAAAGAAACACTTGAGGCCCTGTAGCATTAAATGATGTGAACTGTCACAGCTATGAAGTCATGAAGTGAAGATGAAGTCTGAATCTGAGCTTTCTTAAACTGTGTTTTACTTAAAAAAAAATTAAAAGCTCCAAGTTTTTAGACTATATAAAAGGAATTATATTAGATTATATTAAAAATTGAATTGAGAATATGGGGGAACTAGGAGTGTGGGAATTTTGCTAACCACAACTGGTCAGAGGGATTCTGGTTCACACTTCATACAAAGACAATTTGTCATCACCAGGAATTTCTTAATCAGTCAGGAAGAAAAAATCCAGTAAGACAACAAAACTTTTAGAAAGGCAAGATCTTCTCATTAACTGACACAATGGTGATATTCCACGGAAAAATGGTACGTCCTGTAAGTTCTCAATCATTTACTTGTTTGTGGAAATTTAATCTAGACTAAAGATGAGGTTCCACAAGGGTTTTAGTCTGAAAGCATTCAGATTTCAAATACTCCCAGAATTTTGTATCTCTGCTTCAGATAAGAGAAAAATAATTTCTAAATCAAACAAAAATCCCCACAAACTTAAAAAATTATCTTTTCTTTGGAAAGGAATTCTGGAAAACCTATTTCAGAATTTTTCTTGGAAATGAATTTTTGCAAACCTACTTCAAAATTGCTATCATCACTGAGAACTCTAGTGAATCTTGCTGAACTTCTCCCTCAAGTTGAACTTATCAAAATATGCCACGAGGGTTTTCAGACATGGAGAGTAGGCTTTAATAGAACAATACACTCAAATATGAAATAGATAGATGTAAAAAAAATCTCAATTTAGAGATTATGTACTGTAACCAAATATGACTGTCTGCTGGTAGGAGGGATCCCTTGTTTTCAGGAGTGTTCCCTTTCAAGCCATCAGTTCATTGGGGTTTTTGTGCTGTAAAGTCCTCCTGGGGACTCTGAAAAATATTTTTCCCCATCTCTGAGGCCTGGTTTTTACTTCCCTTGCTTTTCTTCCACCAGCCTCCCTGGTCCTGACACCTGCTCTGATCTGGGTACCTACACCTTTGCAGGACACAGGAATATCTT
The DNA here is from genome assembly GCA_013396995.1 of Dicaeum eximium. Classification (NCBI taxonomy): domain Eukaryota; kingdom Metazoa; phylum Chordata; class Aves; order Passeriformes; family Dicaeidae; genus Dicaeum; species Dicaeum eximium. The sequence goes on from VWZP01010455.1 coordinate 299,441, forward strand.
TCCTTCCTTGGTTTTCTTCTCATGCCTGAAAGGGGCATTTCTGTGACAAAGAGGCTTACTGAACTCTAAGAAAGGAGACATCTCCCTTCCTTGCAGCCCTTTGAGTAATCTGAAAATGTGTTTTTGTGTGATCTTAAAAATACTTTCTTTTCTCCTATCACTGTAATTTGAAGCAAAGCAGTCCTAGCATTTATACACTCATGTTTTATCCATGGGTTTTTGAGTACATTATGGAAAAGTGGATATGTGTCATCACCGGACTATTGCCACGCTGTGAATCAAGCTTAAATATAACAGAAGCCTGGCTGCCAAACCACATTTGGTTTATGCAGGGTATTTGGATAAAGTTGAGGTCAAATGATCAGCAGTCAAGAGAAGATGGAATTACAGAGATTGTTTATAAATGGAGTTTTGGATAACTGGGAATTTCCTATATGTAACCATGCATTAGTCACTCAAGCAGTGTTACTAAATATGTAAGTTCAGTCTTATGTAGTAGTTCTCTAAAACTGAACATGGAGAGGATAGATGCTTCCCTCAGACTTGAAGATGTGTCTCGTCATTCCAGTTGATCAGACTTGCCAGAACAAAAAAATAGCAAGAATCAAACAAATCAATAGCCAGGTGAGCTGGTAACAAGCACAACTAAGTTTGCATTAATATTTAAACTTGGTGTGGGGATGAAACTTCTTAGAGACAAAGCACTGGGGACAGTGGTGGAGACATGAACTTTTCCCATGACACAAGGTGTCCACTATTCAGTTTCCCCTTTTTACCTTACAGCTACAGAAGGTTTCAAATTAGGACAATGTACAGGAAGGGAATGTAAGAAGAGATTGTATTAGTGAGAGGTGGAAAATGCAAAGCTGAAAGTCTGCAGCAGAAGAAGCTTCCAAATATGAGTGCCCTAAATTTATTAGTGTATACTCTCACCTATCTAAAGCCTATTCCAAAACACAGACATAACCATTTCTATTTCCAGATGTTTAAAAATAAAAAAGTCCAGTGAGCCCTGCCTGGACACACAAGAGTCCCACATTAAAAGGAACCAGACAATAAAAGAGTCACATTTTGATACTTCTCTTTGCAGTCAATGGTTTCATGGAGTTATACAGAAGAGGTTTGCTCCAACACCACTTTCTTTCCCCATTTCCGCCCCCATAGATGCAGAAATATCTCTGTCTACACATGGCTGAGCATTTAAAATGCAGCAGTATGGGCTAGCTGCCCAAGTAACCGTTTCCTATCTCCTATAAGGGAAACTATACACAAAAGAAAGAGTCCCAAAGACTAGACCCTGAACAAGCATCACCAGTTTCACCATGTAGACTGAAATGTTAGCATGTTAGTTGATATTAGAGTGTCATGTGCATTTCCTATGCACATGACATGCACATAAAAAAATCAAGTGTTTAACATTTTAAAAGTTAGCCTGCTATGCTATATATTGTTTTAACCTTTTTTTTAACTTCTCTTATTATCTTGAAAGAGCCAATAATAAGAATTTCTATCTTATCAAGCTAGATCAGAAAAAAATTCCTGATGTAGGTAGGATGGCTCTGATGGGGTGGGACTTTTTATCTCTTGGCCTCAAAGTGTTTGTAGTGCTGCCAACTCTGTAAACTGTTCAGTCCATTCACAGACACACATCGGGACTCAGCAATTGAATGAAAAATCAGGACACCGGTTCATTATTAAAAGTAAGGTAAACCCATTGCTTTGTTGTGTTTATAATTTTATCCTCAAATGCTACAATTTAGCATCATTTTCATGAGACTTCAATGGTATTCTGGTTCCTACAGTGGTCATATTTCAGTTTCATAGACTTCCACCAAAAAAAAAAACAAAAAATCACTGAAGTTCATCTAGAAATTTTCTAAGATGAAGTCTAACTGGTCCAAGGATGCAGACTCCACACACTGCTGGGAACTAAGCCAGTGGAAAGCCACTCTGTCAGAAAACAAGCTGGGTTATTTCTGTTGGGCTCAAATGGAATTGCCTGTGTTACAGTTCACACCCTCTTGGCCTTTCACAGGACACTGCTGTGAAGAATCTGCCTCCATCTTCTTTGCTCCCTCCAAGAGGTAATAATGCACAATGATAAGATACACACAAGGTTAAATACTTCCAACTTTTGCACCTTCTCCTTATATAACTGATGACCTAATCCCTTAATCAGCATTGGGAACCTTCAGGAGACTCACTGCTGTATGTCCATGTCTCTCTTTTACTGGGGAACATAGAAATGGACACAGCACTCCAGTAGTGGTTTCACAAGGGCTGTGTAGAGAGAAAGAATCACCTCCTTCAGCTTGCTTGTGGCACTGCTCCTAATGCAACCCACAACGCTGTTTGCCTTGCTCAGCTTGTCAAGATCTCTCTGAAAAGAAACACAATTATCTTGTCTATCAACAATTCCTACCAGTTTTGTATGATCTGTGACTTCCTGAGGGTACACTCTGCCCTATCATTCACATGATTAATGAAGATATTAAACAGTATTGACCTTTGGGGTACACCACTAGTGACTGATCTCCAGCTGGAACTTTATGCCTTTGACCACAAGCCTTTGAGCCTCACAATTCAAGCAGATTTCAATTTATCTCCCTATTCACTCGCTTCTCTGGTTCATCCTTCATCAGTTTGTCTATGAGTATGTTTTGTAAGGCTGTGTCGAAAGCATTACTGAAGTGAAGATAAGCATCCACTGATCATCTACTTGCGTCACACCATCACCAACCACAACCACTTATTTCATGCAGAAGGCTATAATACAATTCAGGGACAATCTTCCCTTCATAAATCCATGCTGACTAATCCAATCCTCTACTTATTCTTTCTGTGTTTGGAAATAGTTTCCAGAATATTTTGCTCCATACCTTCCAGGGATCAAGGTAAAGTTGACTGGCCTTTAGTTTCCCAGTTCTTCCTTCATTCTCTTCTTGAAGAAATGCACATCATTTACTTGTTTCCAGTCCTCAGGAACCTTTCCCTGTCAGCTCAACCTTCCAAGAACAAAAGTGGCCAAACAACAACATCAGCCAATTTCCTCAGCATACACGGGTGTATCCCATCCAGACACCTGGATTTGTGCTTGCAAGGATAGTTTAAAATTCCCTAACCTGACTCTCATCCCCTAAGCTAAGTCTTCCTTCTTCTACACTTTTCCACTGGTCTCAGGGGCATTTGTAAAGACAACTCTTACTAGTAGAGATCAAAGCAAAGAAGGCATTGAGCATGTCAGTCTTTTCCATGCCATTTGTCATCAAGTCCCCTTCCCCATTCAGTACTGAGCCCATGTTTTTCTTGGTCTTTCCTGTGCTGTTGATGGACCTGTAGGAAGACCTTGTTACTTTTAAATCCCTTAACAGATTGAATGCTACAGTGGTTCTGGCACTCCTAACCTGCCCCTGTACAGGTGGGTTATATTTGGGTTATATTTGGTTATATTCCTCCTAGGTCACTTGACCTTTTGAATCCTGTATGCACTTCTTTTTTATACCTAATTTCATCAGAATATCACTGATCATTCACACAAGTCTCCCACCAGCTTTGCTTCAATTTTCTGCATGTTGGGTTGAATTACTCTTGGACTTGGAGGATGCAACCCTTAAGAGGAAAACAACACCAAACTACCCAAGCAGTTCTCTGGGACTGTACCCCACAGCATTCTTCCAGGAGACTCCTAAAGAGGCCAAAATCTGCTCTTCTAAAGTCCAAGGATTGTAATCCTGCTATATACCTTGTTTCATTTTCTCAGGAGATTGAATTCCAGCATCCTGTGCTCAGTGTGGCGAAGGTTGCCCCTACCGTCATAGTTTTTGCAAGTTCTTCCTCACTTTTGTCAGGCCGAGCAAAGAGCAACCCTTGTCAGGGCCCTCAGCAGCTGCAGCAGAAAGTTACCATGAATGCACTCCAGAAACCTCAGCTGTTTGTGCCTTTCTTCATCCATCTCTCAGCAGATGCCAGGCTGGTTAAAGTTCCCATGAAGATCAAGGCCTGGAACATGAGGCTTGTTTCAGTGGTATGAAGAAGGTCTCCCCTTTTACTTCTACCTACTTTTAGACTGCTTGTCCAGATAAAAATTAAAACATTTTCACTGACAGGTAAACAGGGTATTATTCAGTATTGAAAAGGTTCTCTGTTTTACATCTTCAGCACCTTTTATCTGTGGTTCACACAATACTCTCCATACCTTTTGGCATACCTAGGGAAACAGACATTTCCAAGTGTTTCTACTCAACTTCAGACAGAGCACAAGAGTGTAACTTGTTACCTCCAAGTGTTGTACAAAACATGGAGGTGGGCATGGGAATTTCTTAATGGGAAGCAATTATTAAAATAGCCTAGCCGAGGAATTACCTTTCAAAGAGCACACTAATCAAAAAATGTGACTTTCAGATGTGAAAAATGAACTAGGTGTCAGGTATACCAAATGTCTCTTCCATTTCACCTGCCACTCTCACCTTCATTTTCTGAGCAGCAGAGGTTGTCGCAGTGTGGGTGGGGAAAATAACTGAATAAAGAATATATCAGATCTCTCACAATGTATCTTTAACTTGAGTTATACTTTAACAGACATACTCATAGGTTTTTGGAAAGTTTATATTAGTCAGCCTTCATGAGCACCCCAAGATACCCATTACTTTGGAGCTGCTGAAAGACTGGCAGTCACACTCTCCTGCCAGATGAATAGATGTGAGTGTGTCACTACCACTCTTGCTTCCCCTGCTTTAGCAGTATTTCACTCCTGAAGCAGCTGGGCAACTGTCATTTAATAATTTTGTCTAAAAAGATGTGACAGGACAAGGAAATGAGAAGGTCATGAGGAATAAGGATTGATCCATTGTCCACAAAACCCAGCAAGTCCTCCTTCCTCCACCTGCCCTTTCTTAGCTCCCCCTAGCCTTCCAAGGCTTTAGTATTAAAAACAAGTACCTATAACAGATGTTGCATCAACACCTCCCCAAACATCTGTATTAATCTCTTTCTATCGCTTCTCTCTCTACTTCACCCTGCTCTAAGCCACAAAGCATTCACTTTCTGTCTCTATTTTGGTCTTTTTTTGCCAGGACAGACTGCAGGACAATCATCACCTCTGAGTATCTTGAAGCCTTCTTGTTCAGACAGTTTTCTGTGGGTAGGACCCTTAATTCAAGACATCTTCAGAACCAAACATGGTTAGATGTGATAGCAAGCCTTGCACAGCACAGAAGGATGAATATAATCTGAAAATCATTACTTCAGTCAAGAGATTCAAATGAAGTTTCATTCACTTTGTTGTCTCAGAGAAAAAGCTTTTCACACTTCAGCTGCCTGCTTTCTACCTTTGATCTGAATGTCAAATTCTCTAATTAAGGTAGTAGGATTCTACTCTTTGTTGCACTTTTTAAGCTCACAAGTTCCCCTCTATGTCCCAGCAATGGACACTGAAGATTTCAGAAGTATTTTCTAATTACACACATGCACTGCCATGAAGAACTTCACTGGTGCATAAAGCCGGTAAGTGAAGATTACTCTTGCCAATATTGCAAGAGTAATTTTACCAAGATTACTCTTACAGTGCCAATATCAACAATATGATCAATATAAAAATATAGCAAAGAGAATTTTTTTTTCATTTTACAAAGTTATAAAGTTATAACTCTGAAAAAGGAAAGGAACAAAGGCAGCTGAACGTTCCCCCCAACCATTCCCCACGTATTATTATTGCTATTATTGACAGCAATAAATAATAGCAAGAAGTTTAATGCCCTGATATCTAAAGTTTGGGTATTACATGTATTTAGGGTACCTAATGACTTGAGGACTAACTATAGGGATTCCATTTCTTATAGTCTCAGCAGCTTGTAATTGTCAGGATCTTGGCAGAAGAGTCTATGGACATTGCCAAGAGAATTGGTGAGAGACCACAAAACAGGAATCAACCACAAGTTTGTGTCATCTTGATATCTAGCATACTTATAAGTCCAAACTCCTCCTACATTAGAGGAAAAAAAGAAAAAAACCCAACAAATTAAAGATTTACCAAGAAATAGAGAAATCCAAAGCTATTAACTGCCCCAGTATAGTAGGCTTGGATTTAAATCCATAGCTAGATCTACCTAATGGACACTGCCTTTAAATCAAGAGAAGTGTTGCCATGTCTTTGTGTGGTGCATTAGGTCTGAGTTAAAACAGAATGACCTATTGAGCAGGCATGTTCTATGCACAGGCATATGACTGAGGCTTGCAGTTCCAAAAGAGCTCTCAGTTTTGGCTAGCTGAGCAAAGAATGTGTTGGGTACCACCTCCCTTGGAGGGCGATTTGTCTCCAAAATCTCCAAATGGCATATTCATCTTCCTTCTTCCCCTCAGGCTTTCTCCCTCTGCTTCTTATGCTGTTTTAAGAATTTAGTTTTCTTTCCTCTCCCATCCTGTCATAAGCCTTGTTAAGAGCTCTGCCAGAGCTTTTAAGGCACTGTGCAAATGTGACAACAGGGTCAGAAACAGGAGCAACTCCTCAGAAAGCTTTGGACATATCCAGTATTTCCCCCCTCAACATACAGCACAAGAAAATAAGAATGGTCTGGTATTGCAACCCTTTTTCAATTGTGTCAGTGATACCATTCCACCAACACAGTGCTCCATGAGGACCTTTCCCATGCCAGTTATCATTGTCAAAACTGCTGATGTCAAAATTTAAGCTGCACGTGAGCAATATCCATACAGCCAGTAGTGCCACTGCTCTGCCCAGAGCCAGCTTGGTGCACCTCCTCATTTTCCTGATCTCTTGAAGAGTACAGTGCTGATGGAAGAATAAAACAAAATTTCACTCTTGATTATTCAAAATCCCAAAGTCTGGTGGGCACATTTCTCTTCCATGAAATTTTCCCTAAATTCCAACGGGAGTCCAGAAAACAACAAAAAAATTACTTTCATTACCTCCACTTAGGAGGACAACCCTCTAATAATATTGAGAACAATAATTGCAGGCACAAACAGTGACTATGTGACAGAACCAGCACTGGTTTTGCTTATGATTAAATTCATGACTACCACAACCACCTCCATCTGGCCTAAGGCTTCCAAGTGTTTGTTTTGGGGGGGATTTTGGTCTTTGTTTTGTTTGCTTGTTTTTTTTAATATGTGGCTGGGTTTTTTTTGGTTTGGGCAGGTTTTTTTCTTTTTGGAGGGGGGGGGTAGGATTGTTTAGTTTGTTTTACAAGAAGGATTTCAGAAGGTACAGATCCTGAAGCTAATGATGCAAGTGTTGTTTTTTTTCCATTCTGTCTCCTCTGCACAAACCAGGACTATCCACATACTTCCCACTCACTTTTAAAGAGAGGGACATAGTCTGGCAGCTCTGATACACATCCCACACTAATGTGCAACCAGAAAAGAGCAGCTCCGATAGGACACATGGTGTCAAAAGCCAGAAAATTTATGTGAAATAATTATACACATCTTTGGAAAAAAAAATACAAAACATCAGTGAGTATATTGATGTAGACAAGGATTATCACAATTCTTTTTTTTTGCTTCATGTATACCTTCTTCCTGTTCAACCTGCTTCAGCTTGTTTCCCTGTTCCTCCTTGAGGCTTTCATGTCACCGCCTCTCTAGACTTATATTGCCTAAAGCTGAATTGCCACAGGGATCCAACAGGAACCAGACTCAAAGCCCTGTAATGAGCCACTTGCAGCTGTTACTA
>VWZP01010459.1:0-33438 GCA_013396995.1 Dicaeum eximium
ATCTTTCTCTTTATTCATAACATGCTCTTAGGTAAAGATATGAGGATAGGGATAACAGTTCTTTTCTAGTATATATAATAAGGCAAACAAAACAACAATAACTATGACATTAGCAACAAACAGAACCAGGGACCCAGTAAAAACTTTTCGGCTGCCGGCACTTTCCCCTTTGGTGCAGTTATTGTCACAGGTGGCAGGAATGAGCAAAAACCCTGGGGTGGTGGACGAGATGTATTAGAAGTTCCGCAGTGGTAGCTGGACCTCTGGGACAGTGCCGGCTACAGTGTGGAAAAAACTAGAGCAGTAGTGAAGAAAAAGTGGGGGCGGGGCAGCGGCGGCCAGGCTCTGAGCAGGACAGGGAGAGGCGAAGTTCAGGGGCAGACAAGCAGATAGTGATAGGTCCCTCTGGTCTGAGCTCCAGTGGTGCTGGTGAATTCTCCCCGCAGTAAGCAACAGCCTGGCCATTCTCCTCTGATACCAAAGAGAGAGAACAGTTACCCTCAACTGTCTTTTTACCTGCCCCCCATTATTGCGATATCTCGAGAGAAACTTTTCGAGAAACTTTGTCCCTCTGAGAGAAACTTTCTGAGGAAAAAAAAAGGTATAACCAGATGCTGCATTCCTCTCTGGACTTCAGACACAGTCTTGTGTCTTTCTTAAGTACCCATAAGTACCCAGTAGTTAGTTTCTTAGCAATTTATGGGTAAAAATTCTATAAGTAAAAGGAAAAAAAAAAGAGAAACTCAATCCCCAACACCACAGTAAGCCTGGACGTGTCTAAACACCCACCAGAGCAGTATTACCATTCCACCAATTGAGTTTGATTTGGCTCTGAGAGCATCTTGCCGAGGCCAGCCTGATCTGGTGGGGAAGATCAGAGCACTTTGTGCACTGCACAAAGTCTGAGTCTGGCAGGCTCGGTCAGTGGGGGGGTTGTGTGCTCCCTCCATATCAGCTGGTGAGGATGGACAAGGAGAGCCACAAAGGGATGAATTTGTGCTTCAGAATTTGTAGCCAAAGCAACAGTTGATGTGATACCCCACTCTTCAGTGCACTGGCTCCTGCTGAGACCACTTTGGGCAAGAGTGGCTTGATGCTCATCACCCCTCTGAATCACCAGGCTCTGGGCATGGCTTGATTCAAGGTGGGAAGGAGGTTCTCTGGATAGCACAGGCTTCAGGAGGGGTACGCAGGTGCCCCAAGTCCCCATTGTTATTGACGAGTCATGAGATTGCTGGCTCTCACAAATAAGGAGTGATGTTACTACAATATGTCCCCCTCCCAGCATTGTTGTATTCCTGGTAGTCCGGGCATTTTGGGAAGGGGCAGGCTGGTTACTACAGGCACAGCATGGCAACACAGTCAAGTTACAAGAAAGCAGTCAACAGCAATGGATAGTGATGAAGAGTTAACAGACAGACTTTGGGAGGGGTTAAAATTACCTGTTGAAACACCAAGGGTATAAAAGGCAGAGCAGCCATCTTATAGAGGAGCCAGCCACGAGGGCAGCTCTCAGGCCTATTTTTCCTTATTTAGTCCTTTTGCTGTATTTTTGTTAAAGTTTAATAAGCCTTTTAAAATTTTTAAAGTGAGCAGTGGTTTCTCACTCCATCCTGACCAGGTCTTTGTTCACTGTGTCTGTGAGCTCTCTCTCCTGCTGCCCAAGCAAGCTGGGGCTCATGCTGTCCTCATTGGGGGCGGTATACCCATGCTCTTTGCAAAGAGCCTTGGCGCTTGTGCATGACAGTAAATCCCTGCAAATACTGCTTGCAAATTTCTTTCCATTGTTGGGAGAGCTGGAGGACCACATAAGGATGTTAATGTCGCAATGGTAACATCAGTATGGCTGCAGCACCATGCAGGTACAGTTGCTCACAGTGGGCTCTTCCTGGTGGGGTGCTGTGGTGGGACCCCAGCTTCTGACAGCCTCCAGTCCTAAAGTTGTGCCTGGTCCTGCCAGCACCCAGGAGCAGCTTCATCCCTGATTCCTGTGCCATTTGCTTGTGGTGCCTCATTGGTATTTACAGAAGGTTCCCAGGGAGTTACCTCACATCCACCATCTGTGACTCAACAATGACAGCCTGCATGAACACAGGAACAATGCACCAGCAAACAGTGGAAAATAGTGCAAGATGTTCACCCAGGAAGATCCTCTGACCTATGTTAGCAGCATCTGTAAAAGGCAAGAGAGAATGTAGAGAGCTCAGAGCAGTGGGTGCTGCAGCTGAAGCCAGATGTCCATGTTACTACAACAAGGAGGAAGAAACCCCAGCCCTGAAGCTCCTGCTCCTCAGCCTCCCCTCTCTGAGTGGATTTATTTGTATTCAGGTCTTTGCAGCAGCTCAGCCGAGCAGCCCACAGCAGCATGCTTGCCATCATGCAGAATAGACTCAGCAATGCCAGGAAGGACCATTATGGTGGGGTGTGACTCTGGAATGCTAGAAGAAGCTGCTTACAGCTGGGGCTGTAGCACAGCTCTTGTGGAACGCATCCCCAGATTGGCTTCTCCACTGTAGAAGTGGCCCCAAGGCCCTCATCTGGGGTTTTTAGAGGGTACCAAGTAGGGATGTCACTGCCTCAGGACTGTGGGGTTCACCAGGATGCTGGTGGTTCATCCTGGTACACTGCAGTGCCTGTGTCCATTGCTGCTTGAAGGCTGTGCAGTGACTGAACCCCTCTCAGCTCTGTAGAACGCTTGGGGCTCCATGAAGGACCTGCAGAGAGGACTGGGGGATATGCTGTGTCCCCCACTACCTGTTTTTCCTGCAGCAAACCAGGTTGGGATCTCTTCCTCTCAGCCCAAAATCCCAGCACCGCCCCAGTTGTGTTCTGATGGCTTCAGAGCACTGGAAAGGAAGGATGGGGGCTTGTCATTGCCAAAATGCTGTTGATTGGCTGCTCAGCCTTCCTTTTGCAGCCCACTCAGACTTCCCCCGAGCCACTCCAGTCCTGACAGTTTGCAGGGAAAGCCTGGAACTCAAGCTCTCTTTGGGACCTGGGGTACATCTCCATTCCCATCCCAGAAGGGTAGTGGGGAGCAGCCCCCTCTTGTCACTGCCCTGGGTGTGACTGGGCACCTTGAGGCTCACACTGGGTTCTTATTCACCAGCCAGCATGGGAATCAGGGAAGGGTTTGCATCCACAACCACATCTACACATACAGAAGTGATTTGTGTTGTGACACACCATGGCCAGTGCCAGGGACAAGTATGAGCCGCTGGGCAGAGGGACAAGCACATCTGGCTGCAGAGCGTGGCTGACCCGGGGCTCTGCAACCAGTTCTGCCATTTCAGGTTCTGGGTTTGCTATGAGTGTCTTTATCCAGCAGCAGCAAACACTGATGAGCTAATTAGAGCTCAAGCATGGAGTGCAGCAGGAGAGCACTGCCCTGCACTGCTGGGAGCTGTGATGTGTTTGGAGTTGCTTTTCCCACAGAACTAGGTCTCCTGCATATATGCTGATATAAAACCTGCTCCCTGAATGATTTTAAGTGAGTGACAGGAAGAAAACAACTTTATTACCTCGAAAAACCACCAGCTCTCATCACTTCTGCGCAAGGCAGATGGGCACTGCTGAGAGTGAGAACCAGCTCAGGAGTGGGCAGTGGTGGGGGGAACTGGAGAGAGAGCTGGCAGTGCCCCTGGGCAGCAGAGCTGTCATCACCAATGTAGGGAGCTGGTGGGCTCTGAGTTGTGCCTGGGCTCTCCAAAAAGCCCTTTCAACACCCACCTCCTTTTCAGCTGAACTACCTCCAATCTTCAGTCCATAGACAATTCGTATCACAGCGTGGGGTTTTGCACGGGAGGCATTCACGGATGTGATACAAAGCTTCCAGTCGCTGGAAAGCTGTACACGCCTCTGTGAAAACACTCAAGTTAAAGACGAAAGAACCCCGAGAACTTCCTCTTTCTTTTCCGGTGGTCGGCAAAGATGTAACAGGGGCCGGGCCCCCTTCCTGCGGTGCCCGCCGCGCCAACCCCCTCCCGTCCTTCCCCCATCGGCTGTCGGGCAGGGAGGAGCGAGTGCCGCGGGGGCTCAGCCCGGGCCGGGCCATGGCTGCGAATTCCAACATCTTACACCAGCCCGGGGCTGAGCCGAGTCTGCCGGGCCCCAGGAACAGACCCGGGCCTCAGGAACAGACCCCGGCCGGGCTGGTCCAGCCGAGATTCTGTCACCGTTGAGATTGGCCCGCAAGCACCGGGCAGGGGAGAGGAGAAGGCAGCAGCCGCCCTGCCCTCCCTGCCGCAGCTCCCGCCGCAAGCACCGAGCCCCGCCGGCGTCAGGTGACACCTGCAGGCCCCAGGCGAGAGATTAACTCTTTCAGTGCTTCAATCCTCCCGCGAGTGAGAGAAAAGAACAAAATGCAGGCAATGTGGAGGATCAACATGAAGACACTGAAGTCAGTGAAGAAGTCAAGTCCCAGATGGGAGGGATTAGGAGGTGCCTTTAGTTTTAGGCTGAAATCCTCCTGTAAAGATATGGAGAAGGACTTTTTCCTGATAATGCATGAAGCTATGGGGAGATAAGTGTTCAAATGGTAGGTATCAAGCAAAGGCCTCCATGCTAAAGTAAGCAGATGTTAAAGTAGCTGTGACCCTGTGAGAAGTTTGAAAAGAGAAGGAGAGAAGAATGATGAAGATTCTGTGCTCCCAGAAATGAAGATGATTTCAGAGATAGATAATGAGAACTTTTGCCTTTGAACAGCTCATCTTTCAAACAGTACCCCATAAGTTGACATGGCACATAAACACAGCTGTGGGAAAAGCTTGTGGAAAATGGGAGGGATTTAATGATGGCAGATTTCTCTGGGCAGCTGCTATTTGTGAAAATTGAGCTACAAGAGAATTATTTTCTTGTGGAGGAGTCTCCAAAACATTAACAAAAGGGACTTCTCTCCCGAAGTTAACTGAAAAAAGACTATTTTGGAGGTGGGAAATTGACTGAAATTTTAGGTTATGTTTCTTTACATTGTCAGTGGGAAAGAAAAGGTTGTAGGGGGAGGAGAAGTGTCCTGAAGGTTTTGTCTTCATTTTTATTATTCTTTCTTTTAGTTACTGTTAATAAATTTTTCTTTATACCCTTTTAAAGTTCTGAGCCTGCTTTGCCTTTCTCCTAATCCTATATCACAGCAGGAAATAAGTATGTACATTCTAGTGAGTGCACTGGAGATTGGCCAGCACTGAATCCACAACACTTATGGNATGGCACATAAACACAGCTGTGGGAAAAGCTTGTGGAAAATGGGAGGGATTTAATGATGGCAGATTTCTCTGGGCAGCTGCTATTTGTGAAAATTGAGCTACAAGAGAATTATTTTCTTGTGGAGGAGTCTCCAAAACATTAACAAAAGGGACTTCTCTCCCGAAGTTAACTGAAAAAAGACTATTTTGGAGGTGGGAAATTGACTGAAATTTTAGGTTATGTTTCTTTACATTGTCAGTGGGAAAGAAAAGGTTGTAGGGGGAGGAGAAGTGTCCTGAAGGTTTTGTCTTCATTTTTATTATTCTTTCTTTTAGTTACTGTTAATAAATTTTTCTTTATACCCTTTTAAAGTTCTGAGCCTGCTTTGCCTTTCTCCTAATCCTATATCACAGCAGGAAATAAGTATGTACATTCTAGTGAGTGCACTGGAGATTGGCCAGCACTGAATCCACAACACTTATGGGTGCATTGGCTGGGAAACAAAAAATTGGTGAACCAAAATCACTATACACTGCCAGATGTTTTCTCCTGCTTTAAACTCCCTTTAAAGGGATTTTCAAGGAGATGATTTTCAAAACCCATTTGTATAGTGAAGAGTTGTAGATGAGAATATCACTGACAGTACAAAAGGCCTGGGGAAGGGTGTGAGTGCTTCTGGGAAAGTTTTTTAGGTGAGTAGGCACTCAGGATTGCTTTGCCAGTATTTTCAAGGCATCTACCATTTATCCATGAGATGCTCTAGGTCACCTGTGGTGACCCCAAAACACACTGAGGGCTTGCCCCCAAAAACACACTGAGGGCTTTACTAGAGAAAGTTTTAACAAACACTTCAGGTGATTTTAACAATTTCTTGCTGTCTGGGAGACCCAGCACAGCAGCACATCAGTGTCCTGGCCACAGCAGTCTGGCAACACGACCCACTTTTTTTTTTTGGCTACTACTAATAAAACAGCTCAAGAAACTGTTCAAAGGGTCACAGGGGGTCACTTGTGTTGCTCTAACATAGGTCTGGGGTGAAAAGGGAGGTTTGGGACTCTGGGGATGATGATACCCTAGTGTACTGGTGAAGGCTGTGAGGGCTGTGGGGCCCTATGGGTCCAGGGATAAGTACAAGGATGATGCTGTGTGTGGCCAGCGATGACACTGTGTATGGCTGGGGATGATGCTGTGCATGACCAGGGAGGATGCTGTGTGGGGTGCAGAACCAGCTAGGCTGGGCTCTCTGGTCTCAAGGTGCTGGTAGAACAGGCTGACCAAGTGTTTTGCAGACCTCCGCAGCCCTGTGCTCACTTTCCCCCCTTCCTCAGCACCCATCCCATCTCTGTTCTGTTTCTGTCAGTCTCTGGCTGTTTGAAGCTCTTTTCCAGGGTCAGGCTGGCTGTGGTTTGAAGCAGAAGCTCCTGACACACCATAAACACGTGGCGAATAGAGGGAGTCTGCAGGAGCAGTGAGTGATGTGATGAAATGCTGCGGGACCAGCTTTGAGCTGGCAGCAATCTGAGAGTCCCAGGAGTGAGCAGGGGGCTCTGTGCAAGAGCTCCAGTGGCTCGATCCCCTAAGCACCCTGGAGCAGGAGCCAGCTGCTGGGATACTGAGAGTCTGGGCCGGGGCTTGCGGAGGAACTACAGCATCCATAAAACCCTGGCAATGTCCTTTCTGTTGGTGAGAGCCCTCACCCTTGCCCCTGCCTTCACCCTGCACCCACTTGCACCCCCATGGGGACTGGTGGTAGGTGGGGACAGCTTTGCCCTAAGACCAGCCATGCTCAGAGGCAAAGTTCCTGCACCTGCAGCCCTGGGAATTTTGCTGCTCTGTTTCTGTGCTCCCAGCAGGCATCATGGGCTCCCTGGTGCAGCAAGGGTAGCTTGTGGTTCTTCTGATCCTCCTTTCTGCGCAACAGCATGGATTGGGAAAAGTGGGTCAGTAAGGGGTGAGATGTGCTGGTTTCTCTCTTCTGGGCTTTAGCCTCAGCAGCCAGGAAGCCCAGCATCCTCCAGCAGCCAGAGCTGCCTGTGGCTCCTTGTGGGGTGGGGGAGATGGAAGAAGAACAGCAAGTTCCAGATTAATTGCAAGTTCAATGACTGTGTACATGAATATTTAATTATCTACATCTCTCATTAATATGCATGATATGCAGATGAAAATGGGAGCCAGCAGAGAGGTGGGTGTAGGCAGGAGAGCAGAAGAGGGCTGGAGTGGGAGGAAAAATTGGGACCAGCAGCACCAGCTCCCAGGGAACCCACTTGTCCGTGCACTCTGGCACACAGGGACCCCAAATAGAAGGAGCTGTGGGACTTCAGGAGGCAGCTTGGGGCAGGCAGCATGGCACCTGGGGTGGTGTGTGACATCCGTGGTGGTGTGTGGCACCAGGGGCAGTGTGTGGCACCTGGGGTGGTGTTGGCATCAGGGGTGGTGGGTGCCTGCGTTAGTGAGACCTGCTGGCACACACACATCTAACTGTGCAAGGTGGGCCTATTCCTTTTGGCAGGGAGAAGCAAGGACAGATTGAGGACTTTCCTTGTGTCCGAGAATATATTTCCCAGTACTCCTCGACAGGATCTCTCAAAGAGCTCCAGAGATGCCCCAGGTCACCAACAGCCAGCAGACGCTCTACAAGCCAGGCACCCCAACGCCTCAGTTCAAGGCATTGCTGCCAGATAAGAATAATTTTCTCACAGGAAGGAATTCTTCCCTGTGAGGATGCTGAGGACCTGGCACAGCATGCCCAGAACAGCTGTGGCTGCCCCATCCCTGGAAATGTCCAATGGTAGGTTGGATGGGCTGCAGTCGAACAGATGCAGAGCCAGGTCTGTCAGGGAAAGCCTTATCTCCACTTCCTGTGGGATTGTTATGGTGGTTAGTGTTGCTGGGGCCAGGCTGACAGAGGCAGGTACCGGGGTGCTGTATACCTGTCAGCACAGAGCTTTTTATTACTTGTAATTACAGCATGAAATAGCTTTTTCTTAATAGCTTTTTTTTTTCCTTGCATTAGGAAAACCCATTATGATATGGGGACAAGGCTGTTGCTCTGCTTAATTTTCTCATAAAAAACACTGTTGATGGCTCCTGTGGCAGAAGGGCCATGGTGGAACCACATCTGTCCACTGTCCCCTGCCTCCTCCAAGACCATCCAGCACTTCGGCATCGCAGTGAGGTGGCTCTGTGCCAGCCAGGTCTGTGCCATGGGTGGTGCTACTTCTAAGCTTTCATGAGGACAGCTCAAGAAGAAGAAAATACTGCCTAAAATACTCAGGAAGGATTATTTTGGTTTAAAACAGCATTTCACATCAAAATACAAGAAACCTGTACTCTAGATTCCTCCCAAAAAAGAACCAAATGTTTCCCCCAGCCCAAGCTTTGGTATGAATGTGTTGGTGAAGAGCCAATGTCTCCCCAGTTTCCAACAGATGGGGATGTGCAGGGAGAAGCTGGCTCAGCAAAGGGCTCCCAGCCATTCCTAGAGGATGTAAAGGGGGTTTGTCTGCCGACACTCCAACACTGTGCTGCTTTTCCCTCTCCAGCTCCTGTTTGAAAAGGATTAGCTCAGAACATCAAAAGCACTTGCTTTACATGACTGTTTGATGTTCCCTCGGGCTGGCTGTAGGCTCCCTCCGGAGCATACAAAAGAGGGCACACATGTGTTGCATTAGCCCCTCACAGGGGGTCCTGCTGGGCAGTGTGTTCCCTCTGTAGCATCAGCTGTGGCCACATCCACTCCCAACTAACAGAATGATGAGAGGGTTGCAGTGGAACTCAGCGCTTGTTGGTGGCTGCTGCCATGGCAGAAGGCCCCACCAACCCCACCATGGTCACTCCTGCCATCCTCCAGCCCCTGTTCCTCTCAGTCCCACCGGAGAAGGCGTCTGATAGATCATTGTCAAAGGGACTCTTGGATTAGGTCTCTTTTTCCCTGCTGCTTTTGCCAAGATGTAGTAGGCAGTATTGGTGCTGAATGCATTTCTTGGATTTTTAAAAACATTTTGTTTTCCCTGCACTACACAGATTGCAGCACTAATCTTCTGTTCTGAAAAATCATTTGATATTTCTGAGCCCACCATTTCCCCAGATTTGTTCTCTGGAGTCCTTGTTTCTTGTGATGTCCTGTCATATACACATCATTTCTGTAGAACAACAATATTTGAGAAGGAAATAAATTACATCCTTACAGTTCTTCAAATAACAGGAGTTGCTCCATGAGTTATGGGATTATATTTCCTCCTTTGAAGTCTATATGCAAAATGCTGTTGCTGAGGGATGGACACAAAGAGGAAAAGGCATTTGCCACAGTGTGAGCAACTCCTGAGCGCCTGGCTCGGGGCTGGCAGCAGCAGCTCACAGGGTGAGCCCCAAAGGGCTCAGACAGACCTAGCAAGCCCAAGAAGAGGACAAGGGCAGGACCACAGCTGCTGGCAGTTGCATCCATCAGCCCTGTGCAGTTACAGGAGTTCTGACCGTCAAAAAGCCTGCAACGCTGCAAAACTCCACTGCTGAAGGATGTGGGGCCACCTTCCCCCAGGGATGTGCCTGTGTGACCTTGTAAGAACCCAGTGACAGGACACACTGGAAGTAGAACTTGCCTTTCTGGTTTGCCCAGTCAGCTTTAACCCAAATCCTGTGCAGTCTGTTTGAGGATACAGCTGCACACCAATGCTGCAGCAGCAGGGCACAGGGAGGAGATAGGCAGGAGATTGAATGGAATCAGTGACGATGCTCAGGGGGAGACCTCTGGCCTAGGGACTGGGCTTTGCTTCTATGTTTGATCTTTCCCCCAGGAAAGCAGGGAAGAAGGGTAGGATTTTCTCTGGCTTCTGCAGCTTCTGTTCCTGCTTTTGTAGATCTGGGTTAATAAATAAATCAGTGCAGCTTATTTTCTAGGCCAGATCCTCTGGTGTCCTGGTTTGCTGCATGTTCCCATTAGTGAGAGGTGGTAGATGAAGGGCAGTGCACCCATGGGAGACCAGATTCTCTGTGTGCCCAGGACAGCACAGCCCTTGGGCCAGACCAGTGACTTGGGATGTGCTCAGGAAAGTGTCATATGGATTAATGGCACAGTGGCACTGGGGTTGTGTGTGGAGCCATGCTGTCCTCTACACCCTTGCCTTGGGAATGATGGTGTCCATGGAACCCTCCAGCATCTTGTGAACTTGCAACAACAGCACCTCTGGTGCTCAAGTGTGGCTAAGAGGATGAACACATGTGCTTCCACATCTGGAAGGTTAGGGAAGAAGAGGACATGTGCTTATCACCAATCCCTTGACAGTGGTGGGTGCAGAACTACCTGCACTGGTGCTGCAAAGAGCCCATCTGCAGCACAGGGCCACTGGCCCTGAGGCTCTCAGAAAGCTCACCATGGAACCTGTGCCCCCTGTTGGGGAGCAGAACAGGGCTCCCACAGGGTCCAAGGTCTCCCTTCCATATGCCCAGAGCCAAGCTTCCAGCCCAGTACCAGCAGCCCAGTGCCACTGGGGTACCAAAGACCAAATCCATGAGACCTTTCCCAGCTGGTAGAGGTTGATTATGAGCCAGAGGGGATTGCACTGAGGGGACACACTGCAAGGGGACCCTCTCATTGACTCAGTACTGTCCAAGCGCTCTATCAGTGAGCTGGAAGGAAAGAGGCATTTTCAGGGGGGATTTCAGGGCAGCTGTACAGTGTGGTGGAAAGCCAGAGGGGAGCAGGATTGGCCAGTGGTGTGGGTGCAGCTCCACTCTTTGCAAGAGGATCCAGCTGCTCCTGCCTTTGCTCCGGAGCCAGGATGCCTGTGCCTGTCCTGTGCATGGCAAGATGCTGAGGGGTTGGGAGAGGCTTAAAAGCCAGTGACAGGAGGGTGGGCTTGTCAGAAGGACTAATGTCAGTCTGCAAAAGCACAGACGGACGTGGCAGGATTGATGTGCCGTGTCACAGCCATTTTATAAGTTTCTTATATGGAAACTTGCTGGACATTTTTCCTTCCATGGGAAAGCTGACTTCTCTGCAGATTTCTGTAAAAACAAACCTGTGTCTGTGTGTGGATTCAAGGACAACAGATGCATTCCTTTGCTCTGTCTCCTGATATAGGAGATGTAGTTTTCTCTTTCTAGCCTATGAGGTAGAGGTTGTAATCTCTCTGACTTTGTAAGCATTGGGGAGTCTTGCTCTGAACATGGTGGAGGAAACATGTAACTCTGAACATGGGCACCTTAGCCCTAAAACCTTCTGAATAATGGAGTCATTGTAATAAATCATATAAGCCTTCTGATACTGGAGTCAAGGAGCCTCATTCAGCACCCAACGCAAGAACCCAGAGAAACAAACAGCTTTCCAGGCACCAGATCCTTTTAAAACAACAGTGCCAGGGCTCAGCTGACTATCAGCATCACTGCTTCCAGGCTGCTGCCATTGGCATTTTCCCACCACCTGCTCCCGTGCTCACCTCCCAGTTCTGTCTCCTCACTGAAGCTCCATGGGCAGAGGCCCCCTCGGCCAGAGGAGCACAAACCCTTTTTCAGGGACAGCAAGACTCCTAGAAATCCATCCTCTGGAACACAGGAGCTGTATGTGGGGCAGAACTGCTCCCTGCTCCCAGAAAACTAGCCTGAGAGGAAGGAGCAAGTAGCCCACAGGACCTTAGTGCAGGGAGAAAAGTTCTGCTGGGTGTGGGAAGGGGCTGACCCATGAAAAGTGCATCTCTGGTGCCCAGTGGCATCATGTTCTCTCACAAAGGTCTTTAAGACCTTTTATTCAGAGATTGGAGACAGGTGGCTCAGTCCACTGTGCTACCAGGGAAGGCAGCCCAGAGAGGCCAGGAAACAGACACTGGTTCCACTGGTGCCATTGGTACCAGGCAGTGATGTGGGCAGCAGAGGAGCTCAGGGTGCAGACAGCTGCCCTGGGGCTCTGCTGTGTTTTTTGTGCCACACCAGCACAAATGGTCTGTCTCTTCTGCTGCTCTATTAAAGCCAGTCACTGTCATCAGACCCACCAGCACTGAGAAAACTAAAAGTTTGGGAAACTCCTGGAGTGGGGATGCTGGTCGGAAAGATGGGGATGTTATGCAGCACAGCCCTTGCTGCCAGGCTCAGCTGCTAACAAGCCCCAGCACTATCCATCAGAGATCAATGAGCCACTTCAATGTCAGGTGAAGAAGATGGGACAGAGTGGAGAAGAAGACCCACACTGGCCTCTTGTGCATTAAATCATGCCACGAGTCCTCAGCAAACCTCTGCTCCCACTAAGCATCACAGCTGGGGACCTCCGTGGATAAATCACTGCCCTAACACTGCACATCCCATCACTTTTGTTCAGGAATGTCTTGGTTTAAAAAGACAGGTGTCTGCTAAGGAAGAAAAAACACAAACCCCCTCCCTCCAAATCACCACAATTTTTTGAAATTAAAACGCTCTCTGGCAAAAAAATATGGGGATAGGAATAACAGTTTTTACTAGGAAAAAAAAAAACTAAAGGAAACAAAGGTACTAGTACCAGCAAACAATAAAAGAAACAAACAAACAAACAAACAAAAACCTTGACAGAGTCAAGATATGACCTGCCACCCTGGGGCAGGGTGTGGATAACAGTCCAGTTGAGCAGTGGCTGCAGTTCTCTTAGAGTGGGAGCCACGGCTCTGTCAAAACAACAGTCCAGCAGAGAAGAGTGTAGGCAGATGGGTCTGGTTTTCCTCTGGAGATCCAGTGGAGAATCCAGGCTGTCTTCGTTTCTAAAAGTGTCTCTTTTTATCCCAGTAGAAATGCTTGGCCCCCTCCCCCTGGGCAGAGCACCTCACAATGGGAATAATGTAATCTTATCAGTCATGTGGAGGCACTTAATGGCCCATTAACAAAAAATGTCTTCCCAGGGGAGGTATTGTTTGTGAAGAGATAAGGGAAACCTGCCCAGATAACAACCCCATCTTTATCAGATGGCAAATAGAATATTTTATTTTAACAATCCAGGACAAGGAACAAGTAGCAAGCATCTCCTGTGAGAGGCCATTCAGTACCCATCTGAATGTCTCTCCTCAGAAGCACACAGCACATCTGCTTGCAGATCACACCCAGGACTGACTGCTGGGTGATGTGGTGGGAGGAGGTTACAGATGACCAGGACTGGGCATCTGTAACCCATGAACTGCCCAGGTAACTGAGTTCCTTCACATCTGTCTCTTCCTATGGACAGGGATAGAGGTGACCCTTAGCTCAGGACCTGTGCTAGAGTTTGGCCCGGCTCCAGGCTCTGGGCTGTGAACAGTCCAGGAAGGGAGAGAATGGGCTCAGTCCAGAACAAGCCCTGTTCACAGTCCCCATCTCCTCCCTGTCCTTGGACCCAGCCAGTACAGATTGAACCAAGTGAGAAATCAGACAGCTGGAAAATAACCCCTCTTTCTTGCCTTTCTTTTTCTTTGGGTTATTTCTTAGCTGGATTTGTCCCTGCTCTGGTTCACAATGCTTTGCCTCTGCAGTGCATCACAAAGGATTGGGGACAGCAGAAGAACAAACTCCTCAAACTGTCCCTGGAGCCATGGGAGGTCTGTGCCAAGCTGTGCCAAGAGGAACAGGGGCATGGGCTGGGGGCCAGTGTGATAACCCCAGGGATTTCCAGCCCAGCTGACATCCAGCGTGTCCTTCAGATAGCATGGGAATGCCGTGGGAACTCCTGAAGGGATAGGAGGCTCTGGATCTGGGCTGCAGACAGAGGCAGAGCCAGCCCTTGGCCAAGGGACACAGACAGCAAACTTTGGCACCCTGGGGTTTGTACCCCGGGGTATTTGAAACTGTGGCTGCGCCATGCCTGGAAGTCTCCAAGGCCAAGTTGGACAGGACTTGGAGCAACATGGTCCAGAGGACAGTGTCCCTGCAGTGTCCCTGCAGGGAGGTGGAAATGGATAAACTTTAACGTCCTTCCCAAACCAAACCAGTTTGTGATTCCATGATTATATGATTTATATAATAGGATTTGTACCCTGGATTATTATTTACCCTGGGGTGTTGCTGTCTGAGTTTTTAGACATACAGCCTGAAAACAGGGGGAAATATAAGTGCCCACCATCTGTTACCAGCAGCATCCTGATTGCCTGTGGTTGATGCCAGTCACCAGTTACCCACTCATCATGTGAGTGACTCTAATTTAAATTTGATTATATTTTATGGCTGAAATAATCCATGTGTGGTTTAATTTTTTATCTATTTTTGCAGATTTCTATCTGTTTTTGCAGTCTTTGTTCCAAAGACTCACGGCTGGGGAAGGTTTGAGGCAGAGTGGCAAACATTGACCCTTGCTTCCTAGAGCCCATCCTGCCCTGAGCTGGGTCCCTGGATGGCACAACCAGGGACCTCAAGCAGCCAAGAGAAAACAAGCTATTTGTTACCTGAGCAAAGTGTCTGCTCAGCTGGGTATGGGGTGGCCAGGTTTGTCTCCCAGAGCAAGGTGGCTCCAGCACCCCTGGCCGAGAGCTGACAACCATCCTGCTTCTACTCCTGCTCTGACAATGTGGCCAGGCTGGGGGCCATGGGAACCTCCTTCCTGCCCATGGTACTGTGGAATTTCTGACATGTTCCCAATGTTTGTATTTTCTCAGAGAATTCAGTGAGGGCATTAGGTGTGAAGAATGGATCTGCCTTGGAAAGGGAGATGTTACCAGAATGGTGATCTAAAAGGAGTCAGCAGAAACATAATCAGAAACCAAACACTGGAATTAAACTTAAATCTTTTTGGTTTTAACCCTGGGGACTGGCATTATGATGCAAAGCAGCTTCTGTGCCTTTGGAAACAAGGAGCCAGCTCTCCTGTATCCTAATGGAGAGGGATCACTGCCTGATCCTGGCCACAGCAGCACCAGTAAAGGGTACTGGTTTTTGGACTCTAACCCCAGTTCACTGATACCGGGCGTTCTTCTAAACCAGGGACGTGTAATCTGGAGACAGGGACAGCATTTCCAGTGGGCTCTTTGTGCATGGGGAGCAGTTACCAAGGTTCCCTGCCCAGCCCTGGCTCACAGTGCAGATGTGTGGGATGGCCAGTCTGACACAGCAGCTCCATATCCTCCATCTTGCTGTGCCAGGGACCAGTGTAGAGGGAAACAAACCCAAAGTGGGTGAGCAGCAAAGTCAAGGCCAGCACTCCTGGTTTTTGCCTTTGATATGTGCTTATTCCCAAAGAACCTGGATCGAAATAAAAAGCCTGGACAGAGGAGAAAATGTTTTTAATTGCAGTGGATCTGCTCTCTTCTGGAATTACTGTCACTGACAGAAATTTGGCCTTCCATGCAGAGTGCCCAGCAGACTCACAGTCCTTCCTATTCCCCACTGCCGTGGGATCTTGCTCTGGGTCCCAGTGCCACATGCCAGGCCAGCTGTGCCTGGTTATGGTGGTGGGACCTTTCCTTGGGAACAGATGGCTGAGTCCCTCAGCCCTGGTGGCATTAGCTCCCCTGTCCTCCTCCTTGAAAATATTCATGTGTTTTCCCCTCTTCTGGGGCTGCCCTCCCTTCCCATACTCCAATGAGGGCTTCCAAGGGCTTGAAACATTTGCAACCCACTAATGAGGACCTTTGTCCCTGGCCTGGCTAAAAATTAGATCTTGCTTCAATTAATACAAGAGAGATGACCATAGCTAGTCGGGCCTGAGTCCTGAAGGCAGTTTCCCTGCTGCCCAGAGGAGATAGGAAACAGGGGTGCCGTGCAACCCCTTCTCTTCCTGCACACCCTGCTCAAGCAACCCCAGTCACAGCCCTCCTCCCCAGACCTACAAATCATTGAGCAATCGGCACAAATTCATTTATTACATCAATTAAAACACCACTTCCTCATATTTTTTTTCACTTGTAGAGAAACAACAACAGTGCCAGGAAAGTATATAATTATGGCTCATGATGGCAAATTTCTCATCCCCAAATTGGAGTGTGTAATTCTACTAGATATTATAAAGCTCTCATTATCCCCTTCAGATATTAATAAACTCAAGAACTTACAACTTGCTGTATTTGCAGCTCTCGCCACCCCCAACTGCTGTTATTTATATATTTCTAAGTTGTTTCTAAACAGAACAGATTTTTATTGCTTTCTGACCCTATGCCTAGAATGAATGGGCAAAATTTGGGGAAAAAATTTAAGAACTGAAAACTTCTCTTTCTGCTTTTCTCTTTTCTGCCCCTTTCACTGAGGGGTGCATGAGACATGAAAAAAACCCCAGGGCTTAATGCTGCAGGGGTTGTGTCCGAAACCATCAGGGTCTCCCCAGGAATTTTGGAGAGCAGCATCCTGTTGGAGCTGAACAGGAGACACTGCCCTCGTCCCATGTCTGCCTGCACAATACTGCTTTTGGGGGATTTTTCTGGAAAGGGGTTTTCTCTGATTCCTTTGGATGATGTGCTGTGGGGCAGAGCTGCAGGACAGATAGACACAACCCAGCCCTGCCAGCACGGGGGCCGAGGTGTGAAGGCAAAGTTCAGCAAACAGGATTGTCAAACTGTGTGTTTGTTCATGCTATCTGGGGATATTGGCTCAGCAGGCAGATCCCACAAGGATTTTACTCCCAGAGGTCCGAGATGACCCCAGGGTAATCTCTGGAGTGATTCAGAGCATGCTCAGCTGAGCTCAGGCAGCTGTGTCCAGCTAAGCTACTGCTGTCATAGGATACAGTCCTTGAGGTCTTGTCAGCTTCTTGCTTTTACTTGGGGGAAATTGAGATAACTGGGGGAACCCAGGCCAGCAACCATCTGTGATGCTTCTAGAAGGCTCCCTGCCATTCCCTGTGGCTCACTATGTCCAGTCCCCTGGTACACACACAGCAGGATGCTCAGATGCAGGAGGTTTCCCCCACAAGACTGGCACAGTCAGTCTCTCTGTCATCCCTGAGGAAAGGAGTGCTGCATCAAAACGGAAAGAGGGAAAATTTAAGTTGGATATATGGAAAAAATTCTTCCTTGTGAGGGTGATGAGGGCCTGACACAGGGTGCCCAGAGCAGCTGTGGCTGCCCATGGATCCCTGGAAGTGTCCAAGGCCAGGTTGGACAGGGCTTGGAGCAACCTGGGATAGTGGGAGCTGTCCCTGCCCATGGCAGGGGTGGAACAAGATGAGCTTTAGGGTCCCTTCCAACCCCAACCATTCCATGACTCTGTGTCCCCAGAGGCATGTGGAGAATGGGGATTTTGGAGATCACCTGCCTCACAGAGATTTTCAGATTCTGGTTGTGCCTAGTCCCCAAAGCCACAACACTTGCTGGCCACGTGTAAATCAGTGTGGGCCCTGGCTTGGTCTGTGCCTCAGAACTGAGCCAAATGGTGGCACGTCCCAGGTCACTGTGGCTGTGGGCAGGTGTCAGGGCTGATAATGTGGGGACAATTTGCTGTGTGCCAATGTGGAGCACCCAGGGCAGGCACTGCTTGAGCAGCCCCACACACATGGCTGGGAGAAGGGCCTGGCAGGGCAGAGCAGGCAACAGAAGATGGTTCATAAACAACAGCAGTGGAGGAGATGAAGAGCTGGGCACACATTGCTTCAGAGATGCTTCTGACAATTCTCTGGCTCCTGTCTGTTTCAACTTTAGCTGAAAAAGGTTGAGCTATTAGTTCATGGTGCAGAACAGAACTGCCCAAGGCTTGTGAGGCCAGGGGGGTGATGTGAAAGTCATAGAATTATTTTGTATGAATGTTCTTTTTTTTTTTTTGAATTTTTTTTTTTTTTTTTTTTTTTTTTTCACTCTTTCCCTAAGTCCCTGAGGCTTTTCAGCTTTTAAATCTGCACTCGTGTGGCAGCTGCATTGGCCAGCTCTGTCATGTCAATAACCTATGTCACACAGCGTTCTGGAGGGCTCATTGGCAAACACAGCAGCTCATCCTGGTGCTGGGATCCACTTCCAGAGTTATCTTCTAAATTAAACTGACTTGGGTGCACAGGATGGGAGCAGTGGGAATGCTGAGGGTTGGAAAGAAGGATCACTGTCAGACCAAGCTGAGGATCCACATGACCTGGAGCCTTGTGAAAGAGCATCACTACTGTGAGAACAAGCTGCAGAGAGGGGCTGGGATCCAGAGGAGCAGAGGAATATGTCAGTCTCGGGACAGTGAGCACTGAGGTGGGCTCTGAGTGTGCCCTGGAAAGCTACCGTCCAAGTAGGGGGCACCTGTGGCACCTTTGCACCCCTATTTGAGAGAGGGAAGTCTCTCTGAATCCGTGTTGAACAGGTTCAGTAAGAGTATCAGAGCTGAGAAAGCGCACCAGGACCGGTGATTTATTTGATGAATTCAGGCAGCGATTCTGTCTGCAGGTTATCAGAAAAAAGTGCTTTGATTTGCAGAAATTCCTTCATTATTCTCAATTATTCAGAGTGTACTGTGCTGCCTCAGCACTGCTGAGGGAGCTCTCTGTGTAGCCCTGGCTGTGATGGTGGTCTCTGGTCCCGTCCTGGGGTCTCAGGTCAGTGCCTGACACGCTCCCTATGCTACAACTTCTGATCAAGACTCCAGTGCAGTGAGGGGAAGAGCAGCAGGATTCCATCCTGCCTGAAGAGCTTTCCTTGGGGATTTCTCACACAAGGGGTGTGTGACCAAAAGTGTGACAAATGTTGAGGTGATGTATGCCTGCCATACCCCAAATGGTAAGCCGGTGTGGCTTTCTGAAGTGGGAAATGCACTCTGAAGTGGTAAAACCTGGTTTTACAAATATTTCAGGGAAGGAGATTGGCGAGCAAGCTGGGGACATGCGGTACATTTACCTGTCAGAGTAGCTGTGGTTGCCCCATCCCTGGAAGTGTCCAAGGCCAGGCTGGACAGCTCTTGGGACACCCTTGGATAATGGAAGGTGTCCCTGCCCATGGCAGGGGGTGGAACTGGATGGACTTTAAGGTCCCTTCCCAGAAAAACCATTCTGTGATTCTATTATTCCTGGGAGGGGCTTTCTGCCAGCTGCATGGTGAGTCCAATCAAAGCTGCCAGCTACAGGCTCAGCATGCACAGGGCAAGGAATTTTTAAGAAAATAGAATAAAATATGCAACGTGACCATTGCCATTCCTGAGTCACATGTTAGTAGCATGGCTTTGAATCCAAGCCTCTGCCAGATGGATGTGGGGTAGCCTTGGAGATCAGCATCACAGCACTCACCTCTGTCTCCTTCCTAGGCACCCATCTCCGCAAGGAGATCCTGGCATTTTTTTTATGTTGTTTGCAGAGATTTTGCTAAAGAATCCCCAGCAATTAAGTGTTACACAGAGCACTGGGGTGAGCATGAATTCCAATTGGCCAGGCCAAGACACCCATGAGGGCTTAGGCCACCAGCCCCAACTGCCCCGTAGAGGGCTTGAGCCCGCCCCGCCTGCCCCACACATCTTCCTTGAGGGTCAAGCTTTTCTGTTGAAGCCAAATCACTTTCTATCATTTTTGACACAGCCATGAGGACATTTGAAAATGCTTTTCAATTAAAACAAAACACAACATTTTTGTTTAATTTCTTTGTGCTATCAAAAGCTGCTCACTGCCCTATTTTTAGCCCCCCCAGAACAAGCTGCATGAGGCAGTGAAAGGAGCAGCATGTTGATGAGGGGTGTTTTTGAATCCCAGCCTCCCGCTGCTCCCACACACAGGCTGAGCCCAGCAGGGCTCCACACTGGGCATCCCCCACCTCACAGTGCCCCAAATGAGGGTGTTGGTCTCTCCTTCCTGTGAGCATGAAGTGCAAGTTGGCAAAGACCTTGGAGGAGTACTAAGACCTGTTGGTTCCTCAGTAACATCTTCCTGCTGGGACAGAGCAGGCCAGTGGAGCTCAGCATGCCAGGGGATTCATGGATGTGCTCAGTTCCTGCTGAATTGTTTGTGCCTTTGGCTCAAGGTTTGAGCTTAGGTGTGCTGGGAGAAATTTTCATTGTGAGTCCTTGTTTGGGAAAGAACTGCTCCATGGAGAGTTTTGTCCCAATGAATCACCCTGGAAGGAGATGGCAGTGAAGCACAGCTGGATGTTAGGGAAGGGCAGCTTCCCCAGCTTTCAGCTCCCTTGAATATGCTACTGAAGAAGGAATAAGCTTGACCCAGATACATGAAATAACATAGTCCTTGACAAAGCACTGCAGCAAGAGCTAGATTTTCACACTTATTAAAAAAACTTACTTGCTGTCCACAGACATAGAGCCCAGATCTAGGGATGCACTGGGATAAAATGGCATCAGCATAGGCTGAATCCAGCTGATGTACTGCCATGGCTTTGTGCTGGGGCTGTGTGGTGCCAATGCTGCTGCTCCATCTGCCCTCAGCATTGCATCTTTTTTTCCCCTTGAAGTCCAGTTTGGGCAGGAAACAGGGAAAGCACTTGACATCTCCCATGCCAGACACCTTACAGCCCCTGGATTAGTACTGGGGACACAGACTGTGCACTAGAGCTGCAGATAAAAAATGCCTCAAATTAACTCCTCAGATGCCAAATCCTGGAGTATGCAGCACCAGAACAGTGATGATAATTCCTGAAGGCTTGTGTTCCAGGTCTGGAAGGGATGAGCTGCCCATGGCACAAAGGATCTCTGGGTGTTTCATGCTGACCATCCATGTCTGGTGTGTTCACCTGAAAAAGACAGGGAAAGAACCATCGATACATCTCTTTTAAAGCTGCTAATGGAAGATTCCCTGAGGTGCCCAGTCAGGCTGGAAATCCTCCTGCTTCACTTCTTGACAGCTTCCTTTCTCTGCCGGAGTTGTTAGCCCAGACACCTCTGTGTTTTGGCACTCAAGAACTGATACACATAGCAGGACCTTACTGGGACCCAGTGGGACCGGGCTTGGGGATCATGTAGACCCCTAGCTGTGACCCATCTTTTCCCCAGGTGTGCCCTGGGACAGGTGAAGGTTTTCTCTTTTTAATGGTGTTAACTATGACTTGCATGCCTGTGGTTAGTGATGGAGCCAGTCCGACTGGCATCTGTGCCTAACCTAATGCAACCAGTGGTGGCCATCAGGGCCAGGAGGGACAGGTGTGTCTTTGCCATCCCAGCACAACTGAGCTGACACAAAGGCATAAACCATATCCTGCTCCTGCCTCCCCCTTGCCATGGGCTGTGGGGATGTGCGATGTGCACCAACAGCTTTTCAAATTTCCAGAGGGCTCATTTTATGCCCCTTCTGCATTTCCTTGCAGGGGTGCATTGATCAAAGCGTTTTGATCAAAAGGTGTTGGAACACTTGCAGAAATCAACTTAGAGCCTTTTTATACCATGGGTATGGGAGAGACCCAACAGTCCCATGCTGCACCCATGGGATATGGATACAGAACAGACCTGTGAGTACCAGCAGAGCAATGTCTGGCACACTGAGCAGGTGTGTGTGTCCCGGAGCACTCACTGCACCACAAGCAAGTTCATTAGCAAGCAAGTGGCCCATTGCCTAATCACCTGTGTGGTGTCATTGACCTCGTGTCCAGATGCAGGGAGGGAGGTCACATTGCTTCCAGCACCCTGCTTTGGGACAGTGTTTTTAAGCACTGGGAGTGGTTAAAGCCTGTGGGGAGGAGTAAAAGCCTGTGGTTGTTCATCTCCGGCGCTGCCACTCAGGCCCAGACAAGCAGCTTGTGAATTCTTGTCTAAAAGCAGAAATCTGGATGGAAACCTGAAAGCAAAATACCCCAACCCTGTGAAAAATGTGTGGAACACCATCAGAGTGTTTCTCTCTCCAAGGCAGCAGCCACTGGGAAACAGGTATAATAATAACAAATGGAAGATGTATCCAAAAAAGAAATAGTTGAAGTTTCTTTGCCCCGGCAGGTCTGCCTCATCTCCTTATGAAGCCAGGACCTCATATGAGGTGGCTGGTGGTACTGGCAGGAGATGCCCACAGTCCGCCAGGCTCAAAGTCTGCACAGAACTGGCATGTGAAGAGGTAGTGGTGATTAATGCCTCATATTTCACCCCAGAGGTCCCCAAAACCTCCTGTTTGGGTGAGTGTTCCAGCACCTTTGGTGTTGGTGCTAGTTTTGTTCATTTCTAAGTTGCAATAAAACTCTCAGAGGTGGTACTGGAACACTCCTGTCCCTGCTGTACATCTCTGGACTGCATAGGACATGTGCAGGGCTCTTGATTCTGTGGGGAGGCAGCTTCCGTGTCTGCTATCAGGATAGAACCAGAAGATATGTCTCCCAGGTAGCTGGCATGGGGAAGGATATCATCTTCCCATGTATTTCTAGTCGCTCTAAAAAATAATTCCAAAGATATCTTGGCATCATCCTCACTGTTTTTCTGAGAGATGTCCCATGGCAGGGACCGTCCATCAGTATGCAACCAGTATGGTTGTGACCTAAAGGGTGAGGAGTGGTGACATTCAAGGTTATCCACAGTCAGAGGAGCTGCACTTGGGGACCCCATCCAGCAGCTGTGGGAGGTGGTCCATTCTCCTGATCCCCTTTTCTAAGAGACTGAGCTGATTCCTCTGAGCCATTGAACACACGGGTTCCTATTCCCCACAGCTAGTTTTGTGGCATTGCTCCCCCTTCCTGCCCATGCTGGGGCTCCTCAGGGAATCTCACAGCTGCCCTCCAGCCTTTTGAGGAGTTGAGGATTTTGGCCAAAGCATATGGGGGAGGAAACAGCATGTATGGTCACATGTGCTGCCTCTGGAACAGGCTGTGGGGCACCCTCTGCCTGGAGAAGAGCAGGAGAAGGAGGAAGATGCTGTGGAGAACAGTGTGATGAGCCCTGATGGAGCCATAGACACTGAAGTTAACTCCTACACTGGGATGTGTGGTTCACTCTCCATGTCTGGCAGCATTCCCAGAGGTTAATGTGCCCTTCAGGAGGCCACACTGACACCTGCTCAGCCAGAAGCAAAGAGTAGCCACTGCTGTTCATGGTGAAGGGCTGCTGGAGATCCTCTGAGCCCCACATGCCCCACACACACAGAGCTGGGAAGGGAGGGGAGGAGCGGGACTCACCGTGGAGGGACCAGACTGTGCTGGGGATCAGAGGTGCTGATGAGGGTGGTTTCCAGGAGCGAAACTCCTGTGGGCAGCAGGCTGAGACCAGTTTCGGGGCTGAAAGGTGCTAGAGCTTATCCTGACTTGACCCATACAAAGCTAGGCAGTGATCCCACCTTGGTTCCACTCAAACCACCTTGGTATGGGGTATGTGGGATGTCCAACTTGCCCACAGGGTGCTGAAAAAAGAGGTGAACCAATGCTTCAAAGGCAGCCAGGAACTCCCTGGATTCTGCAGGTGATTCACTGCATGTGAAGAAGCCCCTCTCCTGCTCCAGTGCTGGGACAGATTGTGCTGCCAAGTCCAGCCAGCCCAGCCAAAGCCATGCAGAGGGACTCCAGGCACACTGAGCAGATGGCATTGCCCATCCCCACAATTAGGGGGGATCTTGTATAGCTTTCACAGGGAATGTCCTGCCCAGGGCAGCCTGGGCTCTGCCTCCATCGGTACTGGCCCTGACACAAAGCAGTAGCACCAGCTAAGCTTAATCTGCCATATGAGAGCTCCTAAAATCCCTAAAAGCTCCAAGGGCCTCTGTTGCCAACTGAGCTGGAGAGGCAGCTCCTGCTCTGGCTCTGCTGTGGTGGGGGGCAACAAGACAGGCTCTTTATGGTAGCTATAGTGTCTAAACGGAGACAGGAAGGGCAGCTGTTGCCAAAAGGATCTGCTCCCTGTGTTCCTGGGTAGTTCCAGCATAATGGCATCCTTCACCCCTAAAAACAGGGAGCACTGCCTGCACACCCCAGTGGCACAACCACAGCCCCAGGGTTGGGAGCTTTGGCAGCAGGGCTGGTCCCAAGAATGGGGAGCAGAACCATGTCTGAAGACAGCGTTGCCACAGGGTCACAGGGGCAGGGCTTTGGCCAAGTGCTGTTGCATGGCCACTTATGTGCTGCATCCAGCCACTGAACAGCAAAATGCCTTGAAAAGGCACTGGCTGGGGACAGGCAAACTGTCACAGGGATGCATGTGTCACACACCTGGAAGACACAAAGCAATGTCCCTGCACCCACATTGCTACAGCTGGACAAAACAGAGCAAAATTATCTATGAAGGCTTATCCACGTTTATCCCAAAGTCCCCCTGTCTGCCTCTGCCTTCCCACAAATGTGCTGTTGACAGCACAGTAGCATTTAGGGATGCATTGCAGATGTTCCTGGGAAAACACACTTAAAAATCCTAATCTGAGCCTTGTACTCATCTGATGTACTCAGCACCACATGATCTGTGTAGCAAATCATCTGGATACCAAGTAATTACAGCTTGGTGCTAATAAATGAGCAACAAACTCATAATTATCTGCAGAAGTTTTGGTGAGGGATTTTTGGAAAACCCTCCATGACTCTTGCTAAGTTTGAAAGGACTCAAATCTATCTGTGCCTGCGGGAATGAGTCAATGGGAAGGACAGTCGTTCCTGGCAGTAGTGTGGGGCTATCGCTGATGCCCTGGCTTGCAGGGGAGGGTTCTGTGCCCCATGAAGTCTCTGGAAAGCTCCAGTTCTTGGTTCCTGTGGAGCAGGGCAGACAACCTGTGCTTCTGTGTGCAGGGAGATCCAGAGTCCATGCAGGGACAGTGGCAGTTGGGCTGGCCTCAGGTGGTCTTGAACAGGTGGTTCTGGTGGCCATCCAGTGCATCCATCTGGTGTCCCATCCAGCCAGAGGGGGCAGGGCAGGCACCATAGCCCAGGGTCAGTGGTGAGGGGCTGGCAGGGAGCTGCCATGCAGTGCTGCCTGTCTGCCCTCACCCTGCCTGGTTTGCAGAATAGCTCCTGCTGTGGCACAAAGCCAGGAGAGCTGCCTCTCACCCAAAAAGGGCTTGGCATCACCTGATCCCAGCCAGAGATAATGGCAGTACCATAGTCAGCTAAGGCTTATTCTGGGGCAGGCAGCACACAGGGCTGTGCAGCACTGCTCTGTGGGTGTCCAAGTGCATCCCCAGGGCCTCTGGGGGAGTCCTGCTGGGGAAAATCCCACTGGTGATACGAAGTGTGTGAGGCTACCTTCAGCTAGACCTTCTCCTGCAAACATCCACTGTGCTCATCCCAGCTGTGCTCAGCATGGGGTTGGGTTGCCTGTTCTGACAAGGTCCCACTAAGGTGACCCCTGGGCTCTTCTCCCCCAGCACCACATCTCTCTTTGCACATGGAAATGAAGGCTGAGCATGAGGCCGAAGCACACATCAGCTCAGCTCTCATCTCAGTATCCCATCCGTGGTTTGTGCCTGCGCTCAGCACATACCTAGTCCCTCGGACTCTTCTTCTGGGTTGTGCTGCTGCTCCCATCAGGACAGGCAAGCGTGTCTGGGAGCGTGTGGCACTCTGTGGCAATGCTCTGCAAAGGCTATGGGCAGCCCTGTAGCTCCCCTGCCCACTGCAGCCCACACAGCAGCACCCTGGGGCTCTCAACAGGTCCTCCTGCAGAATGCCTGGGGAGGTGCTGAGCTCTGCCCAACCCACTGAGCATCAACCCCTTCCAATAGCAACATCCCCCCAGGAAAGCAGCATCCTGTGCACTGAGCCAGCTCTCCTGCCTTCCTGAGCTCATGGAAATACTTTTTTCAAATCTGTAAACCTTTGTGAGTGGCTATTAAGTTGCAAAAACTCACACAGTGCACTGCAGCACCTGTGAGAACTGACCCAGGTATTCTATGGGGCTGCCTGCTGGAGGAGGTGCCAGGCAGCGCAGTTCTGAACGTTCTGCTCGGTATGAAAATGAATTGAAAGTGTTTTTTTCCTCGCTCTGTCGAACCAGCAATGCATTCCCCAAATACAACTCTCAGCAGGCTGATGGATGTCTCAGAGGGCTCCTCTGCTGACAGGGTGAAACACCTGAAGCAAAAGTGCTCTCCAAAAGTCCTCGTAGGCCTGATTTGTGACGATTTATCCTTGGCAGTGAGGCAGAAGCCATTAGGATGGATATGCCTGTGAAGGAACACATTTCTCCTGAGAGATGCAATTACAATAATGAGCTGTGTGAGAGTGAGACCAACTTTTCCAGCAGCAACAAAGCAGCTCCACAAACCCCAGGATGTGACCAGAGTGAGGGGACAGTGTTGGGAAGTCTACTTCCATCAAACAAGCATCAGATCTCCTTAAAACCTTATACTGACATGCTCTTTGCATCTGTGACTTGCTGGGAAGTTGCAAAACTTGCTTTAAGTAGATGGTGAGGTATGACAATCCTCCTGGAGCTTTAAAAATAAAAAAATAAGCGTGAGTTACCTGCTCTGCAGGAATTTGGTGCTGGCTGAAGACTGAGATCCTCAGATAGCTGCATAGTGGTTTGGTCGAGCCGGAGCCTCTCTGGAAAACAAGGAGATAAACCACCTCCGTAACAACACTTCTGAGCTCTTAGATGTGACATTTTTTTACCTTTTATCTCCATTCAAATGAACAATATTTTTGTTTTGCCATGTCAGCTGAATGGACCATCCCCAGAGAGTGGGGGCAGCCAGGATGTCATGTGGCTCACTGCACAGATCAGATCAGCTCTGGGTCCCATCTCTTTGGGAATGGAGCCCAGGCTGGTGGGTGTTCAGAGATGGTGGTGGAGATTCCACCACAATCCTCAGTAAATGGTTTGAGTAACTAATCGCCCTCCTAATGAGCTGAGTGAATTGTGTTTCCCCTCTGAACTGCTGGGTGGACTCCCGGCTCAGCTCTTGTGCTAACACATATCTGTGTTAGGTGAAAGAAGCTTTTCCCACTTAGCATCAGCTCCCTATGCAAGTTTTCATGGGCTGGACTGGTGTCACCACAGCCTCTGATACGGGAATTAGCTGAAATTTGGAAGCCTCACCACAGCTTTTCAGCTTCTCTGCATAGTTTTAGCTCCCATATGGAATGTCACTTTGCTTCACCAGCCCCCCCAGCAATGGAGGGAGCAAGACAGCCAGTGTATGTACACCTGTGCATGGCTCCATCCTCCAGGTCCTCCTCTTCCTCCTCCAGTCTTCAATTTCCCATCAAGCCTGAACATCACTTTAATTTGGAGCCAGCACACACCACTCTGCTCCCAAGTCCCATGCCTGCCGAGGGAGGAGCAGAGCAGCAGGCAGTGCACCCTGTTGGACCTGCTAGGCCAGATGCTTATTCCACCAGGAAATCCCTCTCCTGACACTGGGGAGTCACAGTTGGCTGGGGGAGGGGTGCAGAGAGGAAGGGTCTGGAGCTCAGGGAGGCTTCACTTGAACCTCACATGTGGACCTGAGGGCTGACAACCTGTAAGGAGGTGGCAACCATATTTCATGGGTAGGGTCTTCTCCCATCAGGCTCAGCCACATCCATCACTGTCCTTGTCACCTCATGCAGCCTCACCTGCTGTGCTTTCAGCATCAGTTGCTCTCCCAGCTCCTCTCACTGAACAGCAGCACATCACATTATTCTTGAGATGAGCTTCTCTCTCTCTGATTTGCATTTTGTTCTAATCTGCATGGCCTGCCCCAGTCTCATCTGACTGGCTTGCCACATTGGGACACAGTGGGGGAAGCTCCACTCTCTGAGCTGCCTAAAAGCTCTTGGCCTCTCTCCCTGCTGGAGAGGAACCAATTCCCATCCCAGAGCCGTGTCCAGCTCTCTCCCTGGGTTTCAGCTGTAAGATAGCTGTTCCTAAGTTTAGCTGCCTCCCAGGAGGCCTGCCTGGTCCTGTTGCCCAGATAAACATCTGGGCTTCACTATCCCCACCGCCCAGATAAACATCTGAGCTTCACCCGCTGCAGTCTCACTCATCCCCACACCTGCGTCTTGGCAGCTGCTCTGCCTGTGCCACCTCCAGAGACTGTGGGCAGCCAGCCCACGGTGATGTCTGAGAACATGCAGCCTCTATTTCACAACCTGATTCAGTAAATGCCCTCAACGTGCCTTTTGCTCCCTCCTGTGAAAAACATGGTTCACTTTCCTGTTAAAATTTAGAAGTTTAATAAAGGACAATAGGAGACAGAGACAGTAAAGCAGAGATTACAGCCGGGTGCGTCTTGGCACTCAGCCAAGAGCACACTTGCTAGTTTGGGAAACACCATTACATACATTTCTATTACATCAGCCTGTTGCATATTCATAGATCTTTTCCATAGCCATAAACTAGTTTACATATTATAGGAACTGTTTAGCATGGCTCCATCTCGGGTCTGCCTTTTGAGAGCATGCGTGTTTCTTGGTTGTGGTTTTAGACCATTTTATCATCACCTCTAGGTCTTGGGTTTTGGTCCCACATTGTCTTCAGATGGTGAGTGCTGACACATCAGTAGCAGGGTCCTCATCATATGTTCCTTGGATATTATCCCAACCAAACAGGCATTTTAACAGAAGCATAACAGCTACCACTACCACTATGTCTAAGTTTTTGTTAATAGCAGAAATAAAAGCAAAGTTATTTTAACATTGTACGCATGGAATTAATTTTAATATTTGTGAAAAGCCAATACTATAATATGTATCCATAATACTCCTCTGCCTCAATAACAAAGACAGTGCTGTTTAGGAACATGAGTTATTTACTGACGGTGGGCAGCAGGCACAGAACAGCCTCATGTGCCCCACACATAGTGTCAGGAAAATTAATCCATAAACATCAGAGGTTCATCTCCAAAAAGGAGACAGAGGAGTCCTTTTACTTTATTCAAATAAAGGGAGAGGCCATGGGGCATTCCCCTGGGGTCTCTCAAATTTTTGGAGGACAGAGCCTCCTTTTTATCCCAATTTCCCAATTGCATTTCCCTTCTCTCTTTTCCCATTGGCTGAGGTACTTGAGAGGTACAGACTTCCCGGAACGCCTGATCCCCTCTAAAGAATAACCCTCCTTCTTAATTTTTAATTCTTATAGAATTTTAGGGGTTTTCCCCATTGTTTCTTTAATCTTTCAATATCCAGTTTCATTTATCAGCAAACCTACAGTTTGCTTGTAAAGGCAAATATCTTTTCCATTCGTCAATCAGTGGAAACCTTCCCATTGTTTCTTTTATCTCTCAGTGCTAGTTTTATCTACCAGCAGACGCACAGTTTGTTTGTAAGGACAAGTCCGTCATTCTTCTCAATAGGGATGGGCACCTGCTCAGCGAAAACATGGATCCTGCTCTGGCAAACCTCAGTCCTGTCTCCCCAATTCCCTGCCCAGCACTTGCTCCTACCCAGAGGTGCTACTGTGAACCCCAAGGGAGGATCTGTTGTCATTTGTCTGTCCTTAAATTCCCTCAAGCTCAGAATTCGTTTTTTCTCTCTACTTTCAGCTAATGAGGTGTGAACAGGGAGGAGGAATCACTTGCTGGGTGCTGTGGGCGAGGGGGTGGGGGAATATATAAGCTGGGAGAGCACATCTTTCCTTTTTGGAAAGCCTTTGATATCCTTTGAGTGCAGATGATGACTGTTGAGGAAATTTGGAGTGCTCTGGAATGAGCATATTGCTTTTTTCTAGTTATAAGCCTGATCTAGGTCTTACTAAGTGCATATTTCCTTTAATTGCTAAGGTAGCCTATTGCTGGAGTGAAAAAACTATAGTAGTGGAATACCTGTTACCTGTCAGTGTGTGAGGCTCAAAGAAAGTGAGAGGTTCACATGAACATGGAAGGGCTGCCCTGAGTGTGTGTGAGCTGTGAGCTGGGTGGGGGAATCATGGTGAGCCAGGGCAGTTCTGGTGATGCCAGGAGCTGGCTGGGGTTGAGGAAGGCTGGTTTGGCTGCTTTCTGAGAACTGGCTTTCTTTTGCACAGCACAGGGGTTACCTGAAGCATTCCCCAAGCCAGTGTGGTCACTGTGGGAGCCCTGTGACAGCAGCCTGAGCCATCCTTGGCTAGGACCTGGTGAATGCAGGTATGGTGTAACCCCCCTTGCCCTTTGTGCTATCACAGGGATGTGTGTGTACAAGGGGACAGTCTCAGCTGCAGCTTTGGAAGTATGTCAGAGAAGGAGAAATAGTCATAAAAGTGCATTAGTAATCTCTGTGCTTTGAGAGACAATATTCCCTTGTATGCTCCATTGTGCAGGTCCAGCAGCCTGAAATCAAGTTCATGGGGAACACTCCAGCAGTGCTGCCCTGCTCCTTGCAGTGCATGTCCCACTGAGTGCAGTGCTGTGTTCTGCAGTGTGTGACCTTGGGAGTAACTTCTGTACTTCTTTCTTATTTCCTACTTAATTGATTGTTTAGGGGTCAAA
Organism: Dicaeum eximium; assembly: GCA_013396995.1. Classification (NCBI taxonomy): domain Eukaryota; kingdom Metazoa; phylum Chordata; class Aves; order Passeriformes; family Dicaeidae; genus Dicaeum; species Dicaeum eximium. The sequence continues at coordinate 30,269 of VWZP01010459.1, forward strand.
ATCATGTCCTTGGGTGCAGGGCTGGATAGGCTTGGGCCCCTTTCCCATCCAGGGGCTGGTAGAGGTGCAGCTCAGGCCACTGCAGCTGGCTTTGTGTGTGGGATGTTGTGCAGAATGCAGAATTACAGATGTGTAACATTGAGCCTTGAGCTTTGCAAGCACCATGCATGTTTTTCCAACATGAATATGTGACAGCAGGGACCCACAGCCCAAGGATGCCAGGGAAAAGTACAGGCAGCGTGTCATCCCTCTGCATGCCTGACCTGAGGGACTCAGGAGCCTTTTCCTAGGCACATCAGGACTTTGTGAGCAAATCTGCTGCTGAGCTCTGGCATGGGAGAGTGCAAATGGCATTGGCAGTACAGAGATGTGCAGGAGACAGCTGGAAACCCAGCGGGATAGTTCTCACCTGTCAAAGTCTGCCTCCTTTCCCTCTTGAGGGTCCTGGGGAGGGGAGGCAGAGCAGGGGGTTGCTCATAAACAGGGTGACACAAAATCCTGTGACCTTTCTGAAAGAGCTGGGTTGGACTGGGGGAGCATCCAGGGTTGGTTTGAATGCAGAAAAGGGATAGACTTGGGAAAATTGACTTTCTTTTTCAGAAATCAGCCCTCAGACCTGTGGGACAGTCGTCTGGCTGCTGAGGCTTCAGCAGGTCTGTCAGACCGCGGGACCTTAACAAAGGGCAGGACACTGCCACTGAGCCCTTGTGTGAGGATGAGGCATCGCTCTTATCTAGAAGAGTAAATTCCGGGGCAGATGATAACTCCACCTCCCTCGCCATGGGCGAAAGCTGGAGCTGGTATCAGAGTCTGAAATTCCAGGCCTCAACATGAGGTGGTGCACATCTGCTTCTAGCCCTGCTCTGTCGCTCCCTTCACAGCAGGAGAGAGTGAGAGCAGAATGCCTGTGGGGAAGAACTGGGGATAAAGGAGGTGCTGATGAAAGCTGGAGAAATGAAATCATAAAAATGTAGAAAAGAATCTAGAAGAAATTTTTCGGGGGGAATTCATCCATCCAGCCCTGCTCATCACACTGCCTGCCTGCTCTTCAGAAGGAGTGGGAAGAGGGATACAGAACTTAAAAGGATTTTTTTCCTCTGTGCTTTCCACTGGAAGAACAAATTTTCAAGGGGAAATCCTGCTTTATAACCTTGTGTTATTTATTCAGTTGGCATCCCAGGCACGCGGCACAACTCGAGTGTTTCCATTCCTGTCTGTGCAATGTGGATGTGAGTGCAGACCAGCCTTGGGCAGGAAAATCACAATTCCCTGAGTCCAAACAACATGCTCACAGCCACGAGATGCAGAAACTGAGATGGTCCCTATTCAAAACGCACAGGTCCTATAAGGGCTGCTGAGCACTTGCCACTCCAACATTGACACGCCTTTGTGGGCAGATGATCTCCCCACCCTGGACTACTCAGCACATCAGGGTGAGGAGCTCTACCCTCCTGCTGTCCTGCACCTCATTAGGGTGCCATTTGAATGCTACCTCTTCTGTGTTTTGAATACATGCACAGACATGACACCACAGTAATTCTAAATATTTGCCCAAGGTCACCTCTGACATCTCTGCCGATTAGTGCAGGATCCCAGCTAATCTGGCACCCATCAGGCCTTGAGGGAGGCTGGCATCTGCAGTGATCCATGAGGAAAACTGTCTGAGGGACTTAAATATACTGTGTCTCTGAGCTGTGCTCTGGTGGGTCCCAGCCCACTCTGGGCCTTGGCATTGGGTCTGTTCAGCAGATGGAGCCACAGCTGTGCACATCCATCACAGCCCCTCAGCCCGGGAGTGCCAGCAACAGCCAGATCCTGCAGAGCAGAGGAGGCACAGGGGCTGATCTCCACTGTGGCATCCCAGCAGCTGCTCCAGCCCCATGAGTTGGTTCCCAGTGTGCAGAGGAGACCCTGAGACTGATCTCTGCTGTGTCACTCCCACAGCTGCTCCAGGCCCCTGTGCTCCCTGGCCCTGCTCATTCTGTGGTGAGGCTGGCACTGGAGCTGGGAGCTAGAGGGACATGGGCACACTACGGAGCTGGCCACCACTGCACAGTGCCACCATCTGGGATTTGTGGCTTTGTGTCCCTGGCTGCTATGGGAGGGAGGCTAAGGCTCTCAGAGGTCGGGGCTGAGCTGCCACTGGTATCTGCACTCCAGCACTGCAATGAGTGCTGAGAAGTCAGGTTGTCATCCAGAGACCCTCGGTGATGGGACTTTGCTGTGATCACCAGCCATCTGCTCATTGTCACTGGTCTCAGTTCACTACAGCCGAATGTGGCATGTCTGGGGGCTGCAAATCTCTGCTGTTACCCAGACAGGGGCTCCGGCTCCACTCAGAGCCTGAACCCACCCCTGGCTACCTGCTGTGGGCTAGTGGTGGCACTGTATTTGGAAAAATGGCTTTAACTTCCTGCCTGTCCTAGGGTCAGAGGATGGGGCTCTGGTCAGGCTGTTCACTCACCTCACATTGCTCTGCGCAGATACAGAGAGAGACAAAGGCTGGTCCCAGGACAGCTCTAGATTGTGTGATTTGGCTACAGCTGCCTGGGCCAGGCTTTCACTGCTAGAAAATCAGAGATGGGGTCTAATGTAAACAACATGGTGCGTATTAACCCCCCTGTTGTCAGACCCTGCTACGAGCAAGCATTTGTTTGTAATCTCTCTCATGCAAAACGACCACTCCTCAAAATTTTAAAAGGCTTATTAAAACATTAACAAAAATAATAACAAAATTGAAACAAATAACAGACCAGCGGACCATATCTTCTGTTTTGTGGCTTTTATTGACTGATAGCTGTTTACCACGCATAGGACCTTGCATCGCTGCCACCACGCACCCACAGATCAAGGACAAGCAGGAACGAATGCAACACTGTCATTACTCGTGAGGATAGAATCCCCTTCTCTCTCTGATATCCTCTGGAACCTGCTTTATGTGCTGTCATCTAGGGGGGCCTCTCTCTACTGGGGTGTTGTTGCGGTCATGGTGAAGATTGAGTCCAGCTCCAGCCGGGGTCCTCTGCTTCCCTCGGTCGCCGCCGTCTCTCGGGTGCTGTTCTTGGTCAGTTCCGATGGTCACTCGCTGTCCTGAGTCGGCTGCAGTGGCCGGGCACCGTCGCTAATTAATATGCAACTGTGCGCAACCCATGCTGGGAATGCGGGCACTC
>VWZP01010461.1:32876-77341 GCA_013396995.1 Dicaeum eximium
CAAATATAATAAATAAATTTATTTATAAATAAATTTATTAGCCCCTGGAGAAATTTGGCTGCGAGGTGCCTGAGGATGCCAAACCCCTCTGTCCCCTCCCCGTGTCCCCAGGCTTGCCGCTGTCCCCATGGCGTGTCCCCTGGAGCAGGCGCTGGCCGTGGTGGTCGCCACCTTCCACAAGTACTCGGGCAACGAGGGCGACAAGTACAAGCTCAACAAGGCCGAGCTTAAGGAGCTGCTCACCAAGGAGCTGCCGAGCTTCAGCGTGAGTCCCGCTGGGGAAAAAAAAAAAAATTATTTTTTATTTTAACCCTTCCTTTCCCCCCTCCCCAGAAACAAACCAGCGAGGCGAGTTTAATTTTTTATTTTAACCCTTCCTTTTCCTCCCTGAGCAGAAACAAACCAGCGAGGAGAGTTTACAGAAGCTCATGAGCAACCTGGACTGCAACAGCGACAGCGAGGTGGACTTCCAGGAGTACGTGACCTTCCTGGCCTGCATGGCCATGATGTGCAACGACTTTTTCCAGGATCTCCCGGACAAAACGCCACGCAGGAAGTGAGGCCGAGGTCTCCTCACCACCCTGGGACCCTCCCGTTGTCCCCCCGATGTCATTTCAATAAATTTTCATTCCAACCAAGCGTTTTGTCCCGCGAGTTGTGGCTGGGGGAAGGTGGGAGCGATGCTGGGTTGGGCCTGGCTTTGTTGGGTCTGGCTTTGCTGGGTCTGGCTTTGCCAGGTCTGGCTTTGCCCCGGGTGGATGATGCGTTGCCCGGGGCTGCTCCCTTGGTAGCCACGTGGGGCTGAGTCAGGAGCACCCACAGGGATGAATATAATCCAAATCCTTCTGAACAATGGAGTTGTTTTAATAAATATTATTATAAACATTTTATAAATAATATAAGCCTTCAGATAATAAATAAATAATAAATAATAAATAATAATAATATACAATAAATTTATAATCGATAATAAATAATACTGTAAATATTCTATAAATAATATTGATTTAATAAATAATATTATAAATATTTTATACATAATATACACCTTCTGACCATAAATAACAATAATATATAATAAATTTTAAATTTATAATAAATAACATTGTAAATATTTTATAATTAATATTATTTTAATGAATATTATTATAAATATTTTATAAATCATATCATAAATATTTTATAAATAATATAAGCCTTCTGATATTGGAGTCAAGAGTCTTGATTCACCCCCAATGGGATTCCAACAACAAAAATTGGTGACCCCTGAGACGTGTGGGGCAACAGGAGGGCTCCACCCTGTGGGTGCCCCAAGATTTGGGGGGCCAGCTGGGCGTGGGCATCATTTGCNCTGGCTTTGTTGGGTCTGGCTTTGTTGGGTCTGGCTTTGCTGGGTCTGGCTTTGCCAGGTCTGGCTTTGCCCTGGGTGGATGCTGCGTTGCCCGGGGCTGCTCCCTTGGTAGCCACGTGGGGCTGAGTCAGGAGCTCCCACAGGGATGAATATAACCCAAATCCTTCTGAACAATGGAGTNTGGGGCAACAGGAGGGCTCCACCCTGTGGGTGCCCCAAGATTTGGGGGGCCAGCTGGGCGTGGGCATCATTTGCCAATGGCCCGGGTTAGCCTCGGACAGCAATTCCAGCTGCCGGGAAGCGCCACCTCCCAGGAGCAGCTGGCGGAGTTCCGACACGCCGGCGTGCCCGGATTTGTACCCGGGACTGACTCCCTGGATAACCACAGGGAATGTCCTCATGGAAGGGCGTGTCGGGAAAATTCATCCACAAAATAAATCCAGAGGTTTATGTCTGAAAAGGAGACAGAGGAGTCCTTTTACTTTATTCCAATAAAGGGAGAGGCCATGGGGAATTTCACCTGGGGTCTCTCAAGTTTTTGGAGGATGCAGCCTCCTTTTTATCCCAATTTCCTCCTTTTTATCCCAGTTTCCTGGCTGCATTTCCCTTCTCTCTTCCCCCATTGGCTGAGGTACTTGAGAGGTCCAGACTTCCCGGAATGCCTTATCCTCTCTAATGTATAACCCTCCTTTTAAAAATTTTTAAATTTAAATTTTAAATTCTCATTTTAGGGTTTCCCCCCCATGGTTTCTTTCATCTTTAAACACCCAATTTAATTTATCAGCAAACCTAGAGTTTGTTTGTAAAGGCAAATATCTTTTTTTTTTCCCATTCATCAATCAGTGGAACCCTTCCCATTATTTCTTTTCTCTCTCAGTGCCAGTTTTTATTTACCATCAGGCCCAGAATTTGTTTGTAAAGACAAATCCACTGATCCTCTCAGGTGGGATGGGCTGCCCAGCAAAAACACCAATTACAAACCACATCCCCTCTGGGTAAAACCAGCTGGAGACCTCCACCCAGAAAAGCTCCTCTTCCATCATCAAACACTTGGGGAATGTTCCAGAAAAGCTCCTGTAACCACTGACCCCGGAGGCCACCTCCTCGCAAATGTCATTTTTGGCGTTTCCTTGTTTTGCCTGCCGAGTTTTGGGGCTTCCCCTCCCTCGATAACAGTTCCTGGAGCTGGGCGAGGAACCCGAAATCCTGGGCGTGCTGCGCCGCCTTGCACAATTCCCGGGGTTATTGCCCCGGAGGGAATTGTCACAGCTCGGGGAGGGTATAAAAAGCGCCGTCCCCAGCTCGGCATCACTCGATCCTCCTGCTCCGCTCCTCCTGCACGTCCTCCGCAGAGCCCAGAACTCCTCTCAGGTGAGCAGCTCCTTCCAGGCCTTTCCCTACTCCCTGCCTTGGGGTTCTGTTCCAAAAGTCGCGCTGTTTGTCCCTTCCCATTCAAAATTCGTGTTGTTTGTCGCTTCCTGGCAGGATGAAAACCGACCTGGAGCTGGCGCTGGAATGCGTTGTCAACACCTACCACCGGTACGCCATGCAGTACCCCATGGACGACTACCTGAGCAAGAAGGAGTTCTCCAAGCTGCTCAAGGAGACGGCCGAGCCTTTCCTCCGGGACACGGTGCCGGTGAGACCCCGGAGCTGTGGGATGGGATGGGGCTTGGAGGATCCTCTCATTCCTGGGATATCGGGCAGCTTCCCGCTGGATTGGGTTGCTCATCCGCGGGATCCTCGGGGATGGGAGATTCCCAAAGGGAGGGAGGGGTTTTTGGGTGAGCTGGGGGTTGTGCCACAGCTGGGGGTGGGCAGGGTAACCCCCAAGCTGACTCTGCTCCCCCGGTTGTCCCCCTTGTAGCCCAAAACGACCATCGACATCTACATCGACCAACTCTTCACCAAAGCCGACGCCAACCATGACGGCCGCCTCAAGTTCACCGAGTTCCTGACCACGCTGAGCCTCGTGGCCATCGATGCCCACAACAGGTCCCACAAGCCCTCTGGTGATGACCATGGGCACGACCACGGCCATGGCCATGGCCACGACCACGGCCACGGCCACGACCACGACCACGGGCATGGGCGTGGCCGTGACCACGGCCGCCGTCACTGAAACGGAGCCATCCCCCACGGTGGCTGAGCCACGGGACTCTGTGTCCCCCTACAACTTCAACCCTTTCCTGTAACCAAACCTTTGTCACTTGCTTTGTGGCATTGAAATAAAATCTCTTAACTTTGAGCACCAAACCCATCTGTGTTCCGTGTTCTGGGGTCTCTGAGGAGGGGGTGACGCCCCCCCAAGCTGTGATTAAACTCAGAATGAATGGGAAAAGCGATGGGAAGGGGAGAGTGGCACAGGGGGAGGTTGTTCTGGGAACAGAGGGGGGTCAGGACAAGGTGTTGGGAGTCCCCACTGGGCAGCACAGGCCAAATGTGTTGGAATCCAGGGCACAGATAAATTTCTCTGCCTGTTTTAGGAAGCCCTGACCCTCAGCAGAACTCTGCTTTTAACCTCCATCCCTGGAAAAAGTTGCCAAAACTTTGGGATGAGTTAGAGCACACAGGTGTGAATTAGATAGCAGTATGTAGTAGTGGGAGTTTGCCACAGGGTTTTAGGATTTTAGCAATTCAGGGTTTTAGGATTTTAACATGAGAGTGAACAGGAGACAAGATGGAGGATTTGGGGTGTTGTCCCTTCTTCCTTCTTGTCCCTCTTCAGCTCCATTTTCTGCAGCACTGGTGGCACAAAGTTATTGGTTAGAGAAAGCAGCGGTGTGGAAGTTACGTGAATGGATCAGTAGAAGTTATTGGTAGGAAATAGAAACAAAGTCCGTGTTAGAAAGTGATTGGGTTAAACAGCTTTAAAAGGCCTTGGTTTGGGTGTTTGGGGTCCATTTTGTGCCTTGGTTTGGGTGTTTGGGGTCCATTTTGTGCTTTGCTTCTTGTACACTAAATCTGGTGTGCAGACTGTGCTGAACTTAAGATAAGATATGAATAAACAAAAACCTGAAAACGGAGAAATTGAGAGTCCTGCACATTCTTCATCCTTGGAAAAGAACTCAGCAGGGGAACCCCCTCCAAAGGGCCCAGGGGTTGGGTTCCCACTCTTGCCGGGACCAAAAAAAACCCAGCAAAATGACTCCATTGTTCAGAAGGAATTTGGGCTACATGTGCCGAGGTTCTGAGTTAACAGAGATTACTCGGTGACACAGGACAGCTCTGACTTTGGGGAGCTGCCCTCGAGGGAATCACTCACTGTCACCTCGGTGTCACTCGGGCACGGCTCCCCTTGCAGGGCCAGCTGCCTCCTGCACAGGTTTTGGGGAAAAACTGGGAAATTTGGAGAAGGGGCTGCACATGGGAGCTGCACGAGTGCACCAGATGCATTCCCTGCCCGCTGAGGAGCGAGGATGCAATTTGGGATGGGTGAAATTCCAATTTGGGATGGGTAACACTCCAATTTGGGATGGGTAACACTCCAATTTGGGATGGGTGACACTCTCTAGTCCGGGAAACAAAAGGAGCAACGAAGTGAGTCAGGGATACTGGAATCAAATCCTTGCAATGCCCTGGGGGCACAGGAGCATCCTCAAACAGGAATTGGCACCCTTCCCTCTTCCTTCTACCCATTATCTGATTTGAAATCTTCCCATTGTCTGCTCCTCCGTGTCCCTAACACGGGGTGACACAGAGGTGACAGTTGCAAAACGCTCAGCAGTTCCTGCAGCAGCCAGAAAAGACCCTGGCTTTGGGTTTCCTCCTGGTTTTGTGCCCAGTTTCCTCCAGAAAAATCTCTGGAGCAAGAGCAGAGGTCTGGCGCAAATAGAAAACAGTGGAAAATATTCTGGAAAACAAGTTATAAAACACAGATGCCGCTTTGTCTTGGGCGGTGCCCAACCACTTGCGGTTGTAGAAACCAGAAATCACATAAAAAACTCACCCAAGGGACAAAGTTATCCCCGTTTCCACATGAAACAGCCCAATTTGCAGAAGGAAAACGTGCAAACTTTTCGTCGCGTTGCAAAACTGCCCCAAGTTTTGGCAACTTCTGCCCCGATGGCCTTGCCTGTGACATTGAGGTGTGACAAAGCCGGGGTTTTTCCCCTCCCTGAGCCCTGTCAGAGGTGATGGAGGGGACAAGAACAACATTTCCAAAACCTGGTGGGTGCAACCAGGAAACTGCGAGTGGAGGAATGAGGCCGGGAGGGGCTCTGGGGTTCCCACCTGGCAATTTCCAGGTGCGGGAAATGTGAACTCAAGCCGATGCTTGTGGCAGGTGTGTCACCAGCTCTGATGAAAGAGGACCTCGGGCAGGTATAAAAGAGCTGCTCCGGGCTCCTGGTCACACCGAACGGATCCATCCCCTGCAAACACTCCTCGGAGACCAGGGTGAGTAGGACCGCCATGGTCCTTGCAGGGAGAAGGACAGGTCCTTGCAGGGAGAAGCGGTTTGGGGTGTGGTAGGTGCTCAGGGTAGAGCAGGAGGTTGGTTTGGGTTGGAAAGCGAGCAGGAATTAATGGCACTTTGGTGGTGGAGGCACCGCTAATTCTGTGCCCTCCGCCCTAAACTCCCTCGCTGGTGGTGCCCCCTTCTCGTTGTCTGCTCCTCCTTGTCCCTAACACGGGGTGACACGGAGCTGACAGCTGCAAAACGCTCAGCAATTCCTGCCCCAGCCGGAAGAGACCCTGGCTTTGGGTTTTCTCCTGGTTTTGTGCCCAGTTTCCTCCAGAAAAATCTCTGGAGTGAGAGCAGAGGTCAAAAAAAAAAAAAAAAAGCCAAAGCAAAGCCAAACTGGAAAGCGACATCCCCAAATCCCCTTGTTTTCCGCTCCGCACTGAGGAGCTGAAGGTGCCCCTGGGGCTCAGGACAAGGCTCCTGCTGATTTTTGGCTCCTCTGACGCCTTTGAGTTTTGTCCCCAGTCTCTGCAGGTCCCTCCGGAGCTCAGCCATGTCCACCAGCACCTACAGCCACGCCGGGAGCCGCCAATTCCCTGGGAATTGCACCATGGAGAAGGCCCTGCAGGCCATAGTGGCCATTTTCCACCAGTACAGCGTCCGCCGGGGCGAGATCGACTACCTCAACCTCAACGAATTCAGGACACTGCTGAAGGAGCAGGCGCCGTCCTTCCTGGGGACCTGTGTGAGTGCCTGAGGGACAATCCCACGGGGATAGGGGGCAGGAGACTCTGGGGGACCGAGCTGGTAGAGTTGGAGTTAGTTTTATTATATATTAGTTTATTATATTGGTTTTTATATTAGTTTTTTAATGTATTATATTAGTTTATATATTCATTAATATATTATATTAGTTTTTCTATATTATATTAAATTATTTTTATATATAAAAACCTATATATTAGTTTTATTATATATTAGTTTATTGTATATTAGTTTTTTATATATTAGTTTTTTATATTAGTTTTTATATCAGCTCTTAAAAAATATATTAGATTAGTTTAGTTTAGTTTAGCTTTTTAGGGGAGGGTTGGGACATCCCAAACCTTTCCCAGGGCAGAGAAGGACCCACCCGGCTCTGTTTGCACCCGCAGGGGTGGAGCCAGGGCAGGGATGTGACTCCCACTTTGTGTCCCCAAATTCAGGACAGGAACCAGGAGGGCTACTTGGACAAGCTCTTCGAAGAGACCGACCTGAACAAGGACAAGGAGCTGGCCTTTGAGGAGTTCACCATCGTGCTGAGCAAGATGACCGATGACGCTCACCGCATCACCCACGGCTCTGACCGCTGCGGGCCCGACCGGGACTGAGCCTGGCCACGGAAAACCGGGAGAGGGAAGCTTTGGGAATTGGGCTCTGGCTGCTCCCTGCCTGCCTGGGACAGCCCTGCTCACGGCACAATAAAAAGCATTGCTGGAAGTTCTCTGAGCCTTCTGTGTCTCATCCATCTGTGGGGTCACCTCAGGGTGACAAAGCTGCTCCTCCCTCTCTGCTGGGTTTTTTGGGTGGTCCCAGAAAGAGTGGGAACCCAACCCCCTGGGCTCTTTGGAGGGGGTTCCCCTGCTGAGTTCTTTGCCAAGGATGAAGAACGTGCAGGACTCTCAATTTCTCGGTCTTCAGGTTTTTGTTTATTTTTATCTTAAGTTCAGCACACCAGATTTAGTGTACAAGAAGCAAAGCACAAAATGGACCCCAAACACCCCAAACCAAGGCACAAAATGGATCCCAAACACCCCAACACAGGCACAAAATGGACCCCAAACACCTTCCAGCAGATCTTGGGCTGCTCCTGCTCGGGTTCATGGGCCTTGGGGACAGCTGGACAGGGAGGTTGCCCTGCAATGACACCTGCAGAGCCACCAAAGTGGTGCCAGCGCCTGTCCCCGTGACCCTCAGCACTGCCCCTTGTCCCCGGGCACCTCAGTGCCTGCCCTGACCCCTCCCAGCCTGGGGGCTCACCCCTGACTCAGGCCACCATCCTACCTTGGAACTCCTTGTCCCACCCCTGCGACCTCCGGGGTGATCAGAGTGACCCAAAGGAGGTTTCCTGAAATTGCACCAAAACTCCGCAACACCCCCAGACACCGCATTGTGAAATGTCCCCGATGTCCCCAGATGTTCCTTGTGCTCGTTGTGAAAGCAGAGAGCCCCACCAGCGAGGGGGCTGAGGGGCTGGAACCCCGGCGTCGTTTTGCTCGGGAAAGACCTCCAAGATGGAGTCCAACCTGTGACTTGTCCCCACCTGGTGACCCAGAGCAATGTCTAGCCTTTCCTTGGACACCTGCAGGGATGGGGACTCCAAACCTCCCTGGCCTGGTCGCCCTTTCCATGAGGAAATTCCCGCTGAAAGGCCAGGCCTGCAGCTCCGCGCTGGCTCCTCTGGAGCACCTAAACTCACCCCAGGCCTGTCTGGGGCCTTGTTTTGGCCTCCACTTTGTGACCGAGACCAACCCGAGGCCAGGCAGGTTAAAGAAACTCCCAAACGAGTGTGATGAGTCAGCAGGCAGGTAATTTTAACGAGGGAACACTGGAAAATCTCGTTTATGCTCCCAAACTTGGCAGCTCTGGGCTGCCAGGCCCGGCGCTGGGCCTCTGCCAAGCTGAGAAACGACAACAACACGAAAAAAGCCACAAAGCCAGGACAGAGCCCTGCAAAGTGGGGAAAGAAAACAACAAAAAACAAACTTTGGCACCTTTCAGCTACACCTGGGCTCTGCAGCTCAGGGCACACCTGGGGTGGGGAGAAGCCGCCCTTGGCACAGATGGAATGGAGCTCCTGGAGCTCTGCCAGGCTGGGGACACGCCTGGATCAGCTTTCGTGGAGAGCTGCAGGCAGGACACGGTCCCGGTGCCACCTCTGTCCCCGTGTCACGCACAGTGTCACACACACAGCCCTGCCCAGGCTGCCAGGACCGGGTGGCACTCGGTGTCCTGCTCTGGTGAGGGCCCAAAGGTTGGACTTGGTGGTTTTGGAGGTTTTTGGAGCCAGGGGTGCAGCAGGGGTGGGGACGTTTTGGGGACAAGCAGCACTGGGTCATTGGAGCAGGGCAGGTGACAACACCCCAAAACCCTCTGTAGGGACACAGAGCAGGTAACAGCACTCCAAAACCCTCAGTGGGGACACAGAGCAGGTAACAGCACTCCAAAACCCTCAGTGGGGACACAGAGCAGGTAACAGCACTCCAAAACCCTCAGTGGGGACACAGAGCAGGTAACAGCACTCCAAAACCCTCAGTGGGGACACAGAGCAGGTAACAGCACTCCAAAACCCTCAGTGGGGACACAGAGCAGGTAACAGCACTCCAAAACCCTCAGTGGGGACACAGAGCAGGTAACAGCACTCCAAAACCCTCAGTGGGGACACAGAGCAGGTAACAGCACTCCAAAACCCTCAGTGGGGACACAGAGCAGGTAACAGCACTCCAAAACCCTCAGTGGGGACACAGAGCAGGTGACAACACCTCAAAAACCTCCATGGGGACACAGAGCAGCTGTCAACACCCCAAAACCTCTGTGGGACACAGAGCAGGTGACAACCGTGGGCGCCCTTCACCCCCTGGCATCAGAAAACAGCCCTGGAAAGGAGAAAAACGTGGAAAAATCCCAAGAAATGGGGTTTTGCCAAATCTGGTGTGGAATCCCAGCAGGTGAGGGGACAGGGCCGCCCCCACCTGAGCTGGTGACATCCTGAGCTTGCGGGAAAAGCCACAGAGCCCCTTTTTGGGGAACTTCCCCGAGCCTTGAGCAATGCCAGCGGTGGTGTGGGGCCACACCGGAACAGGGACATTTCCAAACCGGGCTGTGGCCGGGCTATAAGAGCCACCAGGGTGGCACTGGCCCCGTGCCAGCCCCAGGGGACATCGCTGCGGTGACAAGATGAGCAAGGCAAGTACACCCGAGGTGTCTGTGCTCTTTTCCAGGTCCTTGGAGGCGTGAGGATCCTCAGGGAGCTTCTCTCCATCTCAACACCGAGAGGGTTTTGGGGTGTTGTCACCTGCTCTGTGTCCCCATGGAGGGTTTTGGGGTGTTGTCACCTGCTCTGTGTCCCCACAGAGGGTTTTGGAGTGTTGTCACCTGCTCTGTGTCCCCACAGAGGGTTTTGGGGTGTTGTTACCTGCTCTGTGTCCCCACAGAGAGTTTTTGGGGTTTTCACCTGCTCTGTGTCCCTACTGAGGTTTTTGGGGTGTTGTCACCTGCTCTGGTTGGTTTCTCAGCAGATCCAAGCTCAGCCAAGTCCCATTTTGGGGACAAATCACCTCTCAGCCCCCATTCTTAGGTGCACAAGGCAGAGGCCGCGAGCTCCTTGGAGAAAACTCCTGTTTCCCCCCAAAACGGAACGGCGGGTTGGTTATCCCGGATTTTTCTGGAATATTTTCCGTGACCGTTTCCTCCGACAGGGCCAGCAGAGCCAGGAGCCGCTGTCGGAGATGGAGAAGGCCATCGACGCCCTCATCGACGTCTTCCACCAGTACTCGCGGCGGGAGGGGGACAGGGACACCCTGAGCAAGGCGGAGCTCAAGCTGATGATTGACAAGCAGCTGGCCAATTACCTGAAGGTGACACAGATTCTTCCCACGGGTCCCAGGGCCTGGAATGTCCCCAGGGTTTGGGTTCAACCCCGTTCCTGCTCTGCTGTCCTGCCCAACTGCCCCGTTTTGCACCACAGGCACTCCCAAAATTCCCAAAATTCCCAAAATTCTACCCTGAAATTAAAAAAAGCACGAAAAATACCTTAAAAAATACTCCACAAAACCCACCTTTATTTTATTTTGTTTTATTTTATTTTGTTTTATTTTATTTTATATTTTATTTTATTTTATTTTATTTTATTTTATTTTAATTATGTTATTTTATTCTATTTTATGATTTTATAGTATTTTATTTAATTTTATTTTACTTTATGTTATTTTCTTTTATTTCATGTTATTTTATTTTATTTTATTCCATTTAATTTTACTTTATTTTATGTTATTTTCTTTCATTTCATTTCATTTCATTTCATTTCATTTCATTTAATTTCATTTTGGAACTCACTTCCCTAAACCCAAATGCAAATTTTTTCCCAGCCCAGTGGGAATTTCACCCTCACCTTGTCCCTTTCTCTGTGGCAGCACGTGAAGAACAAGGCCACCATCGACCAGATCATGAAGGACCTGGACGTCAACAAGGACGCGCAGATCAGCTTTGGGGAGATGATGCTGCTGGTCACCCGCGTCACCTGCGCCACCCACGAGCACCTGCACGAGGTGGAGGACCACCAGCACCACCAGCACCACCACCAGCACCACCACCACTGAGGCAGCGCTTCCTGCAAAAAAAAACCAAACCCAAAATCCTCTTAAAACGCTCCAAAAAATCTTCCCAAAATTCCTAAAATATTCCCCCAAAATTCTCCCCTGAAATTAAAAAATATCACCAAAAATACCTTTAAAAAGCCTGGAAAATAAATTTTAAAAAAACCCCAAACCCCAAAAGCCTCAAAACCTCCTTGTGTCTCTGTGTTTTCTCTCCTTAAACCGGGTGAATTCACCTTTGGGACAGGTGAATTCCCAGTGCTGGGGTGGACCCGGGGCATTTGGGGTTCAGCAGGGTTTTAGGATTTTAGGAATTTAGGGTTTGGGGTCCATTTTGTGCCTTGGTTTGGGTGTTTGGGGTCCATTTTGTGCCTTACTTCTTGTACACTAAATCTGGTGTGCAGACTGTGCTGAACTTAAGATAAAAATAAACAAAAACCTTTTTGTTATTGAAGACTGAGAAACTGAGAGTCCTGCACGTTCTTCACCCTTGGAAAAGAACTCAGCAGGGGAACCCCCTCCAAAGGGCCCAGGGGTTGGGTTCCCACTTTTGTCAGGACCACCCAAAAACCCAGCACAGGTTTTGACAGATTTTTGCATTTTCAACCTGGAAAAAAACCCCATATTTTAGCCTGGAAACTCTCCACAGGTCTAAGCCTGAGCTGTGGTGATGGGAGGAAAAGGATGGGGAGGAAATTTTCTATTTTCTGTGGGAAAACCCTTTTTAAGGCATTTTTGCTCCACAGCCGGGTGTGGACGCATTAAGTTTTGGGGACGAGAAGGTGAAATGACCCCAATTCCTCACTCAGAACACCCCAAATTTGCACCAAAAAAGGTTCATTTATTAATAATCAAATTATTTGTTAATAATAATTTGTTAATCATCTTTTCCAGAGGGAATAGATGGCTGGGAACATGGATGGACCTGCTGAGCTCCAGGCTCCTGATTTCCAAACCCTTTTTTATTTCTGGGGCAGGAAAAGCACCGGTGGTGATTTCCTAAGCCCTAAAATCACCCAGCTCTGGGAAAGAACCTTCCAGAAGCTTCCCCAAAGCAGCAGCAGGGCTGAAGCAAGACCCAGCTTAACACAAGACCTTCCTGAGCTTGCTTCACCCCCAGGTTGCTTCAGCTTCCTCCCGGAGCCGTTTTGACACCCCAAAATGTCAAATTCATCCTGACCAGGTCAAATCTGCCGCAAATTTTTTTGGCAGATCAGGATTTTTGGGAGGCTTTTTTTGGGACATTTTTTGGCCGAGGGAGGACCGGGCTCCTGCTGCCACCTGGTGGGATGTGACATCGCGGAGATGCGACACTTGGAGAGGCCACCAAGTCCTGCCTGAGCTAGCCGAGGGTGCGGCGACCACCCCGAGCCCGGGCACAGCCCCGTCCTGCCTCCTCCTCCTCCTCTCCTCCAGCGCTGAAATAAATCGAATTATTTGGATTTCCTCCTAATTCCCTCATTCCCGGGTGGTTCAAAGCAGTTTTTTCATCCTAAATCCCTCATTCCGGGGTGGTTTGGAGAGATTTCCCCCCCCTAATTCCCTCATTCCCGGGAATTCAGAATCCCGGGAATTCCCGGGTGGTTCTGAGCGATTTTTGCCTCCTAATTCCCCAGTGGTTTAGAGCGATTTTTTCCTCTTAACTCACTCATTCCCAGGAATTCAGAATCCCGGGAATTCCTGGGTGGTTCTGAGCAATTTTTTCCTGCTAATTCCCGTGTGGTTCAGAGCGATTTTTTCCCCCAATTCCCTCATTCCCGGGAATTCAGAATCCCGGGAATTCTCGGGTGGTTCAGAGCATTTTTTTCCTCCAAATTCTCTCATTCCCGGGTAGTTCAGAGCGATTTTTTTCCTCCTAATTCCCAATTCCCGGGTGGTTCCGACCATCCCAATCCCAAGGGAATACCCCGGGCTGGGGCTCTCCCAAAATCTCCCTAAAGAAGGGAAAGCAGCCAGGGCTGATGCCACTTCCCCCAAAGCAGCCCTGGGCTTGCAGGGACTCGCTGCTTCTTGCCTCACCCTGCTGGGAGAAGAAAAATCGGGCTCCAGACCGCGGCCTGCATCTCATTTGCATCTCATCACCACTTGGTGGGACGCGTGGGTGGCTCTGCAGCCCCTCCTGTCCCAAGCACGCTGCCACCAAGGGGAGATGCCGAGTGAGATCTGCCGCTATCTGCAGATCTTGGCCGGGCGAGCCGATGATGAAAAGCGGCACGCCCTGGCCAGCCAGAGGGCTACCGAGAGCCCCGGCCGAGAGCCGCGCTTGGTGACGGCTCCGGGAGCACGCAGGGAACGGGCCAGGGTTAAATGAGCTGGACTGGGAACGCCTGAGCCTTGCCAAGAGTCCTGGAGCTGGATCAGAGCCTGGCCTTGGATGTGAATCCATTGGGGCTGGATCAGAGCCTGGCTTTAGACATGAACCCATTGGGGCTGGATCAGAGCCTGGCCTTGGACATGAATCCATCAGGGCAGGATTAGAATCTGGTCCTGGACATGAATCCATCAGGGCTGGATCAGAGCCTGGCTTTAGACATTAATCCATCAGGGCAGGATCAGAGCCTGGCCTTGGACGTGAATCCATCAGGGCAGGATCAGAACCTGGCCCCAGCTCCATCAGAGCAGGATCAGAACCTGGCCTTGGACATGAATCCATTGGGGCTGGATCAGAGCCTGGCTTTAGACATTAGTCCATTGGAGCAGGATCACATCCTGACCATGGCTCCATCACACCCTGACCCCTCACACGGCTCCATCAAGGTCAGATCCTAGCCTGTCCCCAAGCCCTGCCATTCTCCATCAGGGCTGAACCCTGTCCCTGTCCCATCATGGAGTGACCCTCCCATGGGAGGGAGATCATCACCGCCACGGTCACCTGGGTGTCCCCACTGTGCCACCACTGCCCTGCCAGCTCAGGGAGCTCCTTTCTCACCCCAGTTCTGCTGCCCTCACCTGAGCTGGGCCAAGGTGGCTCCAGTCTGGGCCCAGAACCAGCTCAGTGACATTTGGGACGGCCTAAAAATAAGATTAAACCCCTCTTTTTCTGCAGGAATTTTTCTGCTCTGTGACATTCTCTAAACTTTGCCTGTGAACTCACGAACCCCTTGGCTTACAGAGTTAAAAAACAAACAAACAAACCAATATTTAGGGGGTGTTAAACGCAGAGTTTTATGTAGTCAGGGAACCTCTGGCTGGCTTTTTTTGGGCATCCAAGGAGGTGCAAAGCCCTGACCTACATACACCTCTCCAGGTGTGCTGGTAAACATCCTCGGAGCAGCGGGATAATGAGGGAGGCTCCCTGGGAAGAGGCAGCCAGAGAACAGGACTGACCGGAAGGAATCCTCTCCTCCTCCTCCTCCTCCTCCTCCTCCCACTCCCGGGAGCCTGCCAGGAGCTGCTCCGAGCTGCTCCCACCAGTCCCAGCCCGGCCCCGCTGCACTTCAGGTGAGTCTCAGCTATTTCTTTTAGGGTTTGAAGCGAGCTTTTGTGTTTGGAACTGGTTTTACCCGGGTCTGGAGGCTGGACTCACTTTTTGCACCTGCAGGAGTTGATTCATTCACCCCACGAGTGCCTGGATGGTTACAGGGAGCAGCTTCCCTTTAATTTAACCAGGGAAAGTGGAGAAATGAAGGGAATCGAGGTGAAAGTCCTCAGAGGAGCCGGGAAAGGGGAAAATTTCTTTTTGCCTCTGGTGAAATCAAAGGCGGGAAGGCCGAGGGTGAGTGGGATGTTTGGGATTCTCAGAAGGGAACGTGGGGATTTTCCTGACAGCAGCTGTGGCCTCGGGTTCTGCTCCTCTCCAGGTCTGGAGCCATGTCCAGGCTCATTAAAGCCATCACTGACATGATGCAGAGTTCCCAGGGCAACGCCAGGAAGGGCAAGAAACCGGAGCCCTTCAGCAGGAGCGAGTTCAAGAAGCTGATCCAGCAGGAATTCGCTCCCGTCAAGGTGACAGCAGGGGCAACAAGAGGGTGGCAAAGGTGCTGGGGGAGAATTTGGGGGTCTGCAACACCCCCCCCACACCCAGGGCTGGGCTGGGGTCTCCCCACTCTTGGGTTTGTCCTGCGGAGTTCCTCTGTCCCCTCCCGGTGCTGCTGTCCCACTTTTCCTGGAAGGGGCAGCTCCAGCTGTGGCTCAGCTGGGATTTTGGGCACCCTCCAGCACTGGGAGGGGCTGACAGAGGGTCTTGTCCCCTCAGAAGTCCCCGAGCAGCAAGTACAGGTCCATCCCGCAGCCCTCGGAGCCCGACACGGAGCCCATGACCAAGGAGAGGGCTCGTGGCAAGCCCTGCGTGTACTGAGGGCTCTCTGCTGCTCCAGGTAAGGGACACCTGTTGAAAATTAATTGCAGGAGCAAGGTCATAGACCTCTAGAACAATTATTTGATCAATCTTCTGTTTGAAAATCCTGCTTAAGTTTTAAGTCCCTCCTTGGGGTGGGCACAGAGCCATCCTGGTGTCACCCCCAGGTGACAAGCTCCCAGTGAGCCAGTGGGGAAGGGTAGGATGGAGCAGGAGCTGAGCTCTAATCAGCTCTAATTAAATCTGCATGCTAATTAGGCACCAATCAATGCCACACAAAGGGGGATGGAGGGAGGGACTCGACTCCCGCCAGGTTTTGGGGTGAAAAGGGTTTTCCTCCCTTTCCCTAGGATTGCTCCGAAGGTGGGATCTCCTTCCAGGCTTTCCCTGCTCCTCCAGGCCAGGCACATCCTGGGACAAGCAAGGACCATGCCCAGCTCCACCATTTTTTTTACCTCTGTGAGGCAAAAATATCCCCAG
Organism: Dicaeum eximium; assembly: GCA_013396995.1. NCBI lineage: Eukaryota > Metazoa > Chordata > Aves > Passeriformes > Dicaeidae > Dicaeum > Dicaeum eximium. Next base: position 48,764 of record VWZP01010461.1, read on the forward strand.
GTCTCCTTCGGTCCCGACGCTGCTTGGGGTGCTTTAAAAGTGCAGCTTTGAAGGCTTGGGTCAGATTTTCTCTTTTTTTTTTTTTTTCTCATGAAAAGAAACGGGTGAAATGTCAACCCTTTCACCCCGTGTTGTTAACGGGGAGAAAGTGAAAAAAAAAAAAAAAAAAACCAAATTAAAAGGNNNAAAAAAAATCCCCAGTTAACAGGGCTGGGATGAGCAGGGTAATTGCTTGACTCAGGCTGCGCAGCAATTCCTCGGGGAAAATTAAAAGTTCATTGTTGGGAGCTCATCTCTGGCTCATTTGGAGTCAACAGCAAAATTCCCATGGGATTTTTTTGGAGGGGGGAGGTGTGGACACGAAAAAAATACAAAATACAAAATATAAATACAAATAAGAAATATAAAATATACAGAATATACATTAATATACAAAATATACAAAATATAAATAGAAAATACAAAAATACACCTCAGCTGCAGCCAATCCTTCCAGCTCTGGCTCTGTGGTTTTCACGGAGATGTTTCTGCACTGTAAATATCCCCAAGGCATCTTTTTCCCCGGCTTATTTTTCCCCTTGTTACACAAAAAAACCAATAAAAACTGTCCAACCCAGTGCCTGCCTGGATTTTAGGAGCCTCCCCAGGCAGGAGGGAAGCTCCGAGGGGTTGGGAGAGGGTTTTGGTGGGGGGTTTGGGGGCCGTGGGGTCCAGCAGGACAGGCTGGGGAATGGGGAGAGGTTTTTGGGTTTTCTGCAACACTGGGATCCCGCAGGGATGATCCTCAAAATTTCAGAGTCACCACTTTAACCCCTCCCGGGCTGCCTCCCTGGTTCTGGAGAACATCCCAGCCCTAAATCCTTCCCAGATTCTCCCTGGTTCTGGAGAACATCCCAGCCCTAAATCCTTCCCAGATTGTCCCTGGTTCTGGAGAACATCCCAGCCCTAAATCCTTCCCAGATTCTCCCTGGTTCTGGAGAACATCCCAGCCCTAAATCCATTCCTGGGCTCCCTGGTTCTGGAGAACATCCCAGCCCTAAAACCCTTCCCAGATTCTCCCTGGTTCTGGAGAACATCCCAGCCCTAAAACCCTTCCCAGATTCTCCCTGGTTCTGGAGAACATCCCAGCCCTAAAACCCTTTCTGGGCTCCCTGGTTCTGGAGTTTAAGGAAACACCAACACAAGAGGGATTTATGGAACGTGACTCTTTATTGGGCACCTCCCAGGTCCGGGGCACAGCCCGGGGCACCTCGCCAGGCTCCAGAGGCCACCGGGGAGGCTTTGGAAGCCCTGGGCAGGTGGGAGGGAGCCGGTCCCCGCGTGGCCTTTGCCGCTGGAGCTGGGACAAGGCGTGGGCCGCGCTGTCACTGTCACTTCATCTTCTGCTGGGGCATCTGCGGCACCTGCTGCTGCTGCTGCTGCTGCTGCTGGCCCTGCATCTGCGGCTTCCCGTGACAGCCGCCACCTCCCGAGCTGTGACAGCCCCCGGAGCTGCCACCAGAGCTGTGACAGCCCCCGGAGCTGCCACCAGAGCGGTGACAACCGCCACCCCCAGAGCTGTGACAGCCCCCAGAGCTGCCACCAGAGCGGTGACAACCGCCACCCCCAGAGCTGTGACAGCCCCCGGAGCTGTGGCAGCCACCGCTGCTCTGGCTCTGCTGGCGGTGGCACTGGTCCTTGTCCTGGCGGGAGCACATGGCGCTGGGCTGAGTGACCTGTGGGGACAGAGCAGCTGTCAGGGGCTTTTCCTTCCTGCTCCTGCTCTTCCAGGCAGGAGGAATCCGGGTGTTCCTTTTCCCAGGCTCAGCCAGATCCCACATTTCTCTTTCAAGCTCGCACTGGATCCTTTTCCCCCCTGGTATTGTCCCACCCAAGACATCAGGGACACACAGGCTTTCCAAAGCCTGGCTTTCTTGGTCTGAGCCTCCCTCCACGTCCCCATCTCCCTCTGAACTCCTGGGCTCACTCCTCACCCAGCCCCAGAACAAATCCCAGCCCCGTTCCAGGTGTGGGGGATCCAAACTCATCCCCCCCCCCCACCCCCCGAGGGTTTTGGGGTCCCCTAGCTCTTACCTGAGCTGCTCGTGCAGGAAGAGATGAGGAAGGACTGGGAGGGAATGAGGCGTTTGGGGACAGCAGCACTTTTATACCCTCTCTGCACACCCCACCTGGACAAGCCCCTCCCTTGTCCCACAGCTCTGCCCGTTCATTTAATTTGCTGGTGGCTTTGGTGTTTTTTTTTTTTTTTTTTTTTTTTTGGCCTCCCCATTACTCCGGCTCCTGGAGTGACTCACCTGATTCATGCTGGGATTGCCTCTCTCCTTATAGGTCGCTTTTCCTGTCCACAGAAATTTAATTGCCGGCTCTGCCTGCGCGGGGCTGGGCTGGGGGAGCCGTGTGGGTGGCCCCGGTTTCCCCACATCAGGTTCGGTGTTGGTCACACCCGGGGAGTGCTCTGGGTTCAGGGGGGAAGGTGATGCCTCATCCCTAAACCACAACATCCCTCCATAAATGTCCTGAGGTTCTCGAGGCCTGTCCTAAAAACTGAGATGGGTCTGGGAAGTACCAAAAACAATTTTGGGAAAGGAGAAAATTCTTCTTTAGCAGGAATTCCCTCCGTGCTGGGGTCTGGTGAGGGGAATGTCCAGTGCTGTGTCCAGTTCTGGGCCTGCATGGCAAGAGGGGGGCCAGAGAAGGGAACGGAGCTGGGGAAGGGGCTGGAAAACTCCTGAGGGAGCTGGGGAAGGCTCAGCCTGGAGAAAAGGGGGCTCGGGGGGAATTTCTGACTCTGCACAACTCCTTGCCAGGAGGCTCAGGTTGGAATCAGGAGGGATTTTTTCCTGGGAAGGGCGGCCAGGCCTTGGCAGGGGCTGCCCAGGCAGGTTTGGAGTCGCCATCCCTGGAGGTGTCCAAGGAAGGCCTGGCCGTGATCCTCTGGGCTGGTGACAAGGTGGGGATTTGGCACAGCTGGGATGGCCTTGGAGGGCTTTTCCAACCTCAGGGATTTTGGGAATTTGCCTGGAATCGCTGTTGGTTCCTCTTGGCACCAGTCAAAAGAGGGTGGGGTGATGAGGAAACCCCGAGGTTTCCTGCAGCTGCCAGGAGAAGAACAAGCAGCTGGAATTCAGATTTTCGGAAGGAATAAGCCCTGCCCTGGGTATTGATGCAGGATTATCAAGGTGCTTAATTACGTGGTTGAGTCTCAGCCCGGGAACAATTCCGGAGCTGCTGTGCCATGGTTTTGTTCCAGGTGAGCGGCTCCAGTGCTGCTGGAGGAGGAGGATGAGGAGGAGGAGGGATCCCACAAGAGCCCTCGGCCACACGCAGTTATGGACAACTGGCAGACCCCTGTGACTTTCTCCAGAGCTACAGGAACATCCTTTTTTTGCATTTCCCCTGATCCCCAATTAGCTCCTAATTAGCCAGCAAATCCCGGTGCTATGCACAGCCCCACACGGAGAGCTCATGAAAGGAAATAATTTGGGATACACCCTGTACCTTTCTGCTGTGTGGGCTGGGAATTCTTTAGGCCCATGGAGCTTGTTTGGCCCTTTTCTGTCACTGCTTATGGAAGACTTTTCAGTCGTTAAACAGGAAGCAAATAAAGGCTGAAATCTGGGTTTTCCCCATTGGGGAACTGCAGTAGTTTTGTCAGTGTGAAAAGGCTTGGAAAAGACTGGGTGGAAAATATTTCCCTTCCTCCCGAGCTCTCCTGGCTTTGATTTGTCCTTGTTTGCGTTGATTGAGGTTTTATGGTGAGGTTTTATGGAGGCTTAGTGGTTCCTGCCATCCTAAACCCATCCATGTTTGCTGGTACCCAAACATGGAGGATTTTGGGAAAGGAGGAAGGATGGAGCAGGTGAAGAAACCAGGTGAGCAACCCAAAGCTTCTTTGGTGTTGCTAAACTTCTGCCATGATCCAGGATGGTGTCAGGACAAACTGTGCCTGGGTTTGGTCGCTGCTCTTCAAAATGTTTCAAAATGCTTTTCAAAATGTGGGCAATGACCTCTGGGGAAAAACACTCGAAGGAATTTTTTGGCCCTTGGCATTTCCCTGTGTTCATTTACTCGTGCTTTAATTGCTCTGAATTTGTTAACAAGGGGCACCTCTACATTTTGTGGTTGGCCACCTTAATGTGCCTTGAAAATGAGTTTTGAAGTGAGGGGGTCTCAAGGCAAACCCCAAACCCTGGGACTCCGAAAACAGGGAGTGAGCTGCTGCCTGCACCCCATTCAGCAATGCCAGAAATTTCTGATCCTCCTGACGCACTCGAGAACAATCTTATCACGGGTAACATCCATTTCATGAATGGCAATACCGGAGCAATAAATTACCCAATTCGTTTTAATTACAAGCTGAGAAGAAATCCAGCAGCTGGTTGTGTAACGATCTCGAGCAACGCCCCTGGCACGACCCAGAGCTCTGGCAGGGCTGGGCACAGCGTTTCTAGAAAGGCTGGATGGGGCTTTGCCACCAGCCACGTGGAGGTGACTCCCCCAAGGATGGTGTTTTGGGGCCAAATGGCAAGGGAAAAAAAAAACCAAAACGGGGTTCTTTGTCTATAGAGCTCTTTGGCTCAAAACCTCTCCCAAATTATGGATTGTGGTGGCTCAAATGCAGTCACGGACTGATCGAGACACAGCTGTGCCAACGTGAGCAAAGAGTTTATTTCAGCACCCGCAGAGAAGCTCAGGACAGGTTACAGGACTCACCAGGGGAGGGGGAGGACACATTTTCCTTGGAAATTGCTGGGGACACGCGAAGCTTTCGGAACGTGGCGTGAGATCCGAGGCGTTCCTGCTGATCACCTGCAGCTGATGGGCGGATCACTTCATCTTTGAGGACACCTGGTAGATCTGCTGCTGGCACTCCTGCTGAGTTCCATGGCAGGATCCCCCGCTGCTCCCGTGGCAACCGGATCCGCTGCTGCCATGGCAGCCAGATCCACTGCTCCCGTGGCAACCGGATCCGCTGCTGTGGCAACCAGATCCGCCACTGCTTCCATGGCAGCCAGATCCGCTGCTCCTGTGGCAGCCAGATCCACCACTGCTGCCCTGGCAGCCAGATCCGCTGCTCCTGTGGCTGCCAGATCCACCACTGCTGCCCTGGCAGCCAGATCCGCTGCTCCTGTGGCTGCCAGATCCACCACTGCTGCCCTGGCAGCCAGATCCGCCACCGCTGCCCTGGCAACCGGATCCGCTGCTGTGGCACCCAGACCCGCCACTGCTGCCGTGGCAGCTGGATCCGCCGCTGTGGCAGGAGGAGCGTTCCTGCTGGTGGCACTGGTCCCTGTCCTGGCGAGAGCACATGGTTGGAGACCTGCTGGGAAAACTCATCTGTGAGTGAAGGCAATGACCAGGGACACCGGAAATGTCCAAGGTGGCGTTGGATGGGACTCGGAGCACCCTGGGATGGGCTAGTTGGGGGCCATCTCTAAAATCAGTGGGCTGATTTTAAGGTCCCTTCTAAGCCAAGCCTTTCCATGAATCCATGATTCCATGAATCCATGAATCCATGATTCCAAGCCAAGTTCTTGGGCAGGAGAAGAGTTATCGCCCCACATCTGCCTGCGGTGGCCTCTTTGGGCGAGCCCTTTCTCTTGTACATCAGAGAGAAGTTAAAAGAGAAGAGCTGGGCAGACTCCAGAGCAAGATGTGCAGAGTCCTCCCGAGCCAGGAATTTTTATGTTTTCCTACTCGGCAGAAGGACCGAGATGGAGACAGGACGTGGAAGAGAAGCGCCCAAGAGCTCAGGATGGGGGAGAAGCTGGAAGAGCGTCAAAAGAGCAAAAGCCTGACGGATCTGGACTCACCTGGATCAGAAGGAGCTCGAGGAGAGATGCTGAGGAGCCGAGACGCTGAGGAGAAACGGGCAGCGAGGGCTTTTTAAAGCCTGACTTAGGCTTCTCCTCCGGAAATGAGCTGGGGCCCCACTGGAGGGACCTGATTGCTCAGCACCCCGAGCACTTGGCTAATTGGGAGTTTTCACGCTGCTGTTTTGACACACGGATCAGATCGATATCCTGACATTCCTCTTGTTACTCCATAAAAATGCTAATTTCCCACCACGCCTGGCCCGGTTGGGGCGCGGGGCTGGGGACAGTTCGGGGATGGTTTTTGTCACTTTTGACCACAGCGTTTACCTGTCCCTCGTGCCCAAAGCCCAAACTGAGAAGGGACAGAGGGTGGGATTGTGGCGTTGTAAAGGAAACCCAGAAATAAAAGAGAAAGGGAATAAAAAAGGCCATGGCGGCGGGTAGTAAAAATAAACATATTTGGACAGGGCATGGCATCAAAGAAACACCAAAAATTCAGAATAAAGTCAGCAAAGAAGCACTAGAAGCAGTGTTGGAAATTTTCAGGCCAGTCCTTTCTTTACTCAAAGGCTTTCAACCCAAAGAGAAGGAATGTAAAGCCCTGTAGGATGTGGAAAACATTGGGACATTGAGATCTGTGTCTTTAACGCTCTGCTTTGGGGGCAAAAGCGTCTTTCTGCCCATGGAGAGCTCCAGGCCTGGCCTCCTGCAGGACTCTAGAGGCCACTATGATATTAAAAATAACCTAGATTGAATTAAAATAAAACACAGAGTCCAGGCCCCCCCAGTAGAGCTGAATCGCCGGAATCGATAGGTGAGGAAATCCGAACGCGACTCGGGATATTTCACAAACATCGGGAGAATGGAAATCCTTGTGAAACTCATTATTCACGATTAATTACAGCCCTGATAAACCTGTTCCATCGTTTGGTGATGGAGACAAACACCTGAGCGGGGGCCCGGGGGCACCTGGGCCCACGGATGGGGCAGGGCCATGCTGACCCTACAGCCGCTCTCTGTTTCCCCTACAAAGCTCCCGTTCCTTGGAGAGGCACCCCTGGGTGCCAGTGTGAGTGGGAAATGGCTTTTGTGGGGGGTAATTTGTTGGTTTTATGAAGGAATTACGTTTGCAGAGGTTGGCAAGCAAGGCTTGGGGCAGTGTCAGCAGCCCCCAGGTGTCCAGCCCTAAAATCCCCCACCCTGCACCTGCTTTTGCTTCTTTTCCTTTTCCTGCAGGAGAAATCTCCACCAGTGACCCCAGGAAGTGGCTGATGGCGCCAAGTGACACATCCTGACACCAGCAGGGGACGGAGGCCATCACCTGGGCTGGGTGAGGCACCAGGAGCCTCCGAGCACGCGGTGCTGTGACTCACAGCGGCTCCACGTCCCTGCTTCACCCCAGAAAATCCACCCAGGGGATTCCTCTCCCAACCCTACCAGAAATTTGGGACCTTTCACCCGGTTAGAGCCATTCCCAAATCCTCTTCCTGCCTTTTTTTTTTCCCCCAGGGCTTTTTTTTTTCTGGAGGTTTATGGTGCATATCCAGTTGTACCTGGTGGTCCCAAACAGACCCTCTGCTTTTTCCCCTCTCTGATGAAATGTGGATTTTTCTTACACAACTTTATTAATATTTGTTATTTATTAGTATTTGTATTTCTTGTTCTTGTTCTTGTTCTTGTTCTTGTTCTTGTTCTTCTTCTTCTTCTTCTTCTTCTTCTTCTTCTTCTTCTTCTTCTATTTAATTTAAAAATATTAATATTTGTATTTATTAATATTATACCCTCTTGCATAAACACTCCGTGATGAAAACTGTTACTTTACCAACCAGGAAATTGTCTGGTGTGAGGACGAGGAGCCACCAGGTGGAACCAACCCGGAGCCTCCTTGTGAGGGCAGACGAGGCCGCTGCAAACCCAGCTTTGGCCACAAGAAGGACCAGAAGCCACCAGATGAAGAGATAAAAAACACGGATTCGAGGGGGGTTTGAGCCAGCATTTTTTATTGCCTCCACTTCTGCTGTGAAACGAGGTGAAGAGCATTTTTAAATTTCACAGCGTCGGCGGGTCGCAGCTTCAGGGCGCGTTACAAGCAGAGAGACGGAGCAGAGATCGGTGACAACGCAGGACAGGGACACGGGGGCGAGAGGGACAAGTTCCCTTTGTTTCCCCTCACTCCTCACGTCCTTTATTTGATCTTCCGGGCTGGCACTTTGCAGATCTGCTTCTGCTGCTGCGGGCGGGGGATGCCCTTGGCCACGGGCACACAGCCCTGCTGGACGGGAGGGGGACAGGGACGGGGACAGCTCTGCACTGGGGTGGGACAGGGACAGCTCTGCACTGGGGGGGGACAGCTCTGCACTGGAGTGGGACAGGGACAGCTCTGCACTGGGGTGGGACAGGGACAACTCTGCACNGGGGGGGACAGATCTGCACTGGGATGCTCTGCACGGGCTTCCCACAGCACGGCTTCCCTCCATGAGCCCCTGACCCGTGGCACCTCTCGGAGCACACGGACCTCCCGTAGCCCTGGCACCCACCAGAACCCCCATAGCTGTACGTGGGCCTCCTGACGCAGCTAGCCCCCCCTCCGTGGCACGAGCCCGAGGAGCCCTGGCACCTCTCGGAGCACACGGACCTCCCGTAGCCCTGGCACCCACCAGAACCCCCATAGCTGTACGTGGGCCTCCTGACGCAGCTAGCCCCCCCTCCGTGGCACGAGCCCGAGGAGCCCTGGCACCTCTCGGAGCACACGGACCTCCCGTAGCCCTGGCACCCACCAGAACCCCCGTAGGTGTAGGTGGGCCTCCTGACGCAGCTGGCCCCGGCTCCGTGGCACGAGCCCGAGGAGCTGGAGTAGCCGTGGCAGCGCTCGGAGCAGCGGGGCTGGCGGTAGCCGTAGCAGCGGTAGTCGTGGCCCCTCATGCCCTCCACGCCCTCGCCCGAGCAGCAGCCCGAGCCCGAGCCCGAGGAGCAGCAGTTGGTGTAGCCGTAGCGGAAGGGCGTGCGCCGCGTGTCCAGCCAGGAGCCCGCGGGGTCGTACCAGGTGGAGTTGAGGTTGAAGTAGGATTCTCTTCCCGAGGAGTAAATCATGTCTGGGCTGTGGGGAAAAAACCTGGAAAAGAGTTGGGTTGGTGTCAGAGTCTCCTCTGGTTGCGTTTCATTCCCCGCGGGGTTTGTCCTGAGGGCCTGGATCCAGAGGAAATCCCTGCAGTTGCCCAACGCCGGTCAGATTGCATCCAAATCGCATCCAAACCCTCCTTCTGACCTTCCCTTGCCATTTTTTTCACCTCCAAGAACAAAACCGACCACAAGGCACCACCACAGGCGGTGGCACCGCTGTAAATCCCACCCCAGGTCCCTCCAGAGCTTCTCCCGTGGTCTGAAGGTCCAGGTGGGACCTCCCAAATCCAGACCCCCATCCAAGAAGGGATGAGTCTCACCGGGTCTCAAGCGAGGAGAAGCTGCGCAGGGGAGCAGAATGTGAGAGGCCAAGGGGCTGAGGGCTTTTATAGAGCTCTGTGAAACACGCAGCAGGAACGAGGATTAAATTATTTATTAGCAAAACATCTCCTCCATTTGGATGCTGTTCCCAGTGCCTGGCATGTTCTGCTTGACTCACAATTTCTGATAAGCATCTTTTAATTATAACATCGGCCCCCAGCCGGGCACATAAAAGACTGGGACGGCCTAAGCCACACTTTGGCTGTGTGAGACAGGTAATAAAGGACTTATTCACCCTCTCCAGGGGAGCAGGACACTGACGGGTGACCTGTGAGTCAGGAGCGGTGATGGCACCGCTCTGACCCTCCCGTGAGGAGCATTTCCAGGTGAAGCACGAGCAGGTGATGGGAAGAGCCAGCTCAGAGTCACCAAAAGCAAATGTTGGAATCCAGGGCACAGGGAATGTTTCTCTGCCTCTTTCAGGAAGTCCTGACCCTCAGCAGAACTCTGCTTTTAACCTTCATCCCTGGGGAAAAATTGCCAAGGCTTTGGGATGAGTTGGAGCACACAGGTGTGAATTAGACAGCAGTATGTAGTAGTGGGAGTTTGCCACAGGGTGAAGAATTTAGGGTTTTAGGATTTTAACATGAGAGTGAACAGGAGACAAGATGGAGGATTTGGGGGTTGTCCCTTCTTCCTTCTTGTCCCTCTTCAACTCCATTTTCGGCAGCACTGGTGGCACAAAGTTATTGGTTGGAGAAAGCAGCGGTGTGGAAGTTACGTGAATGGATCAGCAGAAGTTATTGGTAGAAAAGTAGAAACACAGTAGGTGTTAGAAAATAATTGAGTTAAACAGCTTTAAAAGGCCTTGGTTTGGGTGTTTGGGGCCCATTTTGTGCCTTGCCTCTTGTACACGCTGAGTCTGGTGTGCTGAACTTAGGATAAAAATAAACAAAACCCTGAACACCAAGAGAAATTGAGAGTCCTGCACGTTCTTCACCCTTGGAAAAGAACTCAACAAGGGAACCCCCTCCAAAGGGCCCAGGGGGTTGGGTTCCCACTCTTGCCAGGACCACCCAAAAACCCAGCAGCAAATTGTGCCCCGTTGGTTTCGGTGATGAAGGGGTTGGGTCTGAGCATGAGGGAGCGAGGGTGGGAAGGGCCTGACATGGCTTTTCCAGGGAATTTCTGGCTGCCTCATTCCTGGAAGTGTCCAAGGCCAGGTTGGACAGGGCTGGGATGGTGGAAGGTGTCCCTGCCTGTGGGAGTTGGAATGAGATGATCCCTAAGGTAAATTTCACAAATAAGTTGTTTGTTTGTTTGTTTGTTTTGGCTGGAATTAGACACGAGAGAAAAATAAATTGTGGTGAAGAAAACGAGGATGAATTTCCTTTTTTCCCCTTCCCAGCTCTCCGTGGCGGTTGTGTGAGGGCACGCCTGGGCGATGCCGAGGCAACACAAAGAAATTAAAACGATTTTATTTATTTTCCTGGCAAACCGAGGAGAAGGGAGCAGGCTGCCCGTGTGCCTGCACCTTCCTGCAGGAGCGAAAAGGCATCCCCGGCATGCACGGCCACACCTCCACGCGCTCATTACCATAATTAACATTTAAATGAGGATGCCCTCCCCGTGCACTGCTTCCATCCAGGGCACGAAGGTGCTGGCACGGCCACAGAGCAGATTTTGGTGGCCAGACCTGCCCATCCCGTGGTGCCAGGGTGGGTAAAACCACGGTGGAGAAGGATTTTCCACCGCCCAGCCAGGAGAAACCACTGCAGCCAGAGCTGAAACCCTCCCGTGTGAGCGCTAATTCTGATTAAAATTAGAGTTTTAATGGCTTTAAACATCTTCTCGTTGTCACGTCGGTGCTGCTTGCGGGGGCAAGAAAGAGAGGAACCAAAGGTTTGCTAAATATTTTTCGACTTTATTCTGGAATACGCGGGGAGGAGATAAAATTGCAGGAGTCCGTGGTGCTCCTGCTAAAGGAACGGCGGTTCCTTTTTTTTCCTCGTAAAGTCCTGGAGCCGCTTTCAAACAACCTTGAAACCCGGGAGAAGGCAAATCCCTGGCAGTTCCTCTCGGAAGGGGGAACACACCTGGGAAAACCAAAACCCGGCAGGGCGAGGACGCCGGGAATTTAAAGTGTCGGTGCTGGGGCCAAGCAGGGGGTGGTGGACCCCAAATATGACGTGCAAAGAGCAGCAACGGAGGTGGGAGCATATTTTGGGGCGGGGGCGAATCCCCCCAGCCCGGGCACGAGCTGGGCAGGGCTCAGCAGATGCCGAAATTTTGGGTTTCCACCTGACCTGCGAGTTCATGTGGTTCCGCTTCGGGAGCCGCTGCTATTTTTGGAGCCAAACCAAAACCAGATCCTGCAGGGTTTGGAACACGGATTAAACCGGTTTCTGCAGCGTAAAATAAGCGAAAGTTTCCACCCCTGGGCTCAGTTCTTGACGCAGAGGGGCACCAGAGTGACCTGCTTGTGCTGCTGGTGGCCGGGGTGTGGTGGCAAGGGGACAGCGGGAGGGCAGCGGCGCTGGACGGGCCGGGGGCAGCAGGGCACGGGCCGGGGGCAGCAGGGCACGGGCCGGGGGCAGCGATGCTGCAGCGGCCGGGGCTGCAGGACCACCGGAGGCTCCTCATCCTGCTCGGGGCACTGCTCCACTCTCCGCCGGGGCTTCCCGCAGGAATCGGGCTCCGGGCAGGGCGGGCACGGGCGGTGCTGCTCCAGCGGCCGGCGATGGATTTTCACGGGCGGGGGGCAGGCGGGGGGCACCGGGCTCACCTCCACCCGCCGCCGGGGCTTGCAGCTCTGCGGGGGTGGGCAGCAGCCGGGTTTGGGCGAGTGGCAGCCCCCGGGTGGGCTCTGGCAGGAGCCCTCAGTGTCGTGGCTGAGGCTGCCGGGGTTGGGGCAGGTCTCGGGGGTGTCGTGGCAGTGGCCCGAGGGGCTGGGCCATGTCCAGCCCTTGTGGCCGCAGCCCGAGCGGTGCTGGCACAGGTCGTGGTCGGTGCCGCCTTTCTGCTGGAGCATCCTGGGGCAGAGAGCACAGAACGGGGGAGTTATTGAGGGTGGAAAAGAATCCCGGCGTCGTCCAGCCCAACCTGTGGTGGTCGTTTTGCCCAGCTCGGAGCACTGAGGGCCACGTCTAGGAATTCCTTGGATGCCTCCAGGGATGGGCGCTCCAAACCTCCCTGGGCAGCCCCTGCCAAGCCCTGATCACCTTTCCAGGAAGAAATTCCTCCTGATTCCAGCCTTAGCCTGCCCTGGCACAGCTTCTCTGTTCCTGTCCCTGTTCCCTGGGAGTGGAGCCTGACCCCCCCGGCTGTCCCCTCCTGTCAGGAGTTGTGCAGAGCCCGAAATTCCCCCTGAGCCTCCTTTTCTCCACGCTGAGCCCCCCCAGTTCCCTCGAGAGCTGCTTCTCCCATGACTCACAAATCCTTTGAGGGTGACCAAGCCCTTGGGCATAAACAGCCTGGGAAAAAAGAAGACAAAACGCCGACGCCTTTTTTTTTTTTTTTTTTCCTTCTATTTCTAAGGTAAAACTGAGGAATCTGAGAGGGCTGAGAGAATCCAACTCACCCCGCGAGCAGAAACGGACGGGCTGAGCAGGGAGTCGGAGTCCTGAGGACAGAGCTGGGGCTGAAAGCTTTTATATGTGGCCGAGCTCTCCTGCGAATGAGGCACGTCCTGGGAATGAATAGCTGAGCACTGAGGCCGCTGCCGTGTGTGTGTGTGTGTTTTGTTCCTGACACTCTCTGCCGCATTAATCAGCCGCAATTAACGCCTGGCCCGGTGTGGCCCAGCGCTCTGCAGAGGCACTGGCCATTACCTCATTAGTCCTGGCCATGCTCGGATGGGCTCGCGTTAGTCAGATGGGATCCTGGCATGCCGGGATGCTGAGTGATGCGCCCAGGAGGAGACTCTGGTGGCAGTGGGAAAACCACAGAAAAGTCCAGGAGTCCTTCCAGAGGAAGAGGAGGGAAGCCAGGGTGGCCCCAGGACCGCCGGGAGCAGCGGGTGTTGCTCCCGTGGGTGACAGGGAATCCGGGATCCCTGTGGGCGCTGGGCACGGGGGGACAGCGGCAGGCTGGGGAGGGGATGTGTGAAGGTTTATTCCCAGATTTTAAATGGATTAATTCGCTCCCGAGTGCGGAGCACCTCGGCCAAGCCAGTGGCTACGGCAGGGAAAAGCCTTTTATGTGTGGAAATGGGGACAGCAGAGGAGCGATGACCTCACACAGAAACAATTCCGCCTTTCTGGCATTTTTGCTTTGATTCACGTTCCGTGGAGCCGCTCCATTTTGCATTTCTGTGGCCGAGACATTTTTTAAGTACCAGGAAAATTCCTCTCCCAGGAGTCCCCCCGGGAGTTCCAAAGGCATTTCCATGTGGAGCCTCCGTAAGGGATGCTCCGTCCAGTGGAATTTGGGTTTGAATCACTGGGGAAAGCATCCGCAGAATTCGGGGGCGTGGCTCCAGGGCTGTGCTGGCACCTGACAGGGCTCTGCTGTAATTTATTCCGTAGCTACGGGAGAAGTCGAATTGCCTGGCAGGAAGCCATGGGATTTGTGTGGAAAGATGAAAAAGACCCCGGGATCTGTCAGAGCCAAGCAGAATTTTAGGCTTACAGCTCATTGCCAGAGTCCCAAGTTTATGCTGGGTTTAGATTTTTTTTTTTTCCCCCCCACATTAGAGGAGTTTTGGAGCCACTTCCCTTCATGAGGATTTCACAAATCCCCAAGTGCCAATACTGAATTTCTGATCTGGTCTCTTAAAGTTTCCCATATTTCGATAGAACCCAGAGAAAATGACTGAGCATTTCTGGATCCTCCAGGCAGGAACTAAATCGGATCAACCTGGGCTAGTGGGAGGTGTCCCTGTCCATGGCAGGGGGTGGGACTGGATGAGTTTTAAAGTCCCTTCCAACCTGAACGATCTTAAATTTAATCAGTTCAAGAATTGAAAGCTTTGCCTTTAAAGCTCAGCAAATTCTCTGGGAAGATTCTCATTAGGAAAAAAACTACCTTCAGATTTGGCTTTAGGACCACTTTAGGGATGCTTTGGTTGCAAACTGGATCTCAAATCAGCAGGAGAGAGAATGAGACTGAGGCTCCTCTTGCTGAGGTGACACTTTTCACTTGCAAGTCCCATTTTCCCCCAGGTGAGCATCGGTCCCGGGAGTTCACCAGGTACACCTGGGATTTGTCACCACAGAATGACAAACACGCAAAATTAATTACATTAATCAATTAGGCAAATGCTAAACGCATCCCACAGCGGAGCTACTGTTTAAGGGATAAATGAATAAACATAACCCAGTAGTTTGCAGGATCAGAACTTACAAATTTTATTGTCTTTCATGGCTAATTGGGGATTAAAGAAAGAGAAGGGAGAAGGATTGAACCATCCCACGCACCAAGAGGAAAAGGAAGAGCGGCACCAGAAACTCGCTGGGCAGCGGCTTCAGGCTTGGGGAGCACTTGGGGGGGCTAAAGGCAGCAGAGAAGAGGAGTTTTAAGTGTCCAAGAACAGCAGGAAGAGCGTTTGGTCTGGTATCCATATCCACATCCACGTCCGAGCCGGGCGGGCTCAGTTGTTGCCGCCGCAGCAGCCGCCGCAGCAACCGTTGTTGTTGTTGTTGCTGCTGATGGTGTAGCAGCAGGACGTGGGCATGCTGCAGCACTGCACGGGCATGCAGCAGGGGCTGCAGCACTGCATGGGGCTGCAGCACATGGGCCTCTTGCAGTAGCGGGGGCTGCTGTAGCAGCACACGGTGTAGCTGTTATTTCCACCGCTGCAGCATCCGCAGCATCCGTTGGGCATCTTGGGGGTGGTGGGAGCTGGAAGGAGCAGAGAGAGGCTGTGAGTGGGAGCAGCAGGTTTGGGAACGCGGGGGTCAACCCAAAGCTCTGTTAATTTGTTCATTTTTGGGGGTTCAAGGAGGGGAAACCTCAAGGGGTGTCTTGTTCATAAATGGCGGCCGCAGCTTTGGGTTTTTCCCGTGCTGCAGGTGCCCGACGACTCGTTCCGGGGTGCCCCTGGTGTTTTAGGAAGAGGAACCCAGCAATGGGCCCTCACTCTGGGCCCTTCTGGAATATTCTCCGTGCCCCTCCCCTGCATGGCCCTGTTGATGCTCCCAGAACCTCCCGGAATGTTTCCAGCTCATCCTTGTGTGGAGTTCCTCAAACCCCGACATCCAAACCCCATCCCAGATCTCCAGCAATACTTGGATCTCCTATAAGACATCCAAAATTCCCTTTTGGGAGGCGAAGGAAGGGTTAGGAGTTCTCACTTACCCTGCTGAAGAGTGAGGAGAGGTGAAGGGAGGAGGAGACAAGCGAATGAAGCCAGCTGGGCCTGGAGTCCTTTTATACTCCTGGCCATCCTTCCTCCTGGAAGTGAGACAGCCGTCGACCATTCCAGCTTCCCTGTTTATCCATCCAAACCCATATTTTTTAGCCCTATGTGTCGCCTGGAATTTGCATTTCACCTCATTACCGGTGATCACCGCGCTTGTTCTGCCTCGTCATGGTTTAGCCTGGAGATAATCAAAGGGCTCCCACGAAATTTGGATGAATTTGCCCTCCCCACAACCTTGAGAGGGAGCCAAAAAATGTGGCCTCGTATCTGCTGGACAGAGATGTTCTGAGACTGACTCAGCAGCAGCTGGTGCTGAATCAGTGCGGGAGCCAAAACCGAGCCCCGACATCGTGCCGGTCGTTCCGTAGGGATGGCGTTCGCGACAAATTGAGAAAATGTCAGGAAAATGGGGGTGTTTGTTCCTGGTCACTGGATGTGCACGTGAGGAGGGAGCAGGGAGTGTTTGGGATGTCTGGGGCTCAGTCAGCCATGAGTGGCTCCATGCAAATCCCTTTGTGGGATGATTTGGGTTGGAAAGGAGCTTGGAGATCATCAAATTCCACTGTGTGGCCACGGGCAGGGGCACGAACAACTGCTCTGAGCTCCATCCAGCCCGTCCTTGGACACTTCCAGGTTTGGGAAGTTCTCCTTGTATNTTTAGTATTATTAGTATTTTTATTAATATTTAAATTAAAGGTTTAAGGGGCAGCTCTGCCTGTGCAAGAGGCAGCACAAAGGATGGTGGTTCTGGGACTGAGTGTGCTGCACCCCAAGTCAACATTTCCTCCCCTGGCATCCAGCTAAAGTCCAGCTGGGTCCTGGAATCTTGGCCCTGAGCAGGATCCCCCCTATTGTGGCTGCTTCCCGAAGGGGGGTGAATCAGCACCTTTTGACTCCAAATTCAGAAGGTTTATATGATTTATTAAAATGACTCCATTGTTCAGAAGGAATTTGGGCTATATGTGCCCAAGTTCTGAGCTATTTTTTCTTCTCCATGCTCAGCACACAAAACTGCTAGAATGCCAGAAAATGCCCACAAAGTCAGAGAGATGACATTTCTCCATATCATAGGCTGAGAGGAAGAAAACCACATCTCCCATATCGGGAGACAGGGCAAAGGAATGTGTCTGTGTCCTTGAACACACAACACACAAAGATTTGTTTTTACAGAAATCCGTGCTTAGAAGTGAGTTTTCTCATGTAAAGGAAAACTCAGAAAGTTTGCATCCAAGAAAATTATAAAATGCCAAAACTACAGGCCCCAGCAGGGAGGGAGGGGTTTGGAGTTGGTGCAGGACCCTCTGAGGGTGTTGCAGGGAGCTCAGAATGAACCAAAAGTGAGAAGATCAGGTGGAAGAGAAGGGCCCAGCACAGAAACTGCTCCTCACTGGGCTGGTGGAGCTGAGTGGGAGGCAGGGACTCAGGAAGAGACTTTGTTGAGGTGAAACCATTTTCTGGGAGGGAGAGAGGAAGGGAGGGACATCAAGGTAAGGCAGAGCCTTGGGCGACTGAACCCTGGCAGGAGCGCCGGGGAGGAATTTCAGGAGGAAATTTTTCACGGGCTGAAATTGCAGCTCTCTGCTGAGGACCTCGCCACATTATCCTGAGAGCTGCCTAATGAGAGGATGGTGGATCCTGCCTGGCCAGTTCCCTGCTGCTGCCTGACATCCTCAGGGATGCTGGGGATGCTCAGGAGAGGGGTCGGCCCAGATGAGCTGGGACTAGCCCCGAGGATGCTGACCTTGGTTTGCTCTCTGTGCAGTGCAAGGGGGGAGCAGACTGAGATTTTAGAACACTTTCCACTACCCCAGATGGCTCCAAGCCCTATCCAACCTGGTCTTGGGCACTTCCAGGGATGGCACAACCAGAAATTCCCTGGAAAACCTGTACCAGGTTCTCACCACCCTCACAGGGAATGATTTCTTCCCAATATCCAGCCTCAATTTCTCCTCTGTCAGTCTGACCCCACTCCCTCTTGTCCTGTCACTGCAGTTCCTGATGAAAAGCCCCTCTCCAGCTTCCCTGGAGCCGCTCCATATCCTGGAACGTGCCTTGAGGTCTCCACACAACCTTTTTTCCTCCTATCCTCTTCCAATTTCTCCGTTATTTTATACTGAGAGGGCAAATATCGTTCCCAGAGGTGCCAGAAACTCCAGTTTGAATTAATTTACCAGGGATGCTGATTTTATTTGAGCTCCCCATATGAACACCTTGGAGACAGGAGAATCCCAACACCCGGGGGGAAAAAAAAACACCAGGAAAAGGTGAAAGGCACGGCAAAACCCTCCAGACCCGCCATCGAACAAACAGCTCAACACCACGAGGTTGCAGGGTCACAAACTACAGATTTTATTGATTTTTTCCCCCAGACAGACTGAAGCAAAACGGCGATTAAAAGAGTAAAACATCCCACACACCAAGAGGAAAATTAAGAGCAGGAGCAGCGCTCGCAGGAGAAACTCGCTGGGCGATGGCTTCAGGGCGCATCACGGGCACGAGGTGAGGGAAGGCAGGAGAAGAAAAGTTCTACAGTCACCAAGAACAGGAGGAGGAGGAGGTTTTGGGGTGTTCTCCACACCCAAATCTGTATCCAAGAGGGAATGAGCCGTGTGGGTTCAGTTGTTGCCGCCGCAGCAGCCGCCGTTGTTGCCGCCGCAGCAGCCGCCGTTGTTGTTGTTGTTGCTCATGGTGTAGCAGCAGGTCATGGGCATGCAGCAGGACTGCATGGGCATGCAGCAGGAGGAGTAGCAGGGGTTGCAGCACTGCATGGGGCTGCAGCACATGGGCCTCTTGCAGGTCTTGGGGCTGCTGTAGCAGCACACGGTGTAGCTGTTATTATTTCCACCGCCGCAGCATCCGTTGGGCATCTTGGTGATAGGAGTGGAGGCGAAGCTGGAAGGGAAAGAGAGAATTTTTGTCTTTTTCTCTGAATCTCCCAGAGGTTGAGGTAGCTTAAAGCATTTTTATCCCCAAATCCATCCCAAAATGGCCAGGGATGTGCCTGGTGTCCTGAATCCCAGGACAGACTCCTGTGCTTCTGGCATTTTGTCCACTGGTTCTGCCAGCGAGAATCCACCTGGGTGCAGCCCAAAACCAACCTCTGGTCCCCAAAACCAATTTGTGATCCCAGATCTTCTGCAGCGTCCGGTCCCAAAGCAGACAGCCCAGAAAATCCTGGAGAAGCCCATGGAAAACAAAGTCCCAAAGTAAAGACAAGTAGCAAAGTCCAACTTACCCTGCTGAGCAGTGGAGGGAGGAGAGGAGAAGTGGAGGCGATCGAATGAAGACCCCTGGGCTGGGGAGGGCTTTTATACAGCCCAAAGCCTCCTCCCCTGGAAATGATGCATCCCTTGGCAATTCGGATCACCCGGGGTATCCCCTCACGTGTCTTCCTCCGGGGGTTTATTCTCTGCCTCTTTCTGTTTGCTCACCACCTCGATTGTGCCCCATAATTACTCGTCCAGAGGAACAACAGATGCAAATTTTCTAATGGATTTGCGTTAATGGGACCGGAGGGAGGGAGGTCTGAGGTATTCCCATCCCTTCCTGAGGAATGACCTTGGGACACAGGGACGCTCAACAATGTGCCTGAGGGGAGCCAGGTGTTGAAGCAGTAGGACAACCATGCCTGGAACTCGGAGCTGTCATTGCTCATGTGTCCCCTCTGTCCCTGGCCGGGATCTCTGGGGGGGCAGTGGAAATTTTTGGCCAATGGGAATCCTTTTTTTCCTGCCTCTGTGGTCAAAGTTTAGGCTGAAATTTCCCCTTTCTCAGTCTTGCTCTTGGGCCTCCCTTCATGGTTGCTGGGTCCTCAGAACTCCCTGTTTTGTAATTTTTCTTGTATTATTAAGATTTTTTAAAATTTTCATCCATGGAATGGATGGGTTGAGTCTAAACGAAGTGGCTTTCAAAGCAGCAGTGCACATGTGAGGGTTTTTCCCTGTGTTGGCTCCATACATCCCATTTTCTGAGATCAACCCAAAGGTTTCTGAGTCTGAGGAGACTTGTGGTGATCACATTTGGGTGTTCACGCGAGGAACGGTGGCCATGTGCAGAGCAGGGACATCTCCACGTTGGAAGATGTTGATGGTGTTTCCATGTGACGAGAGGGGCTTCCAGTAAAACATGGGAATTCCAGGATGCTGAGGCAGCACCAATTCATGGCAAAAAGAGGCTGCCATCACGTCCAGGAGCCTCTGACTGTTATGCTGACGTAGTGGCAGGTGATCCCTGGTGACTGGGACAGGATCTGCCTTTCCAGGATGTGACCATGACCTCCTGTGACGTTGGGTGTCCCCTCTGGAATTGTCCCCAGGGGAGCATTGTTTGGGTCACTCCATAATAACTAAGAGTTGCCTGAAGGAAGCAACGTCCTCCTTGTGTAAACCCTCAAACATCTCCCCGGAATCAACCACTCATCGCATTTTTATCGGGTTTTATTGTTGTCCCATTGGCCAAGATGATCCCAGTGTCGTGGTCATAAAAATATGGAATGATTTGGGTTGGAAGAAACCCCAAAGGTCATCCAGTCCAACCCTCCTGGATGGGCAGGGACGCTTTCCACTAGCCCAGGTGGCTTCAAGCCCCATCCAGCCTGGCCTTGGACAATTCCAGGGATGGGACACCCATGGAATACCCTGTGCCAGGGCATCGCCACCCTCACAGGGAAGGATTTCTTCCCAATATCCCATCTAAATTTGTCTCTTCTCCAGGCTGAACCACCCCACTGCTGTCAGTATTTACAGCATTTTCCCTGCTGCTCAACACCGTTTCACCCGCACTTGGGCCAGAAATAAAATTGACACAAAGTTCCTTTTCATAGGCCACGCCCCATCCTGTGATGTCTCTGGAAACTTCCATGGCAGTTCTGTGAGTTCGAGACCTTTGTGGATCTGTTCCTGCAGCTTTTCCAATGTGGGTTAAGGCCACGTTGGATGGAGCTCTGGTCCAGCTGGAGGTGTCCCCATCCGTGGCAGGGCTGTTGGAACAGGATGGTTTTTAACACCCCTTCCAACCCAGCCCCTTCCATGATCCTGTGATGCAAAGATGGAGTGAATATTCACAAGATTCCCTAAACAGCAAGCGCTTTATTAAATGTTCTGATACAGGATTATCCTTCTGCCCATGCATTGTGCCTGATTTACAACCAATAAAACCCCTCCTGAAGAACCCAAGCAATGCTTTCAGGAGAGTCAAACACAGCAGGGAAGATGATTTTAATGCAAATGTCGTGTGTGAAGGTCGGAGGAAGCAAATCAAGCCAGAGCTCCAGGCGTTTTCTCCAGACCTACAATTCCCAGCCCAGTCCTGAATTTTAATAGCAAAGAAAGTCCCAGCCAGGGAGGGAAGCTATCCTTGACTCACGGGTTTGCTATTTTAGGAATGAGGCTTTTAAGCTGGATGCCAACTCCGGGTTTCATTCCCGAGCTCGTAGTCCAGGAACGCACGGGGGAAACGCTCTGCTCCTGTAAAAATCCTTCAGCCATTTTGTGGGGTTTCTAAACTTTTGCTTTTGGAAGATGGTGGTGGGAAGAAGATGCTGCCTGCTGTCCAGTGAGTAGTGAATTCCTCCTGGTACCTACAGGAACACCCTGAGATCAGGGGTGAGCTCCTGTGCATCTCACAGCTGCCCACAACTTCCTCCTGCTCCGATCTCCGCTCTGGGAGTGAGGACAGGACCTGAGGGAACGGCTGGAGCTGGGCCAGGGAAAGTCTAGGTTGGATATTTCTGGAAAGTTCCTCCCCCAGAGGGTCCAGGCACTGCCCAGGCTCCTCAGGGAATGGGCACGGCCCGAAGGCTGCCAGAGCTCCAGGAGTGTTTGGATAATGCTCTCAGGGACAGGGTGGGATTTTTGGGTGTCTGTGGAGGGGCAGGAGCTGGACTCCGTGATCCTGGTGGATCCTTTCCAAGTCAGGATATTCAAGGAATCTCTGATTTATGGAGTGCTGTGTTTTCAGACAGTGCAGTTGTGCCTGGCTTTGAGTTTTAATTGCTTCAGCTTTCAGTTTTGTAGTAAAGCCTGAGCTGAGGTGGATGATCAGGAAGGGCAAGAAGGGATCAAGGAATGGTTTGGGCTGGAAAGGACTTTAAAACTCATCCCCTTCCTCCCCTTGCCATGAGACACTTCCCACTATCCCAGGCTGCTCCAAGCCCCATCCAACCTGGCCTTGGACACTTCCAGGGATCCAGCGGCAGCCACAGCTGCTCTGGGCACCCATTCCAGAGGATCGGGAATGCTCCAATTGCTTCAGACACAACCTAATTTGTGCCAACAGCCTGGACAGCTCTTTGCGTCCCAAATGTTCTGCTGTGCCACTGGGACACATCCAGGACCTTGGCCAAAGTCCTGGATGGCGGAACGAGGACAAACTCTGGGCCAAGCGACAAATCCTGGTCAAGGTGACAAATTCTGGGCCAAGCGACAAATTAAGGGCAAAGCCACGTAAGAACAACCAAAGGACCAAATGTTGCGTTTTGCTTAATGCCAAGTTTTATTGTCTACAAGTTCAGGACAGGAAATGAAGAGTGATCACAGTGACACCAAAGGTTTCCCAAACACCAAGAGAAGAATTAACACCCCGCTAATATCTAAATGCCTTACACAATGCTGTTCTCAAGACAGTCAATAATTAAAGACAGTCGATAACTAAAGGACAGAAAGAAGCGGCAGCTTAAGCTTGAAAAGAAGGAAGAAAATCGCTACAAATTGGCTCCATCGCCATGACAAAAAGAAGCAAACGAGCAGCTTTCCATCTCCTTGTGCCCATTCCTGGAGTCACCCGGGACAGCTCAGCAGCTCTTCTTGATGCAGCACTGCTGGATGGGGATGCAGGGGGTGCAGCACTTCCTCACGGGGGTGTAGCAAACCACCACGGGCTTCTTCACCACGCAGGAGCAGCAGGACGAGCAGGGGCAGCAGCAGGGCCGTGGGACGCAGCACACGGACTTCTGGCACACCTTGGTGCAGCACACAGACTGCTGGCACGGGTCACAGCACACGGACTGGCATGGGTCACAGCACACGGACTGGCATGGGTCACAGCAGGGCTTCTGGCATGGGTCACAGCAGGTCTGGCACGGGTCACAGCAAGGCTTCTGGCACGGGTCACAGCAGGTCTGGCACGGGTCACAGCAAGGCTTCTGGCACGGGTCACAGCAGGTCTGGCATGGGTCACAGCACACAGACTGCTGGCATGGGTCACAGCAGGGCTTCTGGCACGGGTCACAGCATACAGACTGCTGGCATGGGTCACAGCAAGGCTTCTGGCATGGGTCACAGCACACAGACTGCTGGCATGGATCACAACAGGGCTTCTGGCACGGGTCACAGCAAGGCTTCTGGCACGGGTCACAGCACACAGACTGCTGGCACGGGTCACAGCAAGGCTTCTGGCACGGGTCACAGCAGGTCTGGCACGGGTCACAGCAGGGCTTCTGGCATGGATCACAGCAAGGCTTCTGGCATGGGTCACAGCAGGTCTGGCACGGGTCACAGCACACAGACTGCTGGCACGGGTCACAGCAAGGCTTCTGGCACGGGTCACAGCAGGTCTGGCACGGGTCACAGCAGGGCTTCTGGCATGGATCACAGCAAGGCTTCTGGCATGGGTCACAGCAGGTCTGGCACGGGTCACAGCACACAGACTGCTGGCACGGGTCACAGCAAGGCTTCTGGCACGGGTCACAGCAGGTCTGGCACGGGTCACAGCAGGGCTTCTGGCATGGATCACAGCAAGGCTTCTGGCATGGGTCACAGCAGGTCTGGCACGGGTCACAGCACACAGACTGCTGGCACGGGTCACAGCAAGGCTTCTGGCACGGGTCACAGCAGGTCTGGCACGGGTCACAGCAGGGCTTCTGGCATGGATCACAGCAAGGCTTCTGGCATGGGTCACAGCAGGTCTGGCACGGGTCACAGCACACAGACTGCTGGCACGGGTCACAGCAAGGCTTCTGGCACGGGTCACAGCAGGTCTGGCACGGGTCACAGCAGGTCTGGCACGGGTCGCAGCAGGACTGCTGGCAGGGCTCACAGCACACGGTCTTCTGGCAGGGGTCACAGCAGCAGGACTGCTGGCATGGGGAGCAGCACACGGTCTTGCAGGGGCTGCAGCACACGGTCTTGCAGGGGCTGCAGCACACGGTCTTGCTCTTCACGACAGAGCAGCATCCCGTGGAACAGCATCCAGTGGAGCACATGGTGTTGGGAGAGGAGAGAAGGGTGCGAGGAGCGAGGAGCTGGAACACAAAGGACTTTGAGGTTCAACTCATCTTTCCTAGGCCCTCATCCCACCCTGCTTCCTATTTCTTTGTCTTGAGTTGGAAACCCAAGATTGTCGCAGGAATTGAACCAACTACTGCTCTGTCCCAGAGATATCTGAACTCTCCTGGGAGCTGCCCACGCTGTGCTCATCCAGGACGTTCCCTCCCTGAATTTCCACCTGGAGCAGCTCGTTTTCCACTGTGCTCTCTCCACCTTTTCCAAGAGGCAACAGTCTCAGAAAAAATCTGGATTTCGGGGAGAGCTGTAGAGCATGGAACCCCATAAGCATAGAACGCTAAAACCATGGAATCGCAAAACCTTGGAATCACAAACCCATGGAACCACAAACCCATGGAACCAAAGAACATTTCGGGCCAGAAGACACCTTTAAAAGTCCATCCAGCCCTGCAGAGACCAGACACACAGACAGCCTCAACTCATCGCCAAATGAGAACCAAGGATCCCTGGTAGGAAGCACTCACCGTTCTTGCTGAGAGCTGAAGGTGTGTGAGGAGCAGAGGCACCTGGGGACCTTTTATTGAGGTCGGGATTGTCCTGCCGGACATGAGGTACCCCCCAGCAATCCGTGATTTACGCACTAAGCCTGTACTTATTCACCCAATGGGCCTTCATGTGTTTAGTCCTTGCCTTGTGGCTTTTGACCAACCCCTCAATTTTGGGTTATTATCAATTTGTCGTGTGAATTTTTTACAATTTTTTAATGTCGAGTTAATGCTTGTGGGATGCTCGGAGGGATTGTTTCTGCTCGCTTTGCATATGGTAAAGGCTGCCGCATGGAGATGATTAATTGGCATAAAAGTCCTAATTAAGATGGATGTGCAGTGGATTCAGTTCTGATTCAGATTCTGGACGTCAGTTGTTCCTTGATATGATTTTTAAAAAATAGAATTCCAGGAAGTGCAATCCCATGGTCCCGTGCTTTGTGTCTGAATATAGAAATGGTGGAGCCCAAAGTTCTTCTCTGGGGCCACCAGAAGGGCAAACCCAGAAAGTTCTCGACATCTCATCCCATCCGTGCGTGGGAAAACACCTTGGAATAGAATCATGGAATCACGGAATATGATCCCAGGCTGGAAAGAACTCACAGGGACCATCCCCTGGACCTGCACAACCCCAAAAATCCCACCCCGTGCCCAATCTCGTTGTCCAAACTCTCCTTGAGCTCTTTCAGGCTCAAGGCCTTGCCAATATCAGACATTTTCACTGCAAATTCATAGTGGAAATCCGGAATTTGTTTTGGGTCAAATTGGAGCCCTGCATTTTTTTCCTCAGCTCCTCTTTGACATGTTTAAACAAAAGCAAAACGCAAAACCGCTCTGGAAGTTTTGCATCCTGTTTATGCTCAGCGCGACTTGATCTGCAAAATTCCTATTCAATTCTTTTCTGATTCCAAGATGCCCTGGAGTAATGGAAGAGCCACCCGTGGGTATTAATTCTGGCAAAACCCACACGCTGATGTTAATGATCACGTTGTGATCAGCCATTAATGAGATGCTAATATCTGTTTTGCATAAAAGCTCCATGTGATGCCCTGAGCATGTCAAAGATCTCAAATTAAACCGCGGCTTTATTTAAAAAATCACAATCATTCTTCGGTCGGGGGAAATGTTTGGTGTCTGAGGTCACCCCCAGGGGAAGGGCTGCTCCTGCTGGGGGCTGAGCCCCGAAGGATCCCCTAAATCCCTGAACACCCCTCATTTCTGAGGGAGGGGACATTTAGGCTGCGTTTGCCCATCCAGTTCTGGACGTTGAGGACACTTCGGGTCACCAGAACCTTCCATTCGACTCCCGCTGACACAAAGCCTCAGTTTCGCCTCAGTTCTGCCCCTGATGTTCGGCTATGTCACAATTGGAGGAGCTGGTCCTGCTTCCAAGAATCCACGGGACTGTGAAGTCACCGCTTCTCCAGGCAAGGCCACCCCAAGGTCAACGTTCCTGTTCCACCTGGAAGCTTAATTTCCTATTGGCTTCAGCTGCGTTAATGACCTTGAGCCGGGCACCGCCCATTATCACCTAATTAGCGATTGAAATTCACGCCGGCTGAGCCCCAGTGAATTGAAAATCACTAAATTTCAATTAGTGATTGAAATCACGTGGCTCGGTTAGCAACCAAGGAGCCTCCAGAGAAAGGAGAGGAAATTCCAGCATTGGAAATGTGGGACATCCTGAGCAGGGAGGTGAAGGGAGGGAGAGGTTGGCCAAAATGAGGCTGTTTTATGTTGACTTTGTAGGGATTTGGTGGACGGATTATTCATCCAGTGAGCCCAAAAATAAAAAACAAAAAACCCCATTGTTACAGCTGGATGTGAACACCAGAGATATTTAATACTCCGTTGGATTCATAGGTCCAAAGGCGATTTTGCAGAGGAAAATATTCAAATTAGGGCCATAAAAATTTCTCAATTATATTTTGCTTTGAGTGGAAGGACTGCGCAGGCTCTGAGAGATGCCCAGAGGGGCAGAGCTCTGTTTGTTTGGATTGGAGATCTAGGAAAAAAAAAAACAATCCTTGCTGGGAGACGACTGAGGGAAATTCCTCCCTGTTAATCCCTGGGGGTTTCCTCAGAGTTTGTACTGGTTGTGGAATCCATTGTGTCGTTATTTGACGTGTCCTCAGCAGAGCAGAAAAGTCCCTTCAGGCGACCTGGAGCTTAAGGAGAAGAGGATTCCTCTTGCCAAATTCGGCAAATTTGCCAAGTTTGTTGTTCTTCGAGGCCTCCCCACCCACACAGGGAACAATTTCCTCCTTATATCCCACCTGAAACTCCTCTCCACCACTCTAAAAATAATCTCCTCATGTCCTGTCCCTGCAGTTCCTGAGGAAAATTCCCTCTCCAGCTTCCCTGGAGTGCTGTAGATCCTGGGAGGGGCCCTGGGGTCTCCACAGCCTCAACATTCCCAACATTCCCAACATTCCCAACATTCCCAACATTCCCAACATTCCCAACATTCCCAGCCTTGGCTCCATTGGGGAAAGGCTCCTTATCAACTTCATGGCCTTTTCTGGGTTTGGAAAAGGAAATAAAACATGCCACGGTCAGTGGTAGAGGAGAAAGTTGGAAGCTGGGGCAGCACAGGGAAGTGAAAATCTCTGCCTGAAGACCAAACCGCTGCTGTGGCCATGAAACCTCAATTCCCACCTGCAGGAAGGGCAGGAATGAGTAAGAAAATTGGTTTTTTTCAGGCTCGTGTGAGGCTGAGCCACCTCTTAGGAAGGGCAAGAACCCCCAGGCAGGTGAATTATTCATTGCTTTCTGGCCCGCTTGCAACTTTTCCTTTTTAACCCGTTCCTCTCTAATGAGCATTTTCTCCACAACCTATAAATAACTAATTCCAATTGTTTATTGGCCAAGTGGTCATTTAGTGGCTATTGCAGCACTCAGCTCATTCCAGGCTGTTTTCCCACGCCAGGGATGGGTGATGAGGGATGAATCACGCTGCGGAAACCTTCACTTATTTTACGCTGCAGAAACTGCGGTTAATTGAGGGCTGTTCCACGTTCCAAACCCTGCAGGATTTGATTTTATTTTGGTTCCAAAAATAGAAGCGGCTCTGAAAGCAGAAACATGCAGGGAAAACATAAACATGTGGAAACCTGAACCCCCAACACCTGCTGAGCTCAGGGGAAGGATTTGTTTCCCCCCAGGAATTCACCTCACCTGCTCCTCACAGCCCTGCAGACATTTTCCATGGATTTCACGTCTCCTTGGCATTCCTCCCACTCCAGGGATTAAATTATGATTGCAAACCCACAAGAAAACCAGAGATGCCACCAGACCAGCACATAATCCCAGAGAAGAAAGGTCCTAGCCCACCAAATCCAACCTGTGCCTGATCCCCGCCTTCTCAGCTAGCCCAGGGCACTGAGTGCCACCTCCAGGCCTTCCCTGGACACCTCCAGGGATGGTGACTCCAAACCTCCCTGGGCAACCCTTTCCAAGGCCTGGCCACCCTTTCCATGAGGAAATTCCTGCTGATGTCCCACCTGAGCCTCCTGTCAGGGAGCTGTGGAGAGCAAGGTCCCACCTGATCCTCCTTTCCTCCAGGCTGAGCCCCCCCAGCTCCCCCAGGAGTTCTCCAGACCCTTCTCCTGCTGTCCCAGCCCCTTGCCCAGCTCCGTTCCCTTCTCTGGACACTCTCCAGCCCCTCAGTGTCCCTCTTGCCCATCAACCCAGCCCATTTAACAGGGCAGTGACTGAAAACATTCAGGTGCATTAGGTCGGCTCGAAACACCATTTTTATTGTCTTGCTGGAGGACGAAGCAGCAAAGCGAGAAGGGAACCATTACCAGCGTTGGCAGAGGACAGACAAGCACAGCTCAGAGCTCCCAAAACCGAGAGGTTTCGTCCTAAAACTGCATCACCTCCGGCAGTTTCAGAAGGCTTTGCTTGGAGAGAAGTGACAAAGCTGCGCAGCCATGAGCACCGGGACGAGGTGGAAGCTCCAGGTGAGGAGTGATCCGGTGCATCCTGGTGCCGGATCCTGCCCTCAGTACTTGGGGTACACTGGCAGCTTGCAGATGTTCTTGGTGACCTGGGGGCAGACCGGGGGGCAGTAACGCTGCACTGGGGGGCAGCAGGGCTGCACCGGGGGGCAGTAACGCTGCACGGGGGGGCAGTAACGCTGCACTGGGGGGTAGCAGGGCTGCACGGGGGGACAGCAGGGTGTCACGTAG
>VWZP01010461.1:77456-112774 GCA_013396995.1 Dicaeum eximium
CCTGCCCTCAGTACTTGGGGTACACTGGCAGCTTGCAGATGTTCTTGGTGACCTGGGGGCAGACCGGGGGGCAGTAACGCTGCACTGGGGGGCAGCAGGGCTGCACCGGGGGGCAGTAACGCTGCACGGGGGGGCAGTAACGCTGCACTGGGGGGTCGCAGGGCTGCACGGGGGGACAGCAGGGTGTCACGTAGCTGAACTTCTGCACAGGCTGCCTCTGGATGGTGTAGTGGCAGGAGGGCCGTGAGTCGTGGCAGGAGCTGGATCCGTGGCAGGAGGAGCGGGATCGGTGACAGGAGGACTCATAGTCGTGGCAAGACCCGCGGGAGCACATTGTCCTGGAGTTCTGGCGGAGCTGTTCAGAGCAAGGGATCAATGCGGTGAGAGGAGGCTCTGATTCTTTTCTTATATCCCCCCCCTTTTGTTTTTAATAATATTTTTTCTTGATGTCTCCCATGAACTGTTTCTCTCCTTTTTTCACCTGCCTAATCCAGACCCAACGCCCCCTTGATTCCGCTGGATCTGCTGGGAGCGCTCTGGGAAATCAGGTCCCAGTTGGAGCCCCAGGAGCCCGTCTACCAAGCCCCAGCTCCAGCAGAGTTTGTGTCACCCGAGGATCCCTCCAAGGGCTGCACCTTTCCCAAGAATCCTTGTCCCTCCATCTGTCACTCCCCACCCCTCCCTCAGCACACACAGGATCGCTTCCCTAAATCCCAGCTCCCACGAGATCCATAAAAACCCCTTGTGGAGGTTTCTTCTCAGTCAGGAAGAAGAGAAATGGCGAAATCGGTCTTACCTTCTTCAGCTGCGGCGAGAAGTTTCTGGAAGCGAAGGCGAGTGGCTGCGGAGGACGGGGCTGAGGGACCTTTTATACTCTGCTGAGGTTACGTGGGGCGCCAGGCACCTCCTCACGATGACGCTTTAATTAATTCTGCCTTCAATCCCGCAGATGTTTGCACTTCCCCTGTTTTTAGGTGTTCCCTCCTTGACGTCCCTGGTCGGTGATTCCTAAGGCAGGGATTTTGGAAGGGCAGATCTCTCCCATTTCCTGGAGACTGACACTGATGTGACGGGCGTTAATTAGGGACGAGCGACAACTGGGATTGCGTCAGGCACAGAAAGGTCTCAGAAACGCTGACTCCTGGGGTTGGTCTTCTCAGGGTTTGACAGCTCAGGGTTTTAATTCCCCTGTTGTTGAGTGCCAAGAGGAAATGGGATTACCGGCTGCAATTCCTGGGGATGGCACAACACTGGAAAACCCGGCGGGATCTCCTCAGCTCCCTGGGAGGGCAAGAAATAAAATGTTCTCGGTTCCTCACGTGCCTCTCGGCTTGGCAGGTGACTGGGATGATCCCATCGGGTCGTCCCATGTGATTTACAGGTTATTAATGTGTAGGATCGTGGAAAAACATCTGACCCCGAGCTCTGTAAGAGGTTTGAGGATATTAAATTCTCCCGTTCCTTGGTTTCTCTTTCCTTCTGTGATCCCTCACATTTTTTTCCCCCCTGACCTCACCAAAGGATTTAGAGAAGAGGAGCTGAAGTTTGAGCAAATGTTGGGTTTTGTCACTACTGGTGGAAGTTTGGGCACTAAAGCTGGATTTATGACCCTGTCTGACTCTGAGTCAATTCGCTGACTGGGAAGGGAAGATCTCCCAAACTGGGTGTGTCCCAGAGCTGTTCTCCAGCCAATTCCTCGTCGGGGGCTTTTGTGGAGCAAGGGAGGATGGCAGGAATTCCTCAGGGATGTTTGGTGACTCAGGTGTGGGTCCCTCAGCAGCCACACAGGTGACAAAGTGGGAACTGGGGTGACAGTTCTCCTTTTGTCCAGCCTTTGGTCAGGAACATCACGTTGCTGCTCTCCAAAATCTTTCTACCTCCTCAAGAGCCTTCCAAAACTACCCAAAAAACATCTCTGAGCCTTTCAAATTCAGGGCCTGCTCAGGAAAATAGGATCTCAAAAGAGTTCCCATCATCCTTTGCTCACAGTTCTTTCACAGGAATTTGTGCCTTCTGTTTTCAGAGGCTCAAAGGCTTTCAGATATTTGAAAATTTATGTCCAAGGTCTGAAACAGAGCTCGGAGTAAGTTATTACATTTTGAGAAGAAGCACTGGCAACTGTGGCCTACTTATTCCCCTCCATTTAATTTCTTGGAATCACTGAGGTGGGAAAAGCCCTCCAGGATCATCGAGTCCAGTCTTTGACCAACTCCCCTTTCCTTTACTGATGTGTCTTCCATTAATTCCCAAATTAACATGGGAATTATTTGCCACCAAATATTGTGATACTTTGGAAATACACAGAAATTTAAATTGAACACCCCCCCCACAAAAGGACAAAAAAAAAAAAAAAAAAGAGAAAAAAAAAAGGAAAGAAAGAGTAAAGGAATTCAAAGGCAACGAGGGTCTCATGAATCACATTTATTGCTTCCCACACCCAGATGAGTCTGAAACAGAAACGCAAGACAGAGAAAGATTCCCAACAAATAATTATGCCCTGAATAATTAGAAGGGACGTTTCCCGAATAATTAGCAAGAAAGACACCATGAATGTTAATTAGGGGAGCATTTCATCCCCACCAGGATCCCACATGGCAGAGACCCAGGGATTTCAGTGTGGACGAGCCGAGCCGAGGTCGGAGCATCCAAGGGAGGAACCGGCGGCTCCGGCTGCCGGGACTGGATCCTGTTCAGTACTTGGGACACGCCGGTGGAAGGTTCCAGATGTTCTTGGTGTACTGGGGGCAGTAGGGGACCTGGGGACAGCAGGGGACCTGGGGACAGTAGGGGACAGGGGGACAATAGCGCTGCACGGGGGGACAGCAGGGTGTCACGTAGGTGCATTTCTGCACCGGCTGCCTCTGGACGAAGTGGCAGGAGGGCTCCGGCTCGTGGCAGGAGGAGCGGGATCTGTGGCAGGAGAACCAGGATCTGTGGCAGGAGGAGCGGGAGCCGTGGCAGGAGGACTCGTAGTCGTGGCAGGACCCGCGGGAGCACATCGTCCTGGAGTTCTGGCGGAGCTGGAAGGAAGAGAGAGATGGTCAGGCTGGGACAGATGCCCCTTTCTGCATTTTCCTTGGCTCTTCCTCTGCTCTCTTCCCGTGGGACCGGAATGGGAAATGTTTCCCTTTGTTTTTGATGTACGGGACATGGTGACCCTTCCTTTTTGGAGGACACTCCATGATGGTGCGGCTCTGATGGGAATTTCCCTCCCAGGATGCTCCTGTTGGCTTTTTAAGGTAAAATTTTCCTCTAAAACTGCTCTGACTTGTCTGAACTCTCTCTGCCTCTATCACCTGCCAGTCTGGGAATGAATTCCTTGCTGGCTCCCAAAGATTCCCGTCTTTCCAGATCCGCTCCTTCAATTACTCCTGGTTTTCTGCCATTCCACCCATGAGCGAACCAAGCACTCCTTTTGTGTGCTCAGTCACCAAAAATAAGGAATTTCTAAGACAAAGGCAAGGTCTAAACACAGAACTCTGTGAACTTATGCTGCTCAAGAGTAGATAAATCAACATAATCCAACTCACCCTTGGCTGGAGCAAGAGGAAGAGCTCAGGGAGCTGATGCGAGTGAAGGATGGACAGGGGATGCCGGACTTTTATATCTCCCAAAGGCTTGTCCTGGGAATTAGGCACCTCTTGGCAATGCTGACACAAACCCTCATATTCATATTTATCTCCTGTGTCTCGTTTTTAGCATTTCCGACTTGACGCAGTCAGGGGAAAAAAAAAACCAAACCAACGATGACTTTTTCCCCCAGCGCTTTAATAAGCAAGGAGTTTCCCAATCTGCTTAGAAGGGAATTTTGGAGGCAGTTGCATTATTTCCGTAGCAAAAATGAACCTATCCCTGGAGTTATTAAGTGATTTGTCGTTGGGCAACGGGGATTGCATCAACTCCGGCGGGTTGACTCCTTCCCCGTGCGCTACCCCTGGTTCTCTGTGGCAGAGTCACATTTTGATTGATAGTTTTTTTCCCCCTGACACAAGGGATTGTAATTAAGAGCCACAGCTCCCAGGGACTTCATTAGAGGGAGGTCCTGGTGACTACCTGGGACCCAACGCCTCGACTCCAGAGGTGACGCCAAAATGACATCCCTGATCCCATTTTTTTTCCCCGTTCTGTTTGCCAACCGTCAGCTGTTTCTTTTTTGTTTGTGCCGCAATGTTTTCCTGTTCACGTTCCTCCTGGATGGAGGGGGTTTCAAATCCTCAGCAGGAAGGGTTTGTGTGAGGATTTTACCTCTTGGCAAGGTGTTTTCAAGACCAGATTTCTATGGGGTCTCATTTTATTTTAAGGAGTTTTGTAATTTTTGTTCTTTCTCACATTTCACTCTTTGCTTCCAAGTTTCCCTCAGAGTAGCCCAAAGTTTCAGGACAATAAAATGAGTGATTGTCCCTTTCCTGTGACTTTTATCCAAGTGAGTCCCACAGGAACAACTCAGGGGTCAGGGAATGAAATGATCTTTAGGGTCCCTCCCAGCTCAAACTATTTTATGGTTCTATGAATCGTTTTATTTATTTGTTAGGCCGTGGTTCAGAAACCCAAAAGCTTTTAGGAAAATCTTTTAGAGCCAATCCTTGCTTAGGAAAATCTGAAGTCTTCTGGAAGCTGCTGTGAGCTGTGATGTACAAATGCTTCATCTGGGTGGATAAAGCTCCTTTTCTGAGGGGAGGCTCTTGAGTCAATTCTCCGTCAGGCAGGAGGAATTCACGGAATCAGGGAATCGCAGAATGACTTGGGTTGCAAGGGGCATTAAAGATCACCTCATGCAACTCTCAGGGCTATTAATTCCAGCTGAGTCTGGTTGCTGAGCTCTTTGGGGAAGCTGATGCAGCCACAGAGCCTGTTCTGGAACCAGTGTCTCAGCTGGACTGGGAGATAAGGAAAGTCTGAGGTTGTCAAAAGTCCAGAGAGATTTTAAGCCCCTGCAGTTGTCACTGCAAACAGCAATTTGGAGCTCAGTGAAAGACGGAGGGTTATGAAAACCCACGAGGTGCTTATTTGCATTTATTAGAGACCTCAAAATGTTTGTGACTCTTGAGTCAGAGGGACAAATGAAGTGTGAGGAGCTGCTGGGGAGGGGACTCAGCTCCACGCTGGGTGGAATCCTGGAATGGGTTGGACGGGAAAGGACCTCAAAGATCTCCGGTGCCATGGGCAGGGGCACCTCCCGCTGTCCCAGGGTGCTCCAAGCCCTGTCCCAACCTGGCCTTGGAAACTTCCAGGCATCCATGGGATCACCTGTGCCAGGTGCTCGCCACCCTCCCAGGAGCAATTCCTTCTGGATATAAATGTATAAACACATATCCTGTATATTAATACGTGAATAAATAGGGTGCAGGTGAGCTCCCTGAGCCTTCACCTGCTCCAGAAATGCCTCTGGAACCACTGGCTTTTATTATTTTGGAATTTTAGGGACATTTTGTGATCAGCTTGAGGAAGGAAAGAGCAAGAAGTGGTGACTAAGAAGTCAGAGGTAACAATTATTCTGAAGGAAAAAAGCCAAAGAATAAACAGACCATAAACCTCTTTTGCTTCCGGAAATCAAATTTTATTGTTTTGGAGGCTGTCACGTGGGTGAAAAGCAGCAGGAATCATTCCCAGCTTCATGGAAAGCTGAGCTGGCTGTTGCATGCTGAGCAGATTAAACCAAATAGGAGCAAAACCCAATTCTAACCACGGACAAGGAGCTCGAGGATCAAACTAAAAACAGGGATAAAGAACCGTCGATGGAAGCTTTAGGCATGGAGATCACCCAAGGCAGTGCCAGACCCTGCCCTCAGTACTTGGGGTACACTGGCAGCTTGCAGATGTTCTTGGTGACCTGGGGGCAGACCGGGGGGCAGTAACGCTGCACTGGGGGGCAGCAGGGCTGCACCGGGGGGCAGTAACGCTGCACGGGGGGGCAGTAACGCTGCACTGGGGGGTAGCAGGGCTGCACGGGGGGACAGCAGGGTGTCACGTAGCTGAACTTCTGCACAGGCTGCCTCTGGCTGGTGTAGTGGCAGGAGGGCCGCGAGTCGTGGCAGGAGCTGGATCCGTGGCAGGAGGAGCGGGATTCATGGCACGAGGTCTCGTGGCTGTGGCAGGAGCCGCGGGAACACATTGTCCTGGAGTTCTGGCGGAGCTGGGGGGGAAGAGAGGAACGGTCACAGCGGGCACAGCGAGCTTATGGACATTTGCTCTGGGATTCCCCATTTTCTTCCTAATCTCCAGTTCTTCAGGGGTGAGAAAGTGGGGTCAGTGTTGTGGGGAGATGCTTTAATGCCTCACTAAACCCAGAACCTTTTATGGGCGGGGCTTGATTTCCAGAGAAAAACTGGTCCAAACATCCATTTCCCACAAGCAGCCCCAGACCCTCTGGTTCCTCCTGATTGGAAACCTCCAAATCTCTTTTCCACAAAACCCTTTGTCTGTATTTTCTGCCCTTTCTGTTATTTTGGTTTGACTTGAGCCTCTGCTCAAGGCCTTTATAGTAATTTGTCTGAATGATTTGCTCTTGTGGGTAACAAGAAATTGGTCTCCAGCACGACCAAAATCCAGAGGTGAGGAGGGAGTATCCAACACTCCAATTCTACCCAAACTCCTGGGAAAAACATCTGGTTTCCTAAAGAAATTCCAGGGGAAGAGAAAAATTGGACTTACCCTTCTTCCAGCAGTGGGGATGGAGCTGTTTTGGAGCAGAGCAGCGAGTGAAGGAAACTGGGGTGGGAAACCTTTTATACTTTTCCACTGGGTTATCTGGGACATGAGGCATCCCTAATTACAGATCCCAGCCCATTTCTATCCGCTGTGTTCAGCTTCCCGTATTTTCCCTTTGATGCTCTGTGAGTTTAGCGTTGTAATTATTATTAGCTCGTTAATTCCCTCGCCTCCCTATGAAGGAGATCGGAAGGAATTTCACGTGAAGTGGCGCCAGCACCCGACACCAATGGATCTGCTCATGGACAACGTGGATCAGGCAGAGGAGGTGTTTGTAATCCAGAATTCCTCAGGGTCACTTGGACCAGGAGCTTCCCCTGACTGACCTCCACGTGAAAGAAAAATTACTGATGTTAATCCCTGCGGATTAGGTTTAGGGCATGAATCCTGCAGGGGAATTGCCCAATGTGGCCGGAAATCTCCAAGAGAGATTGGCATTAGCCCAAATCTGTCCTTCACTGGTAATTCCAACCTGCTCAGGGTGGCCCAGCAAGGATTTCTCATCCAGGTGCTCACCAAAGCCATGGGGTCACAGGTGATGCCACCAAACCTGCCCTGGAGTGGGTTCCTGTCTGTGGACTCACAGGTGATGCCACCAAACCTGACCCAGACTGGGTTCCTGACCATGGGCTGCCACCTCTGTGGATCTCCATCCACCAAAACCTGGCCAAGCAAACCCAGCCTGGTGCTTCAGCTGCTGTTTTAGTCTGGTTTTGCCGCGTGGTGTTGGGGGCAGCGGTGTCAAATCCCGGGACAGGGGCTTCTGGAATGATCTCCGGGGATGACGAGACACGGATGGAGACATAAACAACAGCGTGATGATGCAGGAGACACTTTTGGGAACCGGGACTTTTCCCGTGAATCACGAGCAAACTTTGGTCTCCCATGCCTGGGTACAAGTCATGCCCATCTCACCCATCAATTACATCTTCTCATCCCATAAAAAGCAGGAATGTGTCAACGCCGGGATGGCACCGGGGATTAGGCGTGAGGCACGAGGGATTTGGTGTGCTGACTCACCGGGATCCCTCAAACTGGTCCATTTACAGCTGGGCTTCATTGTCCCCGTGTTCAGAATGAAGCCACAAAGACTTCCCTGCAAGTTTTGGGTTAAGCTGGAGTCAGGCAGCACTTCAGGGATTTTTGGCCATATGTGAATCTTTTTTTATTTATTAATCTACTCTTTTTCTCTGCAGATTTCAAATAGTTGTGTGTGTGTTTCAAGGACAAAATGCATTCCTTTGCCCTGTCTCCCGATATAGAATATGTGGTTTTCGTTTCTCAACCTATGATATAAAGAATTGGTCTCTCTCTGACTTTGTAAAGCATTTTCTGGCATTCTTGCACTTTTGGGTATGCAGCTGGAAGAAGCAAGATGCTAGCTCTGTACCTGGGCAGAAATAGCCCAAATCCTTCTGATCAATGGAATCATTTTAATAAATAATATTATAAATATTTTATAAATAATATAAGCCTTCTGATATTGGAGTCAAGAGTTTTGATTCACCCCGACGGGACTCCAATGGCAACAACTGGTGACCCCTGAGATGTGGGACAACAGTGGCCTTTGTGGGGAGGAGAAGGTGGGAACAATTTCCTGCTGGATTTCTGCAACCTGTCCTGCTTCACCCTGCAGGTGTGTGTGGAGATAACAGATCTCCAGCTTGGTGGAGATTCCCTGTCTCCATTCCTCAGGGTCTTCCTGAGTCTTTCCTTCCACAAAGTGACAGAACCTGGATCGCTCTGGCTCGGCCGGCAGCGCGGGTGAAACCTTGGATTGCTTCAAAAGGATTCACGTTGGAGATTTTATCTCCCCTTCCCACAAAGTCAGGCTCAAACCCAGCCTGGAGCCTCTCGTCTGGCTGGGTTTCAAGCCCTGTTGGCACAGGTTTGGCGCTGGCACTGGCGCCACTCAATGTCCCCATGCCAGGCTGGAGCCGCACGTTCCCGATCCTGCAGTCATGGACCTCACACCTGGAGTTGTGGCTCTTTGTTATTTTTAATTAAGAGCAATAATAAAACCAGCGCTAATAGTACCTTTCTTGCTCCTTTCAAAGGTTCAGCACAAACCCTTGGCTAATTAAATGTCTCGTGCATTACACACAGCGCTGCTCTCATCCCACAGAGCCGCCGATCCCACAGAAATCCTCCTGGTGGGGTCTGGTGCAGTGAGAAATCCAACTGCAGGTCTAAAACTCCTTTTTTTCCTTCCACACCTACAAGGGAGTGCTCAGAACTTTAATGGTTTAAGTCAGTTTAAAGCTTGGGAGGGGCTGGGAATGTTTTCTCCTCAATCAAGAGGGACATTGAGGGGCTGGAGTGTGTCCAGAGAAGGGAAGGGGCTGGGGCAGCAGGAGAAGGGTCTGGAGAACTCCTGCAGGAGCTGGGGGGGCTCAACTGGGAGAAAAGTTCAGGTGAGACCTTCTGGACCTTCCCTCTCTCTCCAACTCCCTGACAGGAGACTCAGGTGGGACATCAGCAGGAATCTCCTCATGGAAAGGGCGGTCAGGCCTTGGAAGGGGCTGCTCAGGGAGGTTTGGAGTCACCATCCCTGGAGGTGTCCAGGGAAGGCCTGGAGGTGGCCTTCAGTGCCCTGGGCTGGGTGAGAAGGCGGGGATCAGACACAGCTGGGACTCAAAGGTCTTGGAGAGCTTTTCCAACCTCAGTTACTCTGGGATTCTGGGATTTCCTCCAGGGAGCACAGACTCTCGGCGGGATTTTCAAAGCAGGGAGAGTTCCCTCACTGAAAAGACCAAATCTAACCCCAAATTCTCCATGTGCAGGGGTCAGAAGGAACACTGAGCATGATGTGGTGCATCCTTTGCTCGTTTATGGAGATCAGGGATGTCCAGACTTCCCAGACGGAGTCTGCTCTGCTCACCAGCCACGGACAAATTGCAAACCCTTCGCAATGTCCCTGTGAGGGTCTGAGACTCTGAGCCAAGGGATTACCAAGAGGCTGATCTGCACCTTCAGCCCCAGACAGCTTTTGAAATCAGCCTGGCAGGTGCCCAAGGTGTGGCCACTGCAGAGCTGAGCCATCCCAGACACTGGAATGCCACAGGAAGGGGAGGAAGCTGTGGAAAGCAGCTCCCCTTAGCCCAGACAGGCGTGGGAACGATGCCAGAAGATAAGGGGAAAACCAGTGGAAAAACACCAGGACGCCAGCATGTTTGATGAGCTTTAGGTTTTAATTTAATATCACACCTTCGCTACTGGAGACAGGAGCAGGGAACGAGGAGATCGGAATTCCCATATCCCAATTCCACCGCGCTAATGCCACTCGGGGTTCTCAGGAGGAGGAGGAGGAGAAGGAGGGGAAGGGGCTGGAGGGATGAGGCAGTGCCTGTCCAAGCTCAGGGACAGGAGGCAGGAGCAGCTCCGAGCTCCTTCACTTCTGCTGCTGCTGCGGCGGCCACTGCACCGGCTGCTTGATCTGCTGCTGTTGCTGCTGGCACGGAACCTGGGCCACGGGCACCTGGCCTGTCCCGGTGGCCACTGGGCACTGCGGGGTCAGCACCACCACGGGGGTCACGTCCGGCACCGGGGTCACCTCGTGGCACACGAGCCCCTCGGAGCTGTGGCAGGAGCGCTCGTTGCCGTGGCAGGAGGAGCTGCCGCCGTGGCAGGAGGAGCTCTCGGAGCTGTGGCAGCCTCGGTTCTCACGGGAGCACATTTTGGGCTGGTTGGAGAGAAGATTGAAAACCTGGGAAGGAGAGGAGTTTGGCATTTAGATGCGGAGAGGGCACCATTCCCATCTCTCCTGACTCTGCTCTGGGGCCGGATCCCCCAGCAGGGCCCAGCAGGATTTGCCTTTCTGCCCGTCCAGTTTCCCCAGTTTGGGGCTTCATTCCCGCAGGGCTGGAGTAGCCTGGACCATCTGAGCACCCTCTCGAGTCCCCACAGCAGCCCTGGTCTCTGTTTCTGCTGGGCTCCATGAGCTGGTTCCCTGTTCTTCCTTGAGACATTTCCCTGTTCTTCCTTGAGACATTTTCCTGCTCTTCCTCGAGACATTTCCCTGTTATTTTTGAATCATTTCCCTCCTATTCCTTGAGCCATTTCCCTGTTCTTCCTTGAGCCATTTCCCTGCTATTCCTCGAGCCATTTCCCTGTTTTTCCTTGGCTGCATCCCGGGATGCTCCTGGAGGAGTGGATGCTCTGTGTGATGCTGGGATATCCCACAGCAACAACAGCCATCTTGGCAAGAATCCCAGAATCTCGTAGCCTTGAGGGGCCCTGGCACAGCCAGGACTGGTGGCAGAGTTCTGGAAAAATCCGCTTCCAAAGGCAGGTGCCCAAAATAAAAGAGAAATTCCTGTGCCTTCCTCCCTCCTCGTGTCCTTTGCTCCCTCCAGGCTCAATTTCCTGAGCATGAGGAAAATCCCCTGTGCACATCCCAACCTCCTTCTGAGGATTGCTGGGATTTCAGGGAGGCAAAAGGCAGCCGGGATGCTGAGCTGCCGCTCCTTCCTCTCACAGTTTAAATCCACCCTCTCCATTCTTTCCTAAATTTCCTCCAGGGACGTTTTAATACTTGCAGCTCCTGAATGTTTTCCAAAGGAGCTTAATAAAGCAGTCAGGCTTACAAATGCAATTAAAATTCCCAGCTTAACCCCGATCTTTCTTAGGAAAGATCAGCCTGCTGTCTCCCATTCATCCCCAAATCCCATTTCTTTGCTTTTTTTCATTTCCAGTTTGCCCTTTGGATACTGGGAAAGCACCAGAGTCATCCAAATATAACTACAGGTAACAAATTCTACATCTCAGCACCGGCAGCCCTCATTTTTGGGAGCACAAAACAACCCCAGCCACAGAGCCAAGGATTTGGCTCTCCATAACCCCAGGAAATGCCCCCAGAGCAAAGCTCAGCTCAGTGCAGGGAATTTTCATCGGAATTAAAGGTTAGCGGTCGAGCAAGGACTCACCCGGGCTGTGAAGGCTCTGGAGGAGGAGCGGAGCTGAGTGAATGAGCTGCTCTCCCCTCCAAGGACTTTTATACAGTTCCCAAGTCCCTTCCTGAAAATGCAATAACCCCCTGGGGGGGAAAATGACCAAGGTATTTACAAAACAGCCGCGCCCTTAATTAGCCACCACCTTCAAAAAGCTCCTTCCACCCGATTTCGTTGATTGACTTGTCAGGCTCTGGATTGTCTTCCTCCTCTTACACAGATTTAATTGCGCCCTGCCCCTGGCGGGCTGCGAGTGAAAACCGTGTGGGCGGCTCGGCTGGCTCACCCTCACGGCACGATGAATGTTAGGGTTGCAAAACGGGCGGCAAAGGCCGTGAGTTTTTGGGGTTCCTGTCCTCCCGAAACCTCTCACCTGGAGTCTGACAGGAAGGAGAGGTCCCGGTGCCCAGCCCTCCCCGACTGGTCTTGGCAGGAGAAAAAACTTTGGGGCTTTTGTGGAGAAAAACCACCATTCTCAGGTCCTCCCCATTTAAAAAATGGGGAATTCTTAGAAAGTCCTTAGAAAGATGCTTGGGAAACATTTTTAAAGTTGTTTTCATGCCTGAGACACCTGCAGGTGCCAGAACTGAGCGGAGGGTCCCTTCTTTGACAGGGTCATTTCCCAAAGGAACAAAACCAGCATGGTGAAGTCTCTGGCCACTGTGGGAGGCTCTGGCTAGGAAGTGACCTGGCAAACCCAGCTGGTGGCACTGGCCACTTCTGGAAGTGTTGGCTTCTAGTTGTGAATTCCCCAAAAATGTCACGTGGTTTCCTCAACATGAGGGAGAACTTCCCATGGAAAGGGGGGGCAGAGCCCTAAAAGAGTTGGAATGTCCCTCTCTGGAATAATTCCAAACCCTCCTGGACGTGTCCCTGTGTCACCTGCTCCAGGTGACCCTGCTCCCCTGCTGTTCTGGGATTCTGTGATTGTGGGATCAGGGATTCTGAATTTCCGTAATTCCGTGATTCCCTACCTTTGTCCATCTACTTCCCACCTGATTTTATGGCCATTCCACCATCACCGACACATCCACCACCAATTTTCATTGCTGATGTTTTCCCTGCCCAGCCCCAAGATGAATTTCTCTTTGAAAAATTCCATTTTTTCTCCTCACATTTTACTCCATTTTATTCGCCGGGCTCTGGAGCCACGGTGGGAAATGGGCGCCGATGGAAGCTGCTTGTGCAAACCTTGCACCCGTGAGTAAGCTGTGAGTAAAATGCTGGGTCAGAGACCACGCATCCGAGCTCCCCACGCATCCCGAGCTCCACCGGCTCTTCCCTGGGGCAGGATGGGAGCACCTGGGTGCAGAGCCCTGGGATGGTGCAATCATGGATGCAACCACGGCTTCGCAACAGCCCCGGTTTCTCATTTCCCCTCCCATTTCCAGCCTGACCATGGAATTCCAACAGGAAATCCTGATGTGTTTTCCCTCATTTTCCACCTGAACTCCCAGTTTCTCATTTCCCCTCCCGCTCCCGGCCTGACCATGGAATTCCAATGGGAATTCCTGATGTGTTTTCACTCATTTTCCACCTCATGGAACCACGAGGTTTTTTTGGGCAGAGATCCCCTGGAGCCGAGGGGTGGCTCCCGTTTGCTATCACTGAAACAATTCCTGGAGTTTCTATCCAGAGGCGCCAGTTGGAGACTTTCATCCTGAAGCCAGACCCGTGTTTACTGCTCAGCCTGTTTACCAACACCTGCAGGAGAGGGGCCTTGGTTTAACAAGCACAGACAGGCTCGGGATGAGTCCTGGCTTATCTGAGTCCTGGTTTATCAGAGTCGGGATGATCGAGGTGTTATCAGGCTTTGGGGTGAGCCCTGTGTTATCAGAGCTCCTCAGAGGATGACTCGTCCCTGTTGCACAAGGAGAGGGGAGGAAACCTCGCTGTGCCAAGGATAAAACCCAGCCTGGGACTCCTCCCAGGCTCGGCTTAGAGCTGAGCTCTGGGCAGGGCGAATCAGCTCCAGCTCCTCTGGATGCAAACCTGTCCACCCTGGGTCTATTAAATATTGAACCATCCAAACTTGGGGAGTGCCCTTTGTTAAGAGCCTCAAGAACAAGAGGGATAAAAAAAAAGGGATTTTTCAAGTGTTTTCTGTTTTCTTTGTTTTGGGAGGGACTGAAATTTTGAGGTGGTTTTTGGTCAGTTGGATAAACACAAATATTTGAAGGCTCCAGGATTTGTTTTTCTGGAATTCTCTGGGAATTTGTTCAAGCTTTCATGAAGGAAGGAAACCCACAGAAATATCAATAATGAAGTGGCAGATTTTAGAAATAGAAATAAAAGCAATAAATGATAACGCTGCCTAATTTTAGAATGGAATTTAATAGAGCGGGTGACAAAATCTTGTGCAATTGTCCCCACATGATGATCTTACGACATTTTATGTGTGAAGCATCCTGTGGCATCAAACACGGGTTTAGACCTCAGAGGATTTGGGCCTTTGGTGTTTCAGGGCAAAGTTTTCTGGATTATTATTGAGTTGAAAGGGTCAAAATCCCCTCCAGGGTGGGTGAAAGCAGAATGGTGAGAAACAAACAGTACAATTTTATGTCTGACTTTTAAATGGACCCAGATCTATGGGTGGTTTCTTTTTTTTTTTTCTTTTTTTTCCTTTCCTGACAAGGATTTGGATGAGTCCCCAGAGAAGAATCCCAGAAGATTAAATGTTGGGCAAACCCCACTGGAACCGTCCTCTCCCTGTACCTAATTTAGGGCCTGATCCTATCAGATAAAAAAAAAAACTTAAAAAAAAAAAAAAGCCACGAGCAGGTTATGGGGAGGAAGCCAAGGAGCTCGTTGGAGTTGCCTCACGAGGTTCTACGTGCTCGGGGTTACGCCATCCCTGGCAATCTCTGGGGCAGGAGCCAGGAATTGCTGCCAGGTAAACAACCTTTCACTCCCGAGGTCAGGCTGTAAATAATAATAATAAGAATAATAATCAGCCGGAAATCCCCCAGGAGATTGGCAGATCTCGTCAGGAAGGCTCTCAGGGCTCAGGCTCCCCGGGCTGGCAACAGCACCTCCGTCAAGAGCCAGGTTAAGAACAGAATCCCAGAATTTTGGGATGGTTGGGGGTGGGAAGGGATCTCTGGAGGTCTCCCAGTCTCCAGCTGGAGGACAGGGACACATCCAGGTGGGTTTGGGATGTGTCTGGATGGGGAGACTCCACTCCTTCCCTGGGCAGCTGTTCCAGCTCCGTGGAAAAAAAGTTCTCCCTCGTGCTGAGGTGGGACTTGGGGTTTGGTTTGTGGCCGTCCTCCTTGACCTCCTTGACGTGACTGGGTGCTACTGGGAAGAGTCTTTCACTGTGCTGTTGCCCCCTGGACTTCTCTTGCTGTTGGAAGTGCTGTGTTTTAATTGTATTAACATAAATGTTACATTTAAATTGGGTGGGAAAGTATGGAAAAAGGTCCTTTGTGTTGCGGAGATTCCTCGAGGACCCATTTGCATCTTGAGTGAAGGAGCCAGAAATGAAAGAAATCATCCCAATGTTGAAATTATCCACTGTGGGGCTTTATTTTCCAGCCTGTGATCCAAAGGAGATGGAGGAAAAAAAAAAACCTTTTCCCATCACCACAGCACAAACCCCTTTTTTCCAGCAGATCTTGGGGGACTGCCAGCACAGCCCCACGTGAGGAACGCGGAGCTCTGTGACATAACGACACGCTCAGGGGGGAAAATTCCATCGTGGCGCATCCAGGGGCACTTTTGGGGTGTGGGGGAGAGGCTGCTGGGCCAGTCACTTCTTCTGGATGGGGGGCCAGAGGGTGCTCTGCTTGCACTGCTGGCTCTGGACGGTGGGGACAACCACGGGGCATTTCTGCTGCACCACCTGGGCGCATCCTCCGCCCGCAGGGCTGAGCTCCGGGCCTGGGAATGCGCCGGTTCCGTACGTCCCATATCCATACCCTCCCCCGTAGTACCCTGAGCCCTCAGGGACCCCCCCCGTGGTTGGGATGTCACTCAGGGGTGCAGTGTATCCATACCCAGCCGTTCCCGAAGAGATGG
Organism: Dicaeum eximium; assembly: GCA_013396995.1. Classification (NCBI taxonomy): domain Eukaryota; kingdom Metazoa; phylum Chordata; class Aves; order Passeriformes; family Dicaeidae; genus Dicaeum; species Dicaeum eximium. The sequence goes on from VWZP01010461.1 coordinate 93,134, forward strand.
ATCCTCCACCTCGCCCCGCGCTGCTGATGACGGCACCCGCGTCCTCGCTGCCGTACCCCATCCCCACTCCGGGGCCGTAGACTGGGACCGTCCCCACCGTCAGGTCCCAGCCGGACGTGACCCCACAATCCCCACCGGTGTCACACGAGTACCCCCCCGGGATGCTGCAGGGCGCTGGCGCTGGCAGGGGCGGGCAGGACGAAGGTCTCCGGGTGAAGGTGACGGAGCCTTCCCTGCCGCAGGTGAAAGAGGCGCGGCCGTGGCAGTTGGAGAAGGCCCCGGTGCAGAACCTGCGGTGGCTCAGGGAGATCTCCCGGCTGTAGCCCCGGTTCCGCCGGGAGCATTTCCGCTGGAGGCAGTGGTAAAGCTGGAAGAGGAAAGGAAAACACCCAAACTCGCATGGTTCTGCTTCGTGTTTGCGCCAGGGCAGGTGGGGAGGGGCCAGGTGGTGTGGCTAGCAAAGCTTGGCCAGGGACTGGCACAATTCCAGGCTTGGAAATGGATCTGTTACAGAATCATGGACTTGTGGAATGGTTTGGGTTGAAAAATACCTTAAAGCTCATCCAAAAAAAAAAAAAAAAAGACCAAAGCTCATCCACCCTGCCGTGGGCAGGGACATCTTCTGCTAGACCAGGTTGCCCCAAGCCCCTATTCTTCAAATCCAAGGATATCTGGACTCTTCTTGGGCTAGCTTTCCTCTTTCTACCTCTGTTTCCAGAGAACCCAAAAGCTGAAATATATCCCGAATCCAAAAGCTGAAATACAAAACCTGAAATGTATAATTTTCCCCTCTAAGAACTGCTATGGTTTTCCCCTCTTATTTTCACGTCCACAGAGCTGCAAAAATACTGAGGGTGGTCCTCGTTTCTCTCCCTCGGCTGTTCAAGAGCGATGGATCAGTTTCCACCTGGGCTGTGCTATTGCAGCCCCAAAATTCTTTTACAGAAGGCGATTGGACCAGACACGGAGGCTCATGGCCATTCTGAGGTGCAGCTCAGGGTTGTTATTAAATAATATAAATTAAATTAAATTAAATTATATAAATTAAATTATGAAATAATATAAAAACGTGTCCTGCACATTCAAACCCACAAAGGTTGCGCAGTACCCACGTGGCGGACCCACCCGGGTTTTTTACCCTGCTCGCCTCTCTGCATCCCGGTCTGGTGCTTTGATTTCACCTTTTTCTGCAGGGATTGGATCCAGAACGGAGCGAGAGCCCACCCAGATCCCCAGAACTTGGCTCAGGCAGAGGGATCATGCTGCCAGCACCAGCCAAATGAGCTGCATCCCATGGCTAGGAAATGATAAAATCCCAGAAAAAAACCCCCAGACTTACCGTCTTCAGCCATCGGAAACACATTTAGAAGGTAAAAGTCGACTGAATGAGGAGCTTTAACAGCCTCGGGAACATTTATATGGCGTTTAACATGTATGGGAAGTGAGACACCCTCGGGAATGAGAAGGATTTATTTACCAAACTGCGATCTCAGTGTTTGCTTTGGCTCCTGATCAATATCTCCCTTCACACCCCTCATTTCGCTGCTGTTAATTGTTACTTCTGCTTAATGAGCCCGTTCCTTCGCCCCTGCCCTGGGCTACGCAAGAATCCTCCGGCCCCCAGCCCCGGGAGAAGTGGGTGGGGATGTGGGTGTAGGAGAATGCACAGCGAGACCAGGGACTCTGGGGCGCAGGGGGAGAAAAATCTCTCAATGCTCTGGTGACAATCTAGTCCTTCGATCCCTCCCGCAGCTCCCTGGTGGCTCCAGGGGGAGCTTTTTTATTTTCTTTTTTTTTCCTGAGGAAAACATTTGCATATGAACCAGAAGGTGTTTAATCAACATCAAGTGATTGATGCCCTAAGTGGGGATTTTACAAGGGTGCTAGAGGTGCTCTAAGAGAGTTTGGAGACAGAATTTACGGAGGTGTGAATGTCCCGATGCTTAAACCCAGCCTGGCTGGATTAACGCTTTAATGGAGGATTATGCCTCCAAATCTCTCACTTCCTTCTTTTTTCATCTCCTTCCTCTGGTTTGGAAAGAGCATCGGGGCCTGCAGGGAGACTGGTGGGGGTTCAGCTGCTCCAGCGCAGCAGCTCCGGGAAGTTTTGGGGACAGAGAGTCGCAGTTTTGGCCAAAGCCCCATCCCCGGGCACAAATCCGTGCGTGGGGTGGTGAGGCTGCCCGGGCAGGGAGGGATTTGAGTCCAGGAGGAAGATTTGGAGCTGCCTGAGGGATTTGCGGCTGGTTTTATTCCCTCCCGCCTGGCCCGGGGGCTAGGTTGGCCGGTTCGCAGGTGGGGCTTCCCTCTGGGCACAGATCGTGGAGTTCCAGAATGCCTGAGGTTGGAAAAGCCCTCCCAGACCATCCAGTCCAACCTGTCACCACTTTGTCAGCCAGCCCAGAGCACTGAGTGCCGCGTCCAGTCCCTCCCTTGGACACCTCCAGGGATGGGCACTCCAAACCTCCCTGGGTAGCCCTATCCAAAGCCCGACCACCCTTTCCATGAGAAAATTCCTCCTGGTGTCCACCCTGAGCCTCCCCTGGCACAGCCTGAGGGTGTTCCCTCAGGTTTGCCGCAGCAAGGAGGAGGATGGCAAGGCCGTGGGAGTTGTCACGGGTGTTTTATTGCCCACCTGGGTCATCCCCAGTCCCTGCTGTTCCCGACTGAGCCTGGTGGGCCTGGTCACGGCTTCCATCAGGTCCACAGAGGTGGTCATTGGTGGTCAGAGGACACAGAGGGCCTGCACCATGCCGTTGGTGCTGTGGTTCCTTCGAATTTTGGGTTCTGTTCCTCCCTCACAGAGCCCAGGGGGAAAATGAAGGTGCAAAACCTCTGGGACAATCAACTTTGGAGGTGCAAAACCTCTGGGACAATCAGCTAGGTGGCTTTGGAGTGAAACATCAAATCAGAGACATTTCTACATATCCCAAGACTACGAAGTGCAGGTTGATAGTGCGAGAATTAAATGAACTCCCAAAAAAAAAGGGCAGGTTTGAGCAATGGTAATATTTATTGGCTGTAAAAAGCAGAACATTTTCAAAGGCACCCCCACACCAGGAGCAGGGCGAATCCTGGAGCTCTCACACGAGGATGCAGCGTCCAGGGGACAGGAGGGGACACGCTGGGAAGGACCAGGCAGCAGAGCCAGGACTGGAGGCAAAGAAGTGCCGTGGCAGAGCCTCAGAACCGGAGCTGCCCAGGGCTGTTACTTCTGCTGGCTGTAGGGCCAGCAGGAGCTCTGCTTGGTCTGGTGAGACACCACGCTGGGGACAACAATGGGGCATTTCTGCTGGGAGGAGCCTCCGCTGCCACCTCCAGAGCTGATGATGATGGTCTGGCCTGAGGAGCCACTGCTGCATCCTCCTCCCATCCCATAGCTGGATTCTCCACCACAGCAGCCGGAGGATCCACCACTGCCTCCACCTCCAATGATGATCTTCCCTCCTGAAGAGCCACCACTGTACCCTCCTCCCATCCCATATCCTGAAGATCCTCCACTGCAGCATCCAGAGGAACCTCCACTGCTTCCCCCTCCCATTATGATCTTGGTTCCTGAAGACACACCACCATATTCTCCACCCATGCCGTAACCTGAAGATCCTCCACTGCAGCATCCAGAGGACCCTCCACTCCTGCCCCCCCCCATTATGATCTTGGTTCCTGAAGACACACCACCATATCCTCCTCCCATCCCGTAGCTGGATCCTCCACTGCAGCATCCAGAGGAACCTCCACTGCTTCCCCCTCCAATGATGCTCTTTGATCCTGAAGATACACCACCGTATCCTCCTCCCATCCCGTAGCTGGATCCTCCACTGCAGCATCCAGAAGAACCTCCACTGCTTCCCCCTCCAATGATGCTCTTTGATCCTGAAGATACACCACCGTATCCTCCTCCCATCCCGTAGCTGGATCCTCCACTGCAGCATCCAGAGGAACCTCCACTGCTTCCCCCTCCAATGATGCTCTTTGATCCTGAAGATCCACCACCATATCCTCCTCCCGTCCCATAGCTGGATCCTCCACTGCAGCAACCAGAGGAACCTTCACTACCTCCACCTACAATGATGGTCTTTGATCCTGATGAGCCACCACTGTATCCCCCACCCATCCCATATCCTGAAGATCCTCCACTGCAGCATCCAGAGGAACCTCCACTGCTTCCCCCTCCAATGATGCTCTTTGATCCTGAAGATCCACCACTGTATCCTCCTCCCATCCCGTATCCGGAGGAGCCCCCACTGCAGCAGGATCCACCTCCTCCACCACCAGAGCTGATGATGACTTTGCCGGAGCCCCCTCCGCCCCCGCAGCAGGAGGAGCCTTGGGATTGGTAACTGGAGGAGCCGCTCCCGTGGCAACTGGAGCCCTCGCTGTGGCACCCACTGGACTGGGAGGACATCCCATGGCAGCCTCCGGAGCTTTGTCTGGAGCACATCTTGGAGCGGTGACCCTGCAAGGAACGGAGCTGTCAGAAAGGAGAACCTTGGGGACACAGCTGAGCCTTCCCAGCAGACAAACAAGGAAGAGTTCCCAGGACCTGCCCCGTTTGTCCCACCTTCTGCAGATCTACTTCAAACTCCCTCCCTGAGACCTGCCGTGACATCCCAGGGAGCTCTCTGCAGGTCACAACAGTTCCAGGAAACCTCTGCGTGCAGGAGGGTTGGGAGCCCTTCCCGAGGTTTGCACACATGCCCTGACACGCCTAAAAAATGCTGTGGATCCTTCTGGATGTCTCACACTGACTCAGCAGCTGCAAGTTCAGCTTTCAGAGTCCCAGCTGCAACTCCCCTGTCTAAGGGGTTGGCACCTCCAGTTGGATTTTGGTGGAGCCACCACGGTTCAAAGAACGCCCAGAGAGGAACTGGTGGAGGCATCTCCCTGCGTGGAGGTTCTGGAAGTTTCCGTATCCGCGGGCTTACCTTCAGTGCTGGTGTGAACGTCGCGATGCTTGGTGTGGGTTGAATGAGGAGCCCTGGGGTAGCTGAGCTTTTATACTGGATACGTTGCGCTCCCGAGGGAAGTGAGACACCCTAAGGAATGCTGAGAGATTTATTGACAGAGCTTAGCTTCGGCTGCCTCCTTCCTTGACTCACTCGCGGCAGAGGTGATGCGAAGGAGGCGCATCAGCCCCGTTCCGTATCGCTAATTCCGCTTAATCATTCCCTTCCGGGAGCCTTGCTCCGAATTTTTGGGGACAAACGACACCTCAAGGTCTGTTTTGGGGGGGCCCAATGTGTTTCTGCTGGGCTGGAACTTCTTGGGTGCTCAGGACAGAGTGGGGACTCGGACACAGCCAAGTGATGGGGGCTGGAGTGAGTTGGAGCCGAGAGTGATGGATGGACAAGGATAAAGGATGTGCTTGAGCAGAGTCCCAGAGAATTAAGGAGAATTTCCTCAAGGACTCACAAGATGGGGAGCAGGAGCACGTCCATCCTGCTGGGAAAGGCCAGAGGTACCACCCCAATAGAGTTCCCTGCTTTGGAGCTGCCCAGATCCATGTCAGAGGATGCTGTGAGGGTGACGGTGACAAGGGGGACTTTTCCCTTCAGTCTTTTGTGACCCCAAGGTGGGAGCAGCTGTTGGATTTCCACAGAGGTCTGTGCTCAACTCCATCTTCCAGGGGTCTCAGTCTCCAGGCTGGAGTGGGGAAAACCTTGGAATCCTTCAGTTTTCAAAGCTGCACTTGAAGGCCATCAAGACCTTACCCTTGAACTCTAGGACGTTAAACACCCCCTCTACCCCAACAGGACCCATTTCTGAGGGTCTTCACTGGCCACGTCACCCACACTTCAGCAGGGGAGTCACCTGAATATGTTCCCTGCTGGAGGATGACGCTCTGTCAGCACAGCCGTCCCATCACCAGCTCTCTGTCACGCGTGTTTGAGGCCTGAGCAGCATCCGCCCTCCTGGGACAATGAGTAGAGGAAGGATTAATAGGGGTTTTGGCCGTGGGGACGTGTGACAGCAGCAGCAGGTCCCAGCTGTCACCACGAACGTGACTTTGAACACACCCAGGTGACACCTTTGGGATGGGGACAGCACCAGCATCAGGGACACACGTAGAGGGGCTTCCTTCGGCTTTGGAGTCCCTCCCATGGCCTTATCTCTGTTCTCATCTCCAGATCTGAGGTGTCACCGCTGTTCTGGCTCCGAGCTCTGACGTGTGGGTGTTGTACTCCTGAGGATCTCAACACCTTGATCCCTTCTGTGCCTTCAACCTGTAGGGACTTGCCCAGAGGGACACTCAGGGTTAGCAGCTCATTGGCACAGAGGGACACCCAGCATGAGCAACTCATCCTGACCCAGGGGTGAGGAAAAAGGCCGTGGAGGTTTTTGGAGGGGTGATGAAAGGAGCTCCTGCAAACCACAGAGCATGGAGATCTGAGGGTGGGACCCCCTGGCAGCGCTGGACCTGTGGCACATGGATTTGTTTGTCAGAGGTGTAGGAAAAGCGTGGTTGGAGCACAGCTTCCAGAAGGGTTGGCACTACCACAACATCTCCAGGTTAGGGAGAAATTTGGATACCTGTGTTGGGTAAAGGGAAATGGGGATGTAAAAGGCTTCAGGGCCACGTTGTCAGTTTTGTGATGCTCTGCTGAGCCCTTTTCCCTGCAGTCCTGGAACCTTCGGGAAGGGCTAGCAGGTCATGGAGATCTTCATCTCCTCACTGCAAACACCTGGGTGGGTGGTTGATATGAGAGAGGACAAATCCCTGGCCAGATCCTACAGAACTGTGGATCCCTTTTCCCACCAGATTCCCTCACGCACAGGGATGCTGACAGCACGGGGTGTGATCCTGGAGAAGTCTCCAAGGTTTTCTCCCAAGTTTTCTCCAAAGTTTTCTCCAAAAGGCAGGAGTCTGTCATGATCCCTTGAGTTTCATGGCCGATGGTCCCTTTAATTGCTAATTTTGCTTCCTCCCTACCAGGTGTGTTTGTGAGAGGAACAAAAACCCTCTGGGCTTAAAGTTTATTGGACTCAAGACTAATCCCACCAGTTCCAAAGAGGACTTTGGGAGTCCTTTTTGAGAGGATTTTCCCACTTTGAGAGGAAAGCCAACTGTCCCCTCTGGAGCCAGGCTGGGAGGGCTGGGAATGTTCAGCCTGGAGGAGAGGAGGTTCTGTGGAGACCTCACAGCACCTTCCAGGAACTGCAGGGGCTCCAGGGAGGCTGGAGAGGGACTTTTCCTCAGGAACTGCAGGGACAGGACACAGGGAATGAGTTCAGGATGAAAGAGGGGAAAATTAGATTGGATATGGGAGAGATCTGTTGATGAGCACCTGCTCCAGCACTGGAGAACATTTCCCAGCAGAATGTTTTATTATTTTTTTGGGGAAGCAAACTAACAAAGGAGAAAAGCAACCTCACAAACCAGTTCTGTCTGCGCACAGAAATCTTTATTTCCCGTCACATTTGTGGCACAGAGGAGCCACCTGGGAGTTCACAGCACGGGGATGCAGCACCAAGGGGACACAAAGGAGGAGGATGTGCTGGGAGCAGACCTGGAGTGCAAGGACTCAGCTTGACACAGGAACTGGAGCTGCCCAGGCTGTTACTTCTGCTGGCAGGGCCAGTGGGAGCTCTGCTTGGTCTGAGACACCACGCTGGGAATGGGAATGGAAATGGGACATTTCTGCTGGGAGGAGCCTCCACCGCCACCTCCAGAGCTGATGATGATGGTCTGGCCTGAGGAGCCGCCGCCGGATCCTCCACCGCAGCATCCGGAGGAACCTCCGCCGCCTCCCCCTCCCATGATGATCTTCCCTCCTGAAGAGCCACCACCAGATCCCCCTCCGCAGCACCCAGAGGAGCCGCCTCCTCCTCCTCCACCGCCAGAGCTGATAATGATCTTCTGGGCTGATCCCCCACTGCCACCGCCGGATCCTCCACCACAGCACCCAGAGGATCCACCACCACCTCCACCTCCCATCATGCTCTTTGATCCTCCACTGCCACCACCAGATCCTCCGCCACAGCATCCAGAAGAACCTCCACCACCTCCACCTCCCATTATGATCTTCATCCCAGATGATCCACCACCGGATCCTCCACCGCAGCATCCAGAGGATCCACCACCGCCTCCACCTCCCATCATGCTCTTTGAGGAGCCACCACCGGATCCTCCACCACAGCATCCAGAGGAGCCACCACCACCTCCACCTCCCATCATGCTCTTTGAGGAGCCACCACCGGATCCGCCACCGCAGCATCCGGAGGAACCTCCACCGCCTCCACCTCCCATCATGCTCTTTGAGGAGCCACCACCGGATCCGCCACCGCAGCATCCGGAGGAACCTCCACCGCCTCCACCTCCCATCATGCTCTTTGAGGAGCCACCACCGGATCCGCCACCGCAGCATCCGGAGGAACCTCCACCGCCTCCACCTCCCATCATGCTCTTTGATCCTCCACTGCCACCACCAGATCCTCCGCCACAGCATCCAGAAGAACCTCCACCACCTCCACCTCCCATTATGATCTTCATCCCAGATGATCCACCACCGGATCCTCCACCGCAGCATCCAGAGGAACCTCCACCGCCTCCACCTCCCATCATGCTCTTAGAAGATCCACTGCTGGATCCTCCACCGCAGCATCCGGAGGAACCTCCGCCGCCTCCCCCTCCCATGATGATCTTCCCTCCTGAAGAACCGCCGCCGGATCCCCCTCCGCAGCATCCAGAGGAGCCTCCTCCTCCTCTGCCGCCAGAGCTGATCATGATCTTCTGGGCTGATCCACCAGAGGATCCTCCACCGCAGCAGCATCCACCTCCTCCCCCGCCGGAGGAGCCTTGGGACTGGTAACTGCCCCGGCAGCAGCAGCAGCAGCCGTGGCACCCACTTTGTCTGGAGCACATCTTGGATCAGTGACCCTGCAAGGAAAAGATTTTTACTCCAGGGCAGCCACCAATTGTCACGAGAACTTCCCAAAGACCGTGACCCCAACACCACTTTGTAGTGTCCAGGATCATATTTTAGACTTTTACCCCCAAGTTGTCCCATCTCCTTATACCAAAGCCATTCCATCTCCATCTCAATACTGATGAGAGACAACCTTCAGCAGCACGGGCTGATCCTGCTTCTCTTTGGTCTGGTGGGACCAAGGCACCCACAAGAGATTTAAATCTGTCCCAGCAACTTCCCTGCCCTTCCACTGCCACCCACCGGGTGTTTTTTACCAAAACTTTTGGGTTTTGGAAGCAGGAAAGGAAGAGAAGAATCCCTCCCTTGGGCAGACCTGGACTTACCCTTCTCGGCTCTGACCACCGACACCTCAGGGCAAAGCTGAGTGAATGAAGCACCCCAAGATCCACTAACCTTTATACCGTTTTTCCTGAGTGGGAAGTGAGGCATCCGAAGGAATGGTGATAGGTTTATTTACCAAACAAACCCTCCTCCTTCTCCTTCCCACTTGTCCTGACTAACTGGATGCGGACCATGCCTCTCCCGTGCATCACTTCCTCGGCTGCCCTGCATCCACGGCAGGTCCCACACGTGAGCTCGGCTCCCGTGGTCAAATTCCCAGTGAGGATTCTGGGGCTCCAGCAGGACTCTGGAGGTTGCCACCCTCCACTCCAGCCAGGAGATGCCGCTGGTGACCGACACCAGAAGGGGCTGGGGAGCTCCATTTTATTGAATGGTACAGACTGGAGGCACGGGGGGGATTGGTGGGGTGTCAGTGCAGGGCTGGGAGTTGGACTTTGATGATCCTTGGGGTCCCTTCCTCTTCAGGATATTCTGTGATTCCATGGTCGTGTGATTGTGGAGATTCCCAGGGGATCAGAGGTTTGGGGACTGGTGTTTTTGGGGCACCAAAGGAATCCCCCATGGCTGTGGGAGATTTTCCCACCACAGCAGTGAAGGGTTGATGGGGATTTTCGCTTGATTCCCCCGCTCTGGAGAGAGCTGAGGTCAGGCAGGCCCCACAACTTCAAGTGATGGAGATGGAGGGGTACCAGATCCAACATCCCCCCTGTGCAGCAGCATCTCCAGTGACATGGACCAAAAGGATGAATTGCTACCCGTTTTGAGGATGACTCTGGCATTTCGGAAGAAGTGATGCTGTCACCCTGAGAATTTCTGTAATTTGGATCCTGGTTTCCTTGGTCCTGGGCCATTTCTGGGTGCAGGGATTTCTGACAGCACCTTTCCCACCCCCCTGAAGTGGGACCCCAAACTCTTAGCTCTGTGCCAGCGATGTCAGTGTTTGTGCTGTTCCCAGCCTCTGGAATTTTAGCACCCTTGATGACTTCCCATAATAAAATCCCAGGAAATTCAGCTATTCCAGTGGCAACATTGGCTGGAGGGGCTCATCTGGATGTGTTTTGAGGTGTTTGCCTTGCTGAGATCCCCAAGAGGAAGACAGCAGAGGGTGGAGGGACAGGAGAAGCCGTTATGGCCATGGGTCACTCCTATTTCTCCTGGGACAATTCCAGGTGTCCGTCATCTGCCTCCCGTGGAACAGTTCTGAGGTTTAATTCCCTTTCCCTGCTAATTGCCAGAGTAGACCACATCAAAGAGATCGCTTCCCACAGGGAAACTCCCTCTGAAGACTCACACCGGGAGCTGTTTTAGCCCTGTGGGAATGAGGAAATCCCCAGGTGTTCCAGCCTGAGCATCCCAGCGCTTGGAGAGACCTTGCTGAAGTTCCTGGGCCTGCCTCTGATTCCACTGGGGGTTCAGAGCTGGAAAAGTGTTAGAGAAATCCTTCATTTCTCTTCCACTTGTGAGAGCACCAGGAGTTTCTGCACCACCCCATGAATGGCCTGAGCTTCTCTCATCCCTCTAATGGCACCTTGAAATCCTTCAGAGCTGAATTTTTCCATTTCATCTCTCTGAACCCACTCAGAACTTCTTTGGGCATCAGTAGGATTTTGGTGAGGTAGAGAGACCCCGGTGGTCAACTTTGTGGTACCTTCTGTGACAGGCAAAAGTCGGGATCATCATCATCAAGAGACATCAAAAAATGACCTGAGAATATTTAGTGAATCCAAAATCTCTTCTACCAGTGGGGGTTTCAGTGCAGTTTTGCTCTGGAACTTTATTGCAACACTGCTGGAATCAAACCAGGGATGGAAATAAAGTAACCGGGGCTGGAAAATCCAACCACTCACACACGGAACTCTCTAGAACTGCAACTTTTATTTTCTGGTGCAAGCACTTCAAAACTGAGGCAGGAACAGGAACACGGAACAAGCCCAGCTGGAATTATGGATACACAACGCCAGATGTTCCGGTCAGAACATTCCCAGGGGAAGGGAGAAGAGAACAACACAAATAAATTTAATAGAGGAGGAAATGTGAGGCATCTTCATATCTTGGGCTTCCCTGGTGTCAGAGTCCTTCTGGCAGCCACTACTTGTGCTTGGTCTGCGGTGGCCAGCAGATGGGCTGGGTCTGCTGCTGCATGGACATTCCTCCAGAGCTGGAGGAACCACCTCCACCTCCACCTCCTCCTCCACTTCCACCCCCAATGATGATGACAGGACCTTGGCCCTGGTGGCCCGAACCTCCTCCACCACCTCCTCCTCCTCCACTACCTCCCCCAATGCACACGGGGCCTTGGCTTTGGTGGCCTGAGCCACCTCCTCCTCCTCCACTTCCACCCCCAATGATGATGACAGGACCTTGGCCCTGGTGGCCCGAACCTCCTCCACCACCTCCTCCTCCTCCACTACCTCCCCCAATGCACACGGGGCCTTGGCTTTGGTGGCCTGAGCCACCTCCTCCTCCTCCACTTCCACCCCCACTAATGATGATGGGACCTTGGCCCTGGTGGCCTGAACCACCTCCTCCTCCTCCTCCTCCACTGCCACCTCCAATGCAGATGGGACCTTGACCCTGGTGGCCTGAACCTCCTCCACCTCCTCCCTTGCCACCACCACCACCTCCTCCACTAATAATGATGGGACCTTGGCCTCCACCTCCACTTCCTCCACCTCCTCCCTTGCCACCACCACCACCGCCACTAATAATGATGGGACCTTGGCCTCCACCTCCACCTCCTCCACCTCCACCTTTGCCACCACCACCTCCTCCACTAATAATGATGGGACCTTGGCCTCCACCTCCACTTCCTCCACCTCCTCCTTTGCCACCACCACCTCCTCCACTAATAATGATGGGACCTTGGCCTCCACCTCCACTTCCTCCACCTCCTCCTTTGCCACCACCACCTCCTCCACTAATAATGATGGGACCTTGGCCTCCACCTCCACTTCCTCCACCTCCTCCTTTGCCACCACCACCTCCTCCACTAATAATGATGNGCCACCACCACCGCTGCCTCCGCCAATAATGATGATTCCTTTGCCCTGCTGGCCTGAACCTCCACCTCCACCNCGCCTCCTCCTCCTCCTCCGTGGCAGGACGATCCCTGGCTCTGCTGTCCCATGGATCCTCCTCCACCGCTGCTGTGGCAGCATCCTCCTCCACCTCCTCTGTGGCAGCAGCAACAGCCGCCGCCGCCGCTGCTGCCGCCGTGGCACCCTCCGGACTGCTCAGACATTCCTTGGCCGTCGCCCTTCTGCTGGTGGGAACCCATGGTCTGTGCGATGGGAGTCCTGCAAGAGAGACAAAAACCAGGCCTGAGCACTTCCAGAGGGAGGGAAACCCCATCTCCTCCCAATAGGGAATTGTCCTCTCTTCCCTTTTTTGCTCCTTCCTCCAACTCTGACTGATGCAAAAATTGCCAGCTTAACGAATTCATGAATTAAACTGCAAACCTGTGACGTTTTCGGCTTATTCCACCTACATTATCCTTATCCAGATATATATATCTATATATCCAGAACCAGTTATATATATCCAGAACCTCCTTATCCAGATATAACCGGTCATTTTTATTTATCTAGGACAACAATAATTCCTTAATAATTCCCTCTTGCAGCGAGGCCGTGGTATCCCAGAATTGCCCTCATCCAAATGTGGTTTGGGAATTGTGAAAGGGTTGCAATGCTCAGGGATAGGGATTAATATTCCCTGGCCGCAGGAAAGAACCGGCTCGTCGTTTGCATAATAAGAACTTCATTGTACTTTGAAGTTCTTCAATCCCGCTGCTTTCAAAGGAGCTCGGTGTTTCATTTCTCCTTCAGAAAAGAAGGAAGAGGAACAGCCTGTGGAAAAGTTGTCAGCTATGCAAAAGAAGGGGGAAGATTAAAAAAAAAAAAAAAAAGCCCAAAACTTCAGCAGCTCCAGGGCAGCACTCGCAGGGTTTGATGTGTGTCTGTCCCCGAGGGATGCTCTGAAGTTTGAGCACTTGATCCCCACCCCAGCCACGTCCTCTTCTGCCGGCAGCAGGAATTGATGTTCCTGCGAAGGGAAGGGACCACTCTGAAAGGAAAAGATCAGCAGGATCAGGTGTCCAAACAAGCTCAACTCCTTCCCCATTCAGATAAAAGGCTGGAAAATGCGGATAGAGCCCCACTTTGTGTTTCTGTTCCTTTGTTTCCCATTCTTTGCTGAGTACCTGCGAACCTTTTTCCTGCCCTTTCCCTCAAGGTTTGTTTTTCAAGAATATTCACGAGCTGTGTGTGTGGTGGGCCCAGAGAAATCCAAGGGACTCCAAACCCCAGATTTTCCATGTCCTCTCTCCTTTTCCTGTGTGGTTACATGATCCCTGAACCGGTAGGAAAAAACCACAAAACATAGCTGCAAATAAAGAGGAATTGTTGAACCGTGAGACCCAAAAGCCACGTTTAATCCCACATTTCCACTTTAGCATTGTGGAAAATTAATGAAAATGATATTAAATTAATTGATGAAATTAACAAAAGCAGCATGGAATGTCTTACCGTGTCCCGTGGCACGAACCAGTGGGAAGGAGTCAACGGGACTGAGGGAACGTGGTATGGGACAACTTTTATATAGGATCTGGTCCTCCTCTTGGAAAGAAACAATGATTGATTTATTTACAGCCAAGCCCAGCCCCGACTGCCCACTTACTTCGCATAATCTCGGGCTCGTCATTGCAGAGATCGCTATCGCCCTTCCTTCCACCACCTCTTTTGTTGTTGGCGGCGTTAAAATTATTGGATGGCTCCGCCTACTCTGAGTAAAGTGAGGAAAAGCAAACGCATTTCCAGCGTAAACAAGCCATTTTAATTTTACGCCCCTCTCCAGAAAAGCCCAGCATTCCAGCTAGGAAACATGAAGGGGGGGGGGTTTCTTTAAGGATGGGGCGGGGAGGGAATTTATTTCTTGTTCTAGAAAATATTTCTGAGCTGCCAGACACGGAGCTGGCATGTCATTAAGGTGTGATGCAAGCCAGGCTGTGGATTATATGTTCCTAATGACACCCACGTTATTTGCCAAGGAATGGAGGGACACATTGGGCTCCAATTGAGCCCGAGAACCTGCAGCTCCCCAAAACACAACAAATGCCTCCAGAGCCAGAGGTCGGAGTGATGCAAATCTGGGAGGCTCCTTTGGAAGGTTTGACCTACAGAGAAGTAGAGGGAAGGAGCCCAGAGAAGGAGTGGAATGGTCCTCGGGGAGATTTGGAGAAAGGCTGAGGGAGTTGGCGCAGTTGAAGGGTAGATTTGGGGTCAACCTCACTGTGGCCTTCCAGGACCTGAAGGGGCTACAAGGAACGTGGGGAGAGATTTTTAGGAGGGTTTGGAGTGACAAGAGAAGGAGGAACGGATTAAAAACTGAAAGAGGGGGAAATTTTGGTTGGATGTGGGGAAGAAATTGTTCCCTGTGAGGCTGAGGAGGCCCTTGCTGGGTTTTTTGGTGTCCCAGCAAGAGTGGGAACCCAACCCCCTGGGCCCTTTTGAGGAGGTTCCCCTGCTGAGGGATTTAGTGTACAAGAAGCAAGGCACAAAATGGACCCCAAACACTCAAAGCCAAGGCACAAAATGGACCCCAAACACCCCAAACCAAGGCAAAAATGGACCCCAAACACCCAAAGTCAAGGCACAAAATGGACCCCAAACACCCAAACCAAGGCCTTTTAAAGCTGTTTAACCCAATTACTTTCTAACACCTACTTTGTTTCTACTTTTCTACCAATAACTTCTACTGATCCATTCACGTAACTTCCACACCGCTGCTTTCTCTAACCAATAACTTTGTGCCACCGGTACTGCAGAAAATGAAGCTGAAGAGGGACAAGAAGGAAGAAGGGACAACACCCCAAATCCTCCATCTTGTCTCCTGTTCACTCTCATGTTAAAATCCTGAAATCCCAAATTCTTCACCCTGTGACAAACTCCCACTACCACATACTGCTATCTAATTCACACCTGTGTGCTCCAACTCATCCCAAAGCCTTGGCAATTTTTCCCCAGGGACGAAGGTAAAAAGCAGGATTCTGCTGAGGGTCAGGGCTTCCTAAAACAGGCAGAGAGACATTCTCTGTGCCCTGGATTCCAGCAGCCCCAATCCCTTAACTGCACGTGAATCCACTCTGGATGGAGTTTGCTCCCACTTTTCCTGTCTTTCTCCTGCCAGCCTGGAATTTTTCCAGCAGGAGGAAGTTCCTCCAGCAGAACTCTCCAGCTCCAGGCGAGCTCCGAAGTGCCAGAGCTGGGGGAGGATCTTTCGCTCAGATGGAGCTGATTGAGGCAACAGGAACTTGATTTATTATTTCAGAGACGTTCTTGGTGACAGGAGCCCGGAGGCTGCGCCATCCAGGTGCCACCTTCATGCCCAAATCCTGCCCTGGAGCTGACACCACCACGGGTGGCACAGGACAAGGGGCCCCCTCCCCTCCCCAGGGCTGTGTTTAAAGCTCTCATCTGAGCAGGGTTTCGTGGGATACTTGTGGGGTTTTGTTGTAAGAAGCCCCGAAATTAGATTAACTTTTTTTTTTTTTTTAAAATTAGGAAATATTTCGGAAGTCTCTTCTCCACGTCATTCCCAAGGGTTGCTCACATACGCCTGGATGAGCAGCTCAGTGGGTAGAGCCAAATGCCCACAAAAAGAAAGTTATAATAATAAAATTAAATGAAATTAAATGAGATGAGATGAAATTAAATGAGATGAAATGAGATGAAATGAGATTAAATGAGATGAGATGAAGTTAAATGAGATGAAATGAGATTAAATGAGATGAGATGAGATAAGATGAAATAAAATGAAATGAAATGAAATGAAATGAAATAAAACAAAACAAAACAAAACAAATAAACATAATAAAAGTAAAATAATAAATAAATAATCAAATAAATAAACAAGAAAATAAATAAACAGAGCAAAAAAAGTGAAATAATATAAAAGTCACCTCCCCTTCCCATCCAGCCTTTCCCAAAAAAAGTGAAAAAAAGGAAAGTAGGGCAGGGAGGGGAATCCCGTGCTGGCCTGAAATCAAATGAAGGGCTGTGCTCCTGATTTCTGTGAGCAATTCTCCTGATTTCTGGGACCATTCCTCCTGATTTCTGGGACCAATTCTGATTTCTGGGAGCAAATCTCCTGATTTCAACAGCCGCTGCGATTTGCGTCTCCCTGCCAAGGAGTTTCGACATGGGTGATGAGGTTTGTGTACCCCAACTTTCCCCAACAATTAATTGCCAGTGGTTTTGGCAGCTGAACACTCGATTGCCCAGCTGTGCCTTACTTCCCTAATTTCACTTTTATTTGGTCCCTGCACTTTGCCACCGACATTTAAGCCTTGGCCACTCCCTGGCTTCCATTTTCTTCTTTCCTCATCCTTCCGAGGCTCGTTGGGAAATCCTTGGAGCTTCGCTGGGGATTTGGGAGCTGGGAAACGGGATGAGCTGGGCCTGCTTTTTGGATGGCCCAAAGCAAAGCTCAGCTTAACCTTGCCTGGCTTTAAATCTTTAAATTGGGCAGGAATGGTTCCCTGTGAGGGTGGGGAGGCCCTGGTCGAGGTTATTCCATGGATTTCCCATCCCTGGAAGTGTTCCAGGCCAGGCTGCAGGGGGCTTGGGGCCACCTGGGCCAGTGGGAAGTGTCCCAATGTGGCCAAACAGAAAACGATGGCTTTTAAATAATTGAAATTTCTGAAGAAATGGAAGAACATTTTGAAAGTCAATTAAATCCGAGCCTTTCTGGCAAACCAGGACCTGGAGCTGAGCCTGACCGAGGCAGACACCGGCGGCAGATGAAACAAAAAGAGGAGGAGAAGTCAAAATTGAGCAAGAGGTGCAGATCCCTTATCACACCCACGGCCTCCTCACAGGAGGGTTTGGTCATGGCAGCAAAACCGGGCCTATTTTGGGTTGTGTCATCCCAGCTCCCATCAAAACCTTCTGATATTGGAGTCAAAGAGTTTCTGATTCACCCTCGACGAGACTCCAGCAACAATACACAAGGAATTGACTCTGGTATTAGAAGAAGGTTTTATTATCAGGATTCCAAGATCAGGTTTAAGGCTTAATGCTTAGCTTAGTGCTTAATACAAGAATGGAACACCTCTCTATTGCCATTGGTTGAGAGAGAGAGAGAGAAACCCACGTCTTCCATCTTGTGGGACGGGGCAGAAAAAACACCAGGCGTCGTTTTAAGGAAGAAATACGGTTTACAGAAATCTCCGCTGGGAAAGTGAGAGCTTTCCCTTGGGGAAGGAAACAACAACAAAAAAACCAATCTTAGCAGGAAAGTGCTGCTGGGAAATCCGGAATCCCAAAATCATCGTTACTACAGGGAATGAGCCATGGGAGCCCACACCCACCCCAGAGTCCTGCGTGGTGACTGAGGAACCACCTCAGAGCCAAACTTCCTGCGCTGATAAGGGCACGTGTGGCTGGCCAGGGGACAGCTGGAGGTGACTGATCCATCAGAACCTCCATGGCTTTGGGGACAGAACACCTGACAGGATGTCCCTGGGAAGCAGCTGCCACTGCCCAAAGGGATATTTTCCGTTTTAATGATGCTGTTCCTGGGCTGGGTCAGAGTGAGGAGAGCCAGGCCTGCCTGGTGTTTTATTTGCACAGAATTCCAAGGGGAATTCTGCTGTCTCCCAGTGCCCTGGGCAGGGAAAAGCTGTCCTTGGGTGGGACAAGGTGATTTTTGAGGTTCTTTCTAACCCAAACCATTCTGGAGCCCTGTAATCTTGACATTTCAAGATGTCCCCAGAGGGAACAACACCCACCATGAAGGGGGGGAAATAAATCTTCGTGGTTTTGTCTTGGGTCACTCCCTGCAGCTCCAAATATCAGAGCAAGTCTTTATTTGGTCTTTATTCACCCCAAACCTTTTTATTTTCACACGCAGGAGTTTTCCAGAGCCCCTCCTGAGCATTTTTTCCATTCTCTCCCCTCCCCACCACGGAACCGAAGCATTTCTGGGATGCCAGGAGGGCTTTGTTAGCCAAGCCTGTCATTGTCACCCAGACACCAGCGTCACTGGCAACCCCATTCCAGCATCCACCAGGGATCCGTGGGGACAAGGCAGGACAAACTCCTTGGGAAGAGGGAGCTGCTCATGCCCTGGCCAGTCTAACTGCATTGCTTCCTATTTTTGAGGATCCACCCAGCTCTTTACTGGGTCATCTGCCCAGTTTTTTTCTCCCCCCTGTGACACTGAGGCAGCTTCCTCCCCTTGTTATTCAGAAAATTACAGCCATCGAATGGAAAGTCTTAATTGCTCCATTCATTATCCTCGGGAGTCATATCCGACTCTTAATTTATTTGCCTGGGAACTCCCCAAAGGCTTCACGAGGTTTTTTTTTGGCCTAAATCAGGATTAGCTGCTCTGAGGACAGTTGGAGGAAGGAATGTCACCAACACAGGGGACCCTCTCAGTGCCACCAGCTCCTGGCACCACTGGGGCCACCAAAGCCAACCCCAATTTTCAGCTGCCAACTCTGGGGCGGGGAGAAGCCTCGTGGCTCTGGGGCACCATGAGTTTTTGAGGATGTTGGAACCTCTCCCCCTCACCAACAGCTGATTTTTGGTTACTTCCATGAGGATTTCAGTAGAGGACGGGAAAACCGGGATCTGTTTTGTGGGCCACATCTAAAAATCAATGTTTTGTGTGGGGCAGAGGCATCTGAAAGTCTCCTGATCCTGTTTCCAACGGCCTGGAGTGACAGGATGAGGGGGAATGGCTTCAAATGGACAGAAGGAAAGTTTAGATGGGATATTGGGAAGGAATCCTTATTGTGAGGGTGGGGAGGCCCTGGCACAGGTGGTCCAGAGAAATTTTGGATGCCCCTGGATCCCTGCAAGCGTCCAAGGCTGGGTTGGATGGTGCTGGGAAAGATGAAATAGGAAAGTTTTATAATTGTGACTGTTTAGAGTTTGAGAATATGAAACATATAAGTGAAATAGAATTGAAGGGGCTTGGAGCAACCTGGGGGCAGTAGGAATTGTCTCTGCCCTGGACAGGATGAAATTTTAGTCCCTTCCAACCCAAACCATTCCATGGTTCCGTCATCCTTAGGACTCACAATTCAGGGCCAGGTTCTCCTGGTGGGGCTGCAGCTGCAGCACATCTGGGTGAGGTTCTGCTCGCTCCTCATGCCATCAGCACCACCCAGAGAGAGCTCGGGGAAGTTGGGATGGAGAGAGGGAGGAACGCCTCCTCAGGAAAAACAAAACAAAACAAAACAAAAAAACTGGCAAATCTCAATTCTTCCCGCCGTGCAGAGACTTGATGTCGTGAAGACATTTTGTAAGTTTTTTAGATGGAAACTAGTCGAGGTTTTTTTACATGGGAAAGTTCTCTCTCT
>VWZP01010461.1:112841-136442 GCA_013396995.1 Dicaeum eximium
TTTTTGTAAGTATTTTTTAACGTTCTGAGAGTCTTGTACTAACGATGAAGCCTTTCTGAGCCTTTTCCTGCTTGGGGAACATTCCCCCAGGATCCCAGCAGGGTAAATACAGGAATAAACTGGTGGAGAGCCTTGGAAAAACTCCCAGGAGCTCCGTGGTGACCCTCTGTTGTCTCTATCCCCAGGCTGGAATTCACCTTTTCCCTCTTAAACCTCTTAAAAGAGGTTTATTAAACCTATTTAAAAAGATTCATTAAGGGTTCTTTAAACCTCTTAAAAGAGGTTCATTAAAGGTTCTTTAAATCTCTTAAAAGAGGGTTATTAAACCTCTTAGAAGAGGTTCATTAAAGGTTCTTTAAATCTCTTAAAAGAGGTTTATTAAACCTCTTAAAAGAGGTTCATTAAAGGTCCTTTAACCTGTTAAAAGAGGTTTTTCTCTTTTTCTCTGCCTCATTTCTCCACCTCTTCGCTGAAGAACCACCCCAGAGGAATCCCGGGGACCACGGACCTGCTTTTCCACCTCTCCATCCCTTTTATCGCAGCGGCATCGGCAGCGCAGCAATTCGGGATTTCGACACCACTCCCGCCCCACCTTCCCCACCCACAGCCGCTCCGAAATCCCCGAATCCCTCGGGCAGCACCTCGGAGGGGAGGACGAAACCCGCAGAAATGGGGGTGGAATTTGTGTTTTCTACAAGGAAAATTCGTCTTTTCTACAAAGAAAATTTGTCTTTTGTACAAAGAAAAATTTGTCTTTTCTAGAAATAAAATTTGTGTTTTCTACAAAGAAAAATGTGTCTTTTCTATAAAGAAAATTCATCTTTTCTACAAAGACAAAATTTCCGTCTTTTCTTTGGGTACAAGGGACAGGCTGAGCCCTACAGAGGTCCCTGGAGAGCCTGACTGTCCCTCGGTCTGTCCCTCTGTCCCTCTGTCTGTCCCTCTGGCTCCTCCCAGGGCGGGATCTGGGCTGGGAATTAGCAGAGCTTGTTAATTACCGGCAGCTCCGGTTGGTTCCTCCGGTGAGTCAGGAGGGAACATTCCAGAAGCTCGGCGCTTGCACCGCCACAGGATGGTGCTCCGAGACCATCCGTGGAGGACACCACTGAGATGATGGCATCCCGCCCTTTTTTTTTTAATTTTAAAAATTAATTATTTTATCAATTTAATTTTAATCAATTTTTTTTTTTACTCAGAGATGGGGCAAATGAGAGATGTTTTTAAAAAAATGAAATTCTATTTTCAGTCCCATATGAAGGGTGAGACGATACAGATGTATTGGGGAGGCTGGGGATGTGCCAAAAAGAATAAAATAATGCAAACCGTGGAGCAAATTCCCTGACTTGCAGGTGGCACATCTCAAGTGGATATTTCATATATTTCGGTGGATATTTCATATATTTCGGTGGATATTTCATATACTTATTTTTTCACGTATTTCATATATTTATTGTATCTGTGGGGGTTTTTATTATTGTATTTAAGGAGTAAATGCTTTGAGGCTGAATTGCTTCACACAAGAGACTCCCTTGTCTTGAAAGTCAGATTTTCACCTTTTAAATTTTTTTTCCTGATTTTTTTTTTTTCTGCACGTTTCGTATAGAATTAAAATCCTTGAATCCCTGAGGTTGGAAGAGCCCTCCCAAACCATCAACCCCGATCTGTGCCCCATCCCCACCTGGCACTGAGTCCTTGGACACCGCCAGTCCCCACCACCTCCCGGGTCAAAAAAAAAAACCCCAAAACCCCGATTTTTAAACAAATTTCCCTCCGGAACGAAGTCGGAAGCAGAAAAAATAGAAGAAGTTTATTTTTTAGCGGCATTTTGAGCCCTTTGGTGGCACTTGAGGCCACCTGGAGGCAGTGTCATCCACGTGAGTGGCCGAGCTCACGTCTCCTTCACACGGCCGCGGGAATCTCCTCGTGCCACAGAGAGAGGAGAAAAGAGGGGAAAAAAAGAGAAGCCACGAGACCCCAGAAATCTAATACAGAGAATTCATGGAGAGGATTAAGCAAGGGCTGGGTCCCAAAGGCTCCAGAAGGTTCCTAAATGACCCAGAAGGTTCCTAAATGAGCCAGAAGGTTCCTAAATGTGCTGGAAGGTTCCTAAAGGTGCCAGAAGGTTCCCAAAGGAGCCAGAAGGTTCCCAAAGGTGCCAGAATGTTCCTAAATGACCCAGAAGGTTCCTAAATGACCCAGAAGATTCCTAAATTAGGCAGAAGGTTCCTAAAGGTGCCAGAAGATTCCTAAAAGTGCCAGAAGGTTCCTAAATGACCCAAAAGGTTCCCAAAAGTTCCAGAAGGTTCCCGAAGGTGCTCAGGAGTGGTTTCAGCAGGAGAAGCGTTGTGTTCCCGGGGGCTGCCCCTCAGTGCCCAGTGTTCTCCTGCTCTCCACGCCTTGGCCGCGCCCCTGGCCCTCTGGCGAGGTTTTATTGCCCGCAGTTGTACTGGTAGCTGTTGGACCACTGGTAGGAGTAGGGGTAGGAGCGGTCCTGGCACACGGGGGGGGCCGGGGCGCACAACTTGGGACACCTGAGCACACCCAGCTCCCTGCCCTGCGCCAGGGGCTGTGGGAAGGGCGTGGGGCAGGAATCCAGGCACCGGGAGCTGCTGCACGATGAGGAGGAGGAGGAGTGGTGCCCTTCCACCACGCGCGTCTCCACGCAGCCCGGCCGGCACGGGCTCGCCAGGGTTTTCCTCAGCGTGCAGATCTTGGTCCCCGTGGGGGAGCAGGGCGAGCAGGAGCCGCAGGGCACTAGCCCCGTGTTGTGGCACTGCTGGGGGCTCTGCATCCCGCCGGGGACGTAGCACGTCTGCTTGTACTGGTAGCCGTAGTAGGACATGGCTCCGGGGATCCTGGAAAACACAGCGGTGGAGCTTGAAGGAATTCTTTTGGAATCCAGGGCGCAGGGAATGTTTCCCTGCCAGTTTTGGGAAGCCCTGATCCTCAGCAGAACGCTGCTTTTGAACACTATGTTTAACACTGGGTTTTTTTACACTTTGTGTAATACTGGTCCCATCCATGTCCCATGTCCCAAACCCTAACCCTAACCTTAACCTTAACCCCTAACCCTAACCCTAACCCTAACCCTAACCCTAACCCTAACCCTAACCCCTAACCCTAACCCTAACCCTAACCCTAACCCCTAACCCTAACCCTAACCCTAACCCTAACCCTAACCCTAACCCTAACCCAAACGCCTTTTTCCTTCTGGTTCTCATTCTACCTAGAGAGTAGGGTTAGATGATTTGGTTCGGGAAAGATTTGGTTCATTTTACAGATGATTTGGTTCATTTTACAGACTAAAGAGGTTAAAATATTTGCTCAGTTTCTGGCTGAACAAGCGTTTAAGTATTAAAGAATTTTGGATTTTTGCCCCGTGCGATCTGCTGGGCTCTGAAGGGGAGCTCTCAGCTCTGGGCTCTCCATCCAAACTGCACAGCCTCGCTTTTACCGGAAAAAAAACCAAACCAAACCAAACAAAAACAAACAAACAACAACAACAACAACAACAACAACAACAACAACAAAACTCTCCCGCAGCTCCAGCTGTGGAGGGGAGTGGGGAGCTGTAATCCCTGGGAAAAGGGGAATTTCGAGACCTGTGTTTCCATCTGGGATTGGCGCTGAGGTTCTCAGCTCTTTAGGACAAGGGTTGTCATCTGTTTCCTTTCCAGGTGCCTCGCCTGACGCTGGAATTTCTTTCTTCATGGAATCACCTGTGCCAGGGCCTCCCCACCCTCACAGGGAACAATTCCTTCCCAAAATCCCACCCAAATCCCCCCTCTGTCCCCCTGATCCCATTCCTTGTGTCCTGTCCCTGCGGTTCCTGAGGAAAATTCCCTCTCCAGCTTCCCTGGAGCCCCTGCAGGTTCTGAGGTCTCCACAGGCTCAACATTCCCAACATTCCCAGCCTGGCAAGGACTGATCCAAACCTGGGTAATTATCACCTGAACTACTAAAATAAGTGGCCTGTAATAAAGGAGAAGTTTATAACTCAATTTTAACAAAGCAAATAAAAGACAAACGAATCCGAGGAGGTGAAGAAAGCTCACGTCCCAAATCGGGCGAGGTTCTGTAAATCTCAGGCTCAACTTTAAAACCATTTATCTGTCTCTACCTTAAAAAAAAAAATAGCAACGAACCCAAGAAAGAACCTTTAACAGTGACAATGAATTCCCAGTGTCAGGGTATTCCTGCAGGATGCAGATCCCAGTTCCAAATCCCAGCAAAATGGTATTTTCTTAGGCGTAGAAACAGGGAAATAACTTACCGAGCTCACCGTGGAGAGTAAGGACTGGATGGAAAGCTTGGAAATGGGGGGTTTTATATGGAGTTTTTATAGTCCTTCAGGCTTCACGGAAAACCTGAGCCACTGAGCAGCCAAATCCTAATAAAGCACAGCAGGGAATTTGTTCACATGCAACTTTTCCACTGGCTGTAATTATTTTACTCACTTGGGCTTGTTAACGCATTGTTATCCCCAAATCGCGGGAAAAACACCTCACGCCCTGCGGGTTCTTTCCATTCTAAAGCTTTATGGGGAGAAGGAAAAGCCGCTTTTTATCCCGCTGACCTCGTTAGGCACCTGAAGAAATCCATCCCTATCCTCCTAAATTCCTTTTGTCGGAGCGGCAACGGGGAAGAAGCGCTGGGGGAGCGGGAATTGATGGTTCTCACTCCGTGTTTCCTGCAGGAAGGCGCCTGGGACACCAAGGAGTGAAGCTTTGGGAAGCGGGATTTGGGAGAGATGTGCCCAAGGCTGGCACTGAGCTGCTCCTTGTGTGGCTCGATCCTCAAACTTTCTAAAGAGCCATTGCCTGATTTTGCTCCAAGCCGCATCCAGCCTGGCCTTGGAGACTTCCAGGGGTGTGGAATCCGTGGAATAACCCGTACCAGGGCCTCCCCACCCTCACTGGGAAGGATTCCTTCTCAATATCCCGTCTGACTGTCCCCTCTCTGTCGGACTGAACCCATTCCTCGCGATCCTGTCCGTGAAAACCCCAGCGATAACGGAACAGGGAATTCTTTCCTCGTGACCCCTCTGTCCCACCCTATGACCATCCCAACATCTCTGGGACCATCCCAAAGGCTCTGGGATCATCCCAACACCTCCGGGACCATCCCAAAGGCTCTGGAATCATCCCAACAGCTCTGGGACCATCCCAACAGTTCTGGGACCATCCCAAAGGCTCTGGAATCATCCCAACATCTCTGGGACCATCCCAAAGGCTCTGGGACCATCCCAACAGCTCTGGGATCATCCCAAAGGCTCTGGAATAATCCCAACAGCTCTGGGACCATCCCAAAGGCTCTGGGACCATCCCAAAGGCTCTGGGATCATCCCAACACCTCCGGGACCATCCCAAAGGCTCGGCTTTTCGCCCAGAGCTCATCTCTGTCCCCGTGCCTTGCACTCGGCCCTCGGAAGGGATCCTGCTGCCGACGCGTGATGTCATTAGGGTAATTAGCAGCCTTTGATGTGCTGGGATGCGGCCCTGAAATTGTCTCTGTGCTGGCGTGGCTCGTAATGGGGCTAAGCCGGGCCAGCTTGGCTCGTGTCAGACATTAATGAGCGTTTGTGAGGGGTTTATGAGGTCCTGTTACGAAGGTGTTGTTTGATGTCCTGCTCCTGCTTAATGTGCGGGTAAACACCGGGACGAGCCAGCTCAGCACGTCCAGGGTGTCTTCATTAATCAGGAGTGTCTTAATTTATCACCAGAGTGTCTTCATTTATCACTAAAATGTCTTTGTGTGTCAGCGGAGCAAAGCTGAGTTTTGGGGTGAGAACAGGCTCTGATAAAGGTTTTTTTTTTCCCCTTTTTTCAGCTCAGAGCATCCCTTGAGAAAACAGCCCGGCTGGACGTGGTGGTTTAGGTCTGGTTTTATGTAATTAGTAAATACACAGCTTGGACTCTATGACCTTGGAGCTCTTCTCCAACCTCAAGGATCCCGGGATTCTGTTTTTTTTGGTGTTCCGTTGGTCTCAGGGATGGGTTGGATCCCTGGTCTCTGCTTTTTCTGAACACTTCACCCACATTGGTGTCCTCAGGGATCTCCTGCTCCTGGGCTCAACTCTCACTCGATCCTTTCAGTTTTACGTTTACAAACCCGGTGCTTTTTTTTGTGTTTTGCATCTTTAGAGGAGCTGGAATTGGATCCTTCAGCCTGTCTGAGGTGAAAAAATCGAGCTGACACTGCTCTGTTGTGCTCCTCACTCAGGTGCTGAGTTTTGGCCACGTGTCACCTGTTGATTCATCATTTTTATTTCCTGGTCGTGTCTGAGCTGTTACAACTCCTGTTAACAACGATACGGTGACAACATCAGGGCACTAATGAGCTTTTATGATGTGTTTGGAAACGCTTGCAGAAAGCCTTGACATGATTCTTGTCAGGGTTAATGTTCGTGTTCACAGAAATCCACCCTGCAGTGACAGGAACCCCGAGCACAGGGATTCCTCCCATGCTGGAGTAAAGAGCTGGACTTTTTCATTATTAATAAATCTCTAAGATAAGATTTGACATCTAATTTAATCTTCAGCTGGCTGAAACCAATAGTTAGGTATTAATTCCAATTTTTTTTTGACTTTGGGGATGAATTGCTGGCCAGTTGAAGCTGAGGTGAAGGCAGGTGTTGCAATCCCCGTGGTTATCTTCCATTATTGTGGCTGTCCCACCCCTGGAAGTGTCCAAGGCCAGCATGGACAGGGCTTGGAGCAACCTGGGATGGTGGACCGTGGAATGGCACAGTTTTGGAAGCCCCTTCCAAGCCAAGGGAGAAGGCTTTGAGGAGAGGTTTAATAAAAGAGAGCAGAAGCAGGAAAATACTTTTTGGTTTTTTAAACCGAATGGGAACCAGAAGGGAGCAGTCGCCAGGGGTGGGGGTGTCCGTCCAGCTCACACCGGTGCCATCCTCGGCATCTGTCCCTGGCTCTGTTCCTGGCTGTCCCAGAGCCTCCTCCTCAGGTTTAGCAGGATGATAACCCCAACCAGTGGGGATTCATCAGCAGCTGGGATTCCAGAGGCGTCTCCCACTTGTTGTTCCCAACGTCAGCTGTTCTAACAGCTTCAGGTGCCCTTCACTCGTAGAAGTGACTCCACGGAAAAAATGCCTGGCAAGGTCTTGCCTCGGTCACACCCCATTTATGGCCCTTTTTGTCATTTCCCAAATCCAGTCATGATTTATGCTTTCGAAAATAGGGGGTTTTGTAATGTGATGTTAAACCCGGTCTTGCCTTTCTTTCTACTTTATTGTTAAAATGTGCAAAGGAATTGGGTGCTCGGTGTCGGGTTGAAAGAGGCGTCCTGACTTATTTGGGTCCATAACGATAAAATTCAGGATTTTTGCAGTGTTCCAGAGCTTTCATCAGACTTTTTATTAGTCTAAAGGACCCATAACACAGGTTGTTCATCTTTCACCAAATATTTCATTCAAGAACCCAGAACTCCAGTTTGTCCCTCACTTTTTCAGCCCTTCCTGGGCTGAGTCGAGGACATTTTTATCCAGAAAAATGTCTGATTCGCCCCTGCCAAGGAATGAGTCCAATCATGGAGAAGATCAACCCTAAACCCCATAAATATTTTCCCTTTGAGACGCAGAGACAAAGAATCCCCTCCCTATAAAGCTGAAATTGCAGAGTGGGGAAGGGCAGTAAAGGACAGGTCATGCGGGACACAAGGGCAAACCAGTAATTAGCAAGAGTGATTTATCTAAAACAATTGGCATCCGTTAACAAAGCTGGATCTGGAAAGAATCGTGGTTAGTAATTGATTAGGAAGTTCTGCGTGCGGGTGATTCACGTGCTGGGCGCTTTGAGGCTGGGTATAAAAGCGCTCGACCTCACATCTTTCCCCATCACTTCTCTTGTCTCACTTCCCTGGTGCCTGTAGGTAAGTGAATTCCTAAATTCCTGAACTCCCGAGCTCCTGAATTCCTCCTCTAACCAAGCCTTCGAGTGCGGTTTTGGGATCGGTCTGGCATTCTCCTGGTGGAAAGCACTGAATGTGGCGCTTGGCGCTCTGGTCTGGTTGAGAAGGTGGGGATTGATCACAGGCTGGACTCGGTGATCCTGGAGGGCTTTTCCAACCTCTGCGACTCTGGGATTGTGTAAAAGAATCCATTTGTGACTGTTCAGCCACTGGGAAATGCAGATCTGGGTGAGATCTAGGTGATACTCCATGAAAACTCTTTCCATTTGTGCTCAGTACACAACCCAAGGATGCATTTTAGCTGCTGAGCTGTGATAATTCTCCCTGTCCCTTGAGCCTCTTCAAAGCCCTTTATTCTCACGTTTGATTATGAAACCCATGTGAACTTTGTTTTATTTTCCTGCTCTTGCCTCTCCCCACAGATCCCCTTCCCCAAGCCATGGTTTGCTCCCTGAGCCCCTGCACCGACGGCAGCGCCTCTCCCTGCAACGTGGCCGTGCCCCAGCCCGTGGCCGACTCCTGCAACGAGCCCTGTGTCCGGCAGTGCCCCGACTCCACGGTGGTCATTTACCCTCCCCCAGTGGTCGTCACCTTCCCTGGGCCCATCCTCAGCACCTTCCCGCAGCAGAGTGCCGTGGGGTCCGCAGGTGTCCCCGAAGTCGGAGCCGGTGCCGGAGCTGCTGTTGGAGCCACTGTTGGAGGCGGTTTTGGTGCTGCCCGAACCCCTGGAGCTTCCCAGGTTTATGGCAGAGCCAGGTGGGGCCGGGGCTACCCAGTTGGCAGCTGCAGACCCTGCTGCTAAAGCCAGGGTGTTGCCACTGGAAGAGGGCGACCGGCAGGATGCGGATCCATGGCTGAGATCCACGATGTTCAGGGAGAGCTGAGCGTTTGAGGTGGCATTAAAAGCGTCTGGGGGTGTTTGAACGCCTCAGAAACCTGTTTCCATCCCTCTGCCCTTCCTGGTTTTCTTTCTCCAAAGCTTTCCTCTCTTTCCAAGTGCTCTGTTCTCAAAGCTATGGACTGTTCCTGATTCCTTGGGGGTCTTGTCGTGATCTTTGTGGTTTCCCGCTGACAGTAGGTTTAGATTAGATTTTAGGGGGAAATTAGGAGGGAATTATTTCCTGTGAGGCCCTGGCACAGGGTGCCCATCCCTGGAAGTTTCCAAGGCCAGGTTGGACAGGACTTGGAGCAACCTGGAACACTGGAAGGTTCCCTGCCCATGGCAGGGGTGGAACTGGATCATCTTTAAAATCCCACCCAAACCATTCTGTGCTTCTGTGACTGTGGCAATGCCAAGGATCTGCTCCAAGACCCTCTTCAGATCCATTTTTAAGCTCTTTCCATGGCTACTGATGGATAAAAATGGTTCTGCAGCGCCCCAGCCCCTGCTCTGCTGCCGTGCTGTGTGATCAGGGCTGGGTACCACCCACAGGAGAAGCAACCCCAGACATTCCCTGAGTCACCCCGGATCAAACCATGGCTCGTGGGCAATTTGTAACCTGTACTGTGCCTCGCCTGTTCTTCCTCATTAAACCAGATGTTGCAGCAGGTTATTGGCGTGTGGGTGTCTCTTTGTCTTCCCTGTCCTTGTCCTGCTGCACCAACCCGATCCTGCCGCCAGCAGAGCGAAATTCCTGAGGGATCTGGCCAAGGTCTGTGGGTGCATGTCCATCGCATGGCCTCAGCTCTCCCTTCCTTTCCCACATTCCCAGTCTCTGTGGAGTTTTGTGCTCAGTATTGGCTTTCCTGGCTCCCGGTGTCCTCGGGGTTGGTGTCCCTGTCTTGGCAGCAACACGAGCAGAGCACAGGCTTGGAAAAGCCCTCCAGGATCGAGTCCAGACCTGGTCACTCACACCAACGTCCAGTCCTTCCTCAGACACCTCCAGGGACGGGCACTTCAACCCTCCCTGAGCCCGTTCCAAGGCATTTTCTCTTTCCCAGGAGGAATTTTCCCAGATTTTCCACCCTGAGCCTCCCCTGGTACAGCTCAAGGCCGCTCCTTATCGTCCTGTCCTTGTTCCCAGGCATCAGATCCCAAATGCCCCCGGCAGATCCCAAATTCCACCTGGATCCCCCTTTTCTGCAGTCTGAGCCCACCCCAGCTCCCTCAGGATTCTCCAGACGCTTTTCCAGGTGCTCCAGCCCTGTTCCCATCCCTGGACACGCTGCCCCCTTCAATGCCTCAGCATAACCTGGGCATGGATTTCTTTGGGAATAAATTGCTAACAATTTAAAAAAATTAAAATTTAAAAGGCAATAAACCTTTCCCATGCTCTCCTGACCGTGTTTGAAATGTTATGCAGCGTGTTAGGAACAGCACCAGTGTCATTAAGGATTGCAGAGTGATGTGGGAATGTGGGATTATTCCGAGGTAGTCACTATTTGGAGAATTATTACCCTTATGAGGAAGGAAAACAAAGTTGTCCAGGCACTTTAATAATGTGTAATTAATGCTGGTGAACTCTGGGGAAGGTGATTAAACCAGATTTTCCCCAACCACATAATCCTTACAAATGAGAAATCCCCCAAACCTCAAAAGCCACGGTCCTTTATTGTTGGGAGTATTTGGGAATGAGCTGCAGTTTATTGAGGCCATTCAAGATGCTCTTTCATGGTCTAAATTGAGATCTGCATTTACCACAAAACCAGAAAAATCAGTGAAGTGATGGAATTCTGCCAGTGTGTTTTGATAGAACTATTTTTGATGCATTTTTTATTCCTTTTGCTAGAAAAGAAAGTGTGAAATGTCAGGTGAAATTTCAGAGGACTAGAGATGTCGGGTGTCTCACTAGAAGATTCAATGCCTTTTTAAGATAGAAGCCTTTGCTAATATCTCTTAGGTTCATTACTGAGCCTAATTTTTCAGTTTAATGATAATTGTGGGTTAACAATACCAGTTAAATATGGTGAATTTTAAAATTCTTATTTCTCTTGATGTTACCAACACGGCCATTTCTTTTCCTGCATCATGCCCCACTTTCCCTTCTCCTAAAAGGCTGCACTCTTTAACAAATAATTTGAAAATTTAGGCAAGTTTGGGTGATAATCGGGTGCCAGACTTTTCATTTAGTCTTTAGGTTTAGTCTTTAGGCAGGATCCTCAGCCTTGCAGGGAATCTTTTGTGCTGGAGGCAGCTCCTGTGGCATCAGCCCTGTGGTTGATTCCCAAGGGAACATTTAAATGGGTAACTCCCCAGTGAACACATCCTGCTGGGGACTGGCAGCCCGGAGCTGGAATGGAATTACAGGAGTTGGTTTCCAGTTATTTAAATGACCCGGCTGTCACCTGTTATGATAATATCTCAGCTAGGCCGCAAGTTCCTCTCGCCATTCCGACTTTTCTTGAGCCTCGAGACGTGAAAGAATCCTGCGTTTAGGATCTGGAAGGGGAACACCCTCCAAAGGGCCCAGGGGGTTGGGTTCCCACTCTTGCCAGGACCAACCAAAAACCTGGCACAGGTGAGGGTGGGGAGGCCCTGGCACAGGATATTCCATGGATTACACATCTCTGGAAGTGTCCCAGGCCAGGTTGGAGCCACCTGGAATGGGATGATCTTTAAGGTCTCTTCACCACCCGGGACAAGTGTAGGAGAAACTCAAACGCTCCTGAGATATCAGGAACATGGAAAATGAGCTTTGGTGTTGTCAGCTGATGCTTGGGAGGCCCTGGGAGGGCTCCGGGCTGCAATTCCAGCATGATCTGGCACTTCCTGAATTCTCCTGACGAGCTGGAACGGACAGATATGGAAACGTCCCGTCCCTGTTTGGTGACTCCTGCGACAGGAGCATCTGGGGTGAAGGAATTTTGCACTCCAGCGTTTCCAGAAGGTTGACCTGCAGCAGAGGAGGAGAACCTGGAAGTGCCCTGGATCCCTGGAGCAGAGGGAGGCATTGGGACGCTCTCAGAGCTGTGACATTGAGAGCAGGAAGGGGAAGTGAGGTGGGAGCCAGGTGGCTCCAGGTCAGCGTTGCGGCGGGAGGTGACAGCAGGTAACAGGGCTGGGACTGGCAGGAAATCACCACCTGTGGATCCTGTCCCCAGGGAAAGTGGTGGTTCCTTGGGAATGATCTGAGGGGGGAATCGAGAGGGAAGGGCATCACAAATGGCGCCGTGCTGGCAAACCTGGGCAAGCATGGAGGTTAAGTGGGACCAAACGACTCAGAATTTCACCCAAATCTTTGGATTCCTGAGTTTCATCCCATATTCCCTCCTGTCCTCCTGTCCTACCCAAGCCCTTCCACACTCTCCAGTGCAGGCAGGAGAAGCCTTTGCGTGCTGGCTTGAAATTACCCAGCTTATCTCCTGGGGAGATAAACTGAGTTTAACCATGTTGGAAGACTCCACCGTTTCCTAATGTTTTCCCCAGGGAACCCATCCCATTTCGCTGCTGACAGCAGAAGGGTTGCAAAACCTCTCTTAAAGGCTTTGCCGCTTTCAAAAGGGCTGCTCTGATTTTTTTCTGGGGCTGTGCTGTGCCTGGGGGAGAGGTTCCTCCCTGACCTCCCTTCCTGGGGCACCCCAAGCTGGGGCTGTCCTGCTCGAATTGGGTCATGGAAGAAACAGACCAGACCTCCCTCTTGGCTGGGGCTGCTCCTTCCCCAGACAAGGAAATGGAGCTCTGGAGCTCGTCTCTGCTTCTTAGGACTGGTTCTAGGCCGGAGTTTCGGGGAAATCAATGACACGGTGGAGAGGAGTGGATGTTGGGCTGGAGGATCAGCATTTCTGCTGGCTGGGCCTGGTTTTCTGCCCATGGAATGGCTCCTCCGACCTCCTCCCTTAATTATTTTCTCGAGCTTTTCCTCTTCTTTGCTCTGAGAGCTGGGAAAGGCAGAAATGCTTCTTCAGGGGGCCACTGTGGCAAGAGGAGGGGTGGCCATGGCTATCTTGGGGAAATCAGCCCAGAGGTGGCTCCTCAGAGTCACTCCAGAGTAAAATTTGTGATTCTTGCTGAGCTCTTTGATGTGGAACTGGGCTCACAGGGGATCCAGGCAGTTGTGCGTGGGCTCTGCTTGTTCTGGGCCACATTATTATCTTTATTATTCTAAACCTAAATCATTAATATTTTAGACCTGAATCACCTTTAGCATTCTAAACATAAAACATCTTTAATATTCTAAATCTAAATAATTTTTAGTATTCTAAACATAAATCCTCTTTAATGTTCTAAATCTAAATAATCTTTAGTAACCTAAGCCAAAATAATGTTTAGTGTTCTATATCTAAATAATCTTTAGTATTCTAAACCAAAATCATCCTAATGATTCTAAATCTAAATAATCTTTAGTATTCTAAGCCGAAGTAATGTTTAGTGTTCTACACCTAAATAATCTTTGCTACTTTATGACCTAAATATTTTATGACCTTTTATATTTTATGACCTAAATAATTTTTAGTGTTTTATTTAGATCATCTTTAGTTTCTTTTGGCAAATCTAAATCAGGGTGGCAGAGCGGGGGACAGCAAGAACTTCTTGAAGAGCTGGCTGATCCCTCCAGCAGCTGGCCATGGCTTTCTTTGGTCTTTTCTCTTTGGTGTCTTTAACCTTGAGCGTCACCCATCTCCTGCCTTGGACCACCACAAGACTCCCCCCCAATCTCCCGTTTTTGTGATTTATTACCCAAGCACAAGCCCCAGCTTTGCTCCAGGGAGCCTTTCTGGGGGAGAAATCAACCGAGACGTGCCTCTTTCTGGTGAAATATTTGGGTAAACCCAAGCTCAAGGGTTAGTTAAGATTTTTCTTTCTGCTGAGGGGAATGAGTCAGGGCAGGGGCCATCAAGATGGAGATGTGGTGACAGTCCCTAACATCTGGAGTCTAGATCGCCCTCTCGTTGCAGGGCTCCTTAGGGTGGCTGGGGGTCCCTTTGAAGTGCCGCGCAAGCCCAGACAAAACCAGAGGAGACATTTTTATGCTTCTAACCAGAGTAGTTTTAATGAAAATGAGGAACAGAAAGAAAAAGTTGGTAGGGATACAAAAGGGGCTTGGGCACGCAGAGCGTTCCTGATGGTGGTGGGTGATGTTTTTCCCAGTGGAAACGGTGGAGTTTGCCAGTCCAAATGCGTTTCTTCATCGTTCACTGTCAGGTGAGGCGCAGCAGGGACACAGAACCGGAGCTGCTCTGCTAAAGTCACCTTTGGTCAGAGTTGACCAAAGTTGATTTTGTTGCAGAAGCTCCAGCTACTGTGGCAACACAAACTGGCTGTGGATGAACTTAAAAAGTGCTTTCCTCACACCCAAAATACTCTTTCTACTCCACCAAAGTGCTCTAAAGGTGCCTCAGCCTTTTGAGAGAGACAGCTGGAAAGACAGGAGATTCTACAGAGGGTTACATATAGAGTATCCTACCCAGCCTGGCGCCCACACCTCTGCCAGAGTCAGAGGTGTGAGCGCTTGGCGTTTCTCAGCACCAGAACCAAAGCCATGAATCCTTGTCCTGCATTTCATCCCGTGGGCGCTATTCCTACTGGGAACAGCTCAGAGGCATCTGTCCCCGAGCTGAACACTGAAGGGGAGACTTAATCCGCAATTTCCAAAGTTACCCAAGGAACCCAGGAGCCTGTTGCACCCATCGATCTTCCCAGAGAGCTTCCCAACAATATCGCCATTCAGGCTGGCATAGACGGTGCCACGGATGACCCCAGTGGGGAGGAAGAAGTTCCCGATGTTCCTGAAGCCGGATGGGGGGACATCCTGGCACTGGTCCCGGTAGAAGCTGAAGGAGCGCCTGGGCTGGAAGCCGGAGCTCCCAAAGTTGTCATTGCCGCCCTGGGCGCAGCAGGCGTTGTCACAGCAGTCCTTGAAGGAATTCATCTTTTGTTGATTAGGAGAGGCTGGAACACACACCCAGAAATAAAATTTACAGGCTGCTGAGGGCAGAGCAAAGGCTTCAACTCGGTCCCTCCTGTGCATTGGTTTCAGCCTCTTAATTAATCCGTTTATTTTTCTAATCTCCTCAATCCCAAACAACATCGCTGCTTTTTTCCCCTGTCAACTTTTGGAAGCTGCTGACTAAACATAGTGAATGAGGGTTTTGCCAGCTGAGAGCTGAGCTTTCGCACCCCAGCAATCAGAGAAATGTAATAAATGAAAGAAAATGCATCCAATATAACCCAGAACTGAAAATTACTTTTTACCGCAAAATTGTGGTAGCAAATTTCCAGTTTTCAGCTCTTAAAAGCCTAATATTAAAAAAGCACGGGAAAGAAGAGCAAAAAGGTTTGAGCAGAGTAATCTCTTGAGATTGCAGGCAATTTTGAGTTTGGCATCGGCTCTAAAACGACAAGAAATTTCTTACAGAATGTCTGTACCTGAACACAGACATGGGTTATATGTTTTATAAATATACGCCGACACAGCAAGACCTATTAAATAAAAAAATAAACGCTATACGTTTTATATATGTTCCTATTCATATTCATATTCATATTCATATGCAGAAATGTACTCATAAAGAAATAGTTGGAGGAACATACTCACAGGAGGGTAGAGTCAGTAGAGACCTCTGCTTCGCTGAGGGAAGTTGAGAGGAGAAGTCGAGAGGAGCGGATGAACTTCTCGGAGCTGGGGGTCCGTTTTTATACCTTCCAAAGTGGGTCATCCGCCTCTTTATTCCTCCAGCCTACGTCACGGGACCCAACCATTTTCATATTTTCCGCATTCGGCGTCGCGTACGCCAACGTAAACCCTTTAAAATTTCTTTAATCTTGGATAAGTTTCTAGGGAAATTGCCCTAAATTCCTCGTGGGGAGACACCTGAGGAGATAATTATTAATTTAAGAAGATATTTATTTGGGAAAATACTCAGATCATTAAAGGTTGCGTAGCGGCCTTGTAGGTGGTCCATTGGCTTGGTTTTAGCGCCTCCGGTGCCGCTCGTGGAGGACAAAGCGAGAAATTTTGCTGTGACATGCTGAGGGTTGAGGAGCCTCTGGTCAGGGTGGCCATGATCTTCCTGGTGGAGGTCTCCCACCGGCTTTGTACCTCAAGTTCTCAAACCACAACCCAAAGACATTTCCCAAATGCCTCGTGGGCGTTCCCAGATATTCCTGTCTGTTTTAAGTGATTTTTTTGGGGGGATGCTTTTTGACTGTTCATGGAAGAACATCAACTTAATATGGCTCAGGAACAAGAGACATTGAAGAGTGACCATGTTATTAAATCTGAAGGTGTCCTTCAGTGGCAAACTATTAATATTTAAATCCAGCAACACTTTGCAAATTGAAAACTTTAATGAGTGTTTATGAAGTGCTTTGGTATTCAAAATTCAGAGGAAGCTTCAACATCCTGTTTGCTCATTATTACGCTTGTTTCATATTCAAATTAATGCCAGAAATTAGGTGAAGGTCACCCAAGGAGTTCTGCCCTAAACTCCAGCGTTCCTCACTATCACAACTTCTACACGTGGTGATTCTTTGTGGAAAAAATACCAGCAGGGTTCTTTTAGTGATAATTTAATGCTCTTTTAGTGCTAATCCTGATCTTTTATTCAAGTTGAGGCTTGAATTCTCCATTTTGCTCTGCTGAACTCCGGTCAAACCCTCCGGTGAATGACACTGCAAACAATGCAGTTGGATTTTTGTTAAAAACATTCATCCTGCTCCTGCAGCAGCATGGCTTTGACTCAGGAGCACTTTGGAATTAAGGTTTCTTTATAGTTCGTTTCCTTTTTACTGAAGTTGATGAAGTTTAATGAAAAATCCCTAAATTTACATTTCCTTTAAATAAAATCCTGTGGTGCATCTTTCTACTGAACAGAAATAATTTCAAATGAATCAAATTTTTGTGGAAAAGTTTTCCTTTTTTAATTGGAAAATTTCTCTCTCTCAATAATGACCTTGAGAAATCAGAAATGGCTTTTCTATTGTACAAAAATTAATTTTGGATTTGACAACTGAGGCAATAGAATAGTATCAGGAATGTTGTTGGCCCAGAAACTGTTGAGATGAAAGAAACCTGTAATATATGGGACATATGGGAGGCTGGGAACACACTAATAATCCCAAACAATGAGGAAAATTACATTAATTGAAGATATGACGTGCACAGGCAAATTTGTTTTCCAACCAGTAGGGCTCCAAACCTTTTGAATCCACAGGGCGTCAGAGATAAGCCAGGAGGGCAAAGCTGGAGTATAAAAAGGTCTCGGAGATCAAGGCTCCTCATCAGCTCTCCTGTCTTCTCATCCCTGTGAACTTGGTAAGCTTTTCCTCCTTTCTTCCCCTGGGCTGGGAATTCTCCTTTCAGGATTTCTGTTGGGGTCGTAGCTCCTCTGAACCGTCAGGTTTTTCTGTTCCTTTTCACCTGGGCTTGCTGGTTCAACTTTTAAAGCTGCAGGTGGAACTTTCCTGGTCCTGTTAGTGCCTGGATTCCCTGATAAGGGCTTTTCAGGACAGCAGAGGTAGGAAAGGGTTTCCCCACCATGACTCTTGGTAGGTTTTTCCTTAAATCTTCCATTTTAAGTGGGATTAAATGGGATTTCAAATCTGTCTGGCCACACAGATGTTCTCACATGTGTCCACGCTCCGTGGTTTCTTCTGCGGGCTCTCAGCATTTGCAGGTTCAAATTAAAACATGTGGAAAGCATTGAAATGGGTCTTAGAGTGATGGACCCAAAACATGAAGGGTGTTACTACAGGAAAATTTTGGGAAGCCTTTCCTGATGGAGTCAGGGATGCAGAGCTCCATGAAAAGCTGATATCCTAAAAGAAGATTAGGCTAATTCCTAACCAGGTTCTCTCAGAAAAAAAACCCTGGAGCAGCAGCAGGGTTTTGATGTATGGCCTCTGATTCCATTGTCCACCAATGGAGTCCTGCCAATCCCAGGAATATAGAAACAGCTTAATATTAATATATAGAATCTATATTAATATAGAATATAAAATAATTTAAAGGCAGTGGGTAAATAAGCAGATTATACAAATGGGGCTTAATGAGGAGCTGATGTCATAATTTTGCCTCTGCCCTCATTCTCACGGGACTGCTGAGGAAGATTTCGGGCTTTGAGGTTGCTGCTACACCTTGGAGTATTTACTACTCTTCCTTTCCTCCCCATTGCAGGTTTTACCCCCATCTCCCAAAGATGACTTTCATCCAAGGCCAGTGTGATGACGACTGCTACTCCTCCTGCGGCTACGGCGGCCTCTACGGCTACCGGGGCTACGACTGCGGCAGCCCCTGCGGCTACCGCGGATTCGGGGGCCTCTATGGCTCCCGCGGCCTCTACGGCTTGGGGGACCGCTATGGCTACGGCGGCTTGTACGGCTACCGGGGCATTTTCGGCTCCGGGGACTGCTACGGCTCCGGGGGGCTCTATGGGGGCTATCGAGGCTTCTATGGCTCTGGGGACTGCTATGGATACCCTGGGTTCTACTCCGGCCGCTACGGGTACCCCTTCGGCTCCCGCTACGGCCAAAGGTTCGGCTACGGGGGTTGCTACAGCTCCTAAAGCCAGAGGGAGCGACCCCGAAACCCAGCCTGGGTTTGGCGGGATTGATGGAGAGACCGCGGCTAGGCGGAGTTTTGGGGACAAGAGCCACAGCCGAGGTGGTCTGGGAGCTCTGCGCTGCTGCTGGAGGGCTGGCGATGGTTCGCCTTCGTCCCACTGCCCCAGCTCTCCTCTCGACCCAGACTTCTCCTCAATACTCCAAGCAAACCAAACTCCGTGTTTTTGGCAGTGCTGTATGATATATTCCCTCTGACTGGATGATGTGGGTGTCATGTGACTTTGGGAGCATGGTCTTTCTGTTCTGTATCCCTTTAAAATTATCTTTAATTCCTATTAAATTTTTTTTTCTGCATCAATTCAGCATTTCTGGGTTTATTTGTCATTTAAGTTTCTCAAGCAGCTTGAAATCTTTGGTGTCCAAAATCCAGAGGAAGCCTCAGCATCGTTAGCTCTTTTTTAATGCTTATTTTAAATTCAAATTAATGCCAGAAATTAGGTGGGGGGTCACACAAATATGAAATCCTTCACGGCAGAAGGACTGGGAGACAAAATTATGAACTGTCACTATAACACAAGCAACACAGACGAAAGGACACGAGACGAATCTCAGGACAAAAGAAGGGGTACTTTATTGTGAGTTCTAGTATTTGTGGAACTCTGTAAAAGAAGTGTGATTGGAAGGTGACATTACCACCTCTTCAACCACACTGGTTATAAAATCAATCATTCACAAAATTATCTATGATAGAAATGTGTAAACAAAAGAGATTCAGTTAGAACAACAGAGGCTTATTTACAAAAGCCTAGCGTGAGAAAGACTCCATCTAAAATGAAAACATCAGAAGGCTGAATAACAAGGCGACATCGAACTGTGTGAGCTTTAAGGACTGGAGATGTCCAAGGTAACACTGGTGAGGTTGGACCTCAATCCTGTGTCCTTCATGGATTCTTCATGGAAACTTCTGGCCCTCTCATGGCAAGATGGATATTGAGGGGCAGGAGCAGGTAAGGGAATGGAGCTGGAGCAGCTGGAGAAGGGAATGGAGAATCCTGAGGGAGCTGGGGAGGCTCAGCCTGGAGAAAAGGGAAATCTAGGGGGAATTCTAGGCTCTTCTAGGGGGAATTTGGGATCTGATCCCAGGGAACAGAGAGAGGTCAGGAGGGAACAGTGGTGGCTTTGTTTTTGATCTGGAAAACTCAAACCACCCCCTTGATCTTCCACACAGAACAGAAGATCCATTTGAGCTGAATAAAATCTGTTTTTGCAGATGCAGTTACAATAACATGCTGAATCCAAGGACTAAAAGCCAGAAAATGGGGGGAAAAAAGTGGGGGGAAAAAAGGGCAAATAGTCCTAAAGATAAAAAACCAATTGAAATGTTCTCATTCCTCCTGGGAAGCCCCTTCCAAGACCTGATCAGGAGGAAATTTCTCCTCATGTCCGACCTGAGCCTCGAGGCCATTTCCTCTTGTCCTGGCCCCGTTCCCTGGCATCAGATCCCAAATCCCCCCTGGACAAGCCCAGATTCCCCCTGGATCCTCCTTTTCTCTAGGCTGAGCCCCCCCAGCTCCCTCAGGATTCTCCAACCCCTCAATGTCCCCCTTGCCATGGAGGGCTCAGAGCTGGACACGGATTTGAGGACCAGAAAGTCCCTTCAGAATTCCACAGCTCCCAGAATATCCACACAAACCAAGGACAGAGACAAGAAAACAACTGGATCTCCAGAGGGTTTTTTTTTTTTTTTTAATGCAGAAAGTATTTAATAGAATAAGAAAAAGAGCTGGCACAGATA
Source organism: Dicaeum eximium (assembly GCA_013396995.1). Classification (NCBI taxonomy): domain Eukaryota; kingdom Metazoa; phylum Chordata; class Aves; order Passeriformes; family Dicaeidae; genus Dicaeum; species Dicaeum eximium. The sequence goes on from VWZP01010461.1 coordinate 133,007, forward strand.
CAGAAAGATTATAGTTTTGGGATGCTTGAAGCAGCTCCGTGAGATGAATCACTGCACTCCAGAACATTCCTCTTTACTGAAGCCGTGTTGTTCACCCGTCAGATCCTCATAAATCCAGATCAAAGGCGAGACAGCCGTAACGCTCCCTCACCCAGGGCTGCAGCGCCGTGCTGGAAGTGCTTATTGAAAATGCAGATCACGCCAAATCTAATTTCACAGAGGTCCTCCAGCCCCATTGCAACAACTCTTAAGAAGTTTCACACGAATTGCAGATGGTCCCTCCCGTCGCTGAAGGGGCTGTTGGGAGGGTTTAAATGCAGAATATCAGGAGAGTTGAGAAAGGGAAGGAGACAGAGAGAACGACAAAAAACAGAAATTCCAAGAGGTTTCAGAGCACGGCAAAGCCCCAGCTCATGGCGACTTCACCGCGGGGGCTCAGCCATTCATTTTCCGTGGGTGTGGATCCTTTTTGGGGGGATTTCCCCCTGGGATCAGCAGCAGGGGTAGCAGCAGGAGTAGGAGCAGCACGAGGGGTAGTAGTAGCGCGTGGTGCAGCTGCGGGAGGTGCAGCAGCTGCCGTAGGAGCGGCTCCTGCAGCTCAGGGTGCGAGACACGCAGGGGTTGCAGCTGTAGGTGCGGGTGCAGGTGCGGTAGCAGGGCGAGCAGCACAGGGTGTAGCAGCACGGGGAGTTGCAGCAGGACATCTTGGGGTGCAGGGGTGGAGGCGAGCCTGGAGCAGGGCGGGAGAAAAAAAAAACCCGGGGGAAAAAGGGGTTTGTAGGGACGGTTGGGTGGAAATGCTGAATGAATCCCTCAAGTTTGTGTGGGGTTTTCATGTCGTGAGATTCCCAGACTCCCAGAATCCCTGAACTCCAGGATTCCAGAACCCCAGAATCCAAGAATCCCAGAACCCTAGAATCCCAGGATTCCAGAACTCCAGAATTCCAGAATCCCAGAATCCCAGGATCATGGAGGCTGTAAAAGACCTCCAAGACCGAGTCCAACCTGCACCCAATCCCCAGCCCAGAGCACTGAGTGCCACCTCCAGTCCTTCCTTGGCATAGGCACTCCAAACGTCCCTTCCAAATCCTGAAAACCCTTTCCAAAGGAAAAAGAAATTTAAAAAAAAAAAAAAAAATCTTGCTGAGGCAGGGATTTGTGGGTGTTTGGTGTCCAGGCTGCCAGGACAGGCGGCTCAGGTAAATCCCAGTGAAGGAAGGTGTGAAGGAGTCCCAGCGTCTGACTCGAATCCCTCCCAGCGTTTTCCAGAGTTCTTGGAAGTGCTCACGCACAACTCAAGGAGTTCATTAAGTCTCCGTCCTCCCTGTCTGCTTTTAATCTTGGCACATAAACCATTCCTTCTCCCGGCTTTGTTAGTGCCAGGTCTAGCAAGGACTCTCTGCTGGACAGCGAAGGTTTAAACCCTGCAGCTCAGAGCTGACCCAGAGGGACAAAAACAATTCCTGGGACTTTTCCATATTCTCCGTTGCAACATCCTGCCACAAAGAGCCATTTCCTCCTTGCACAAACGACTCTGAAAATTCCACATAGGGAAAAGCAGAAACCCAAAGCTCCTAACTCAACTTCCCACCTTTCCAAAGACGTGGGAATGTCAGTGCGTCGATGTCCCCCAGAGTAAAAAGCACCCAGGAGGAAACACCCTTTGGGAGGAAAGGATTCCCCCCCCAAATTCAAGGATTCTCCACGGGAATGGGATCTGGACTTACCGGCTTCAGCGGGAAGAACAAACCAAGAGGAGCCGTGTGAGGAGCGCCGGGGTTGGGAGCATTTTTATATTCCCGTTGTGGAGGTCAGAGCAGTTCCCCGAGAGCTTCCCTTAGTCACGGGACAAATTTGGGAAGCAACATCAGCAGCCAATTGCCATAATTGTTTTCCTCTGCATTTAGGACGATTTTGGAATTCCTGGGGCTGGGCACCGTGATTACAGCCTGGGAGATTCTTTCATCTCCAGACTTTCCAGGACAGAGGGATTTCTGGGAAAGCACCTGGAGGACAGCTGGGAATGGGGCTGGAGGCTACAGGGAACAGCTCCAGCCACAATTCCTGGTCAGCTGGGAGCCCGTGGATTGGTCCTTTACCTCCCACGAGGGAGGTGGGCACATTTTGCACGTTTTGGGGTCACGTAAAACACGCAGGGAGCGGAGGAGAATGACCCCGAGTGCTCTGGGATTTCCGTCACAATTAATGACAGGCGTTCCATTGATTCTTTTAGGTTTCCTCTCCTGCCTATAATTTGTCCTAGGAGAGGTGCAGGCCGAGGCACGGGATCAATTAAAGCAGCATCTGAGAAATGTGGTTCGTTTTTATGGTGCGTGGGGAGCTTTTGAGGGGGTTTTTTGGGTTTTTTGGGTTTTTTTCCCAGATGAAATTATGATGGACAGGTCTTGGAGCATCCTGGGACAGTGGGATGTGTCCCTGCCCATGGCAGGGGTGGAATCAGGAGATCTTTAAGGTCTTTCCCACCCAGCCCATTCCATGGTTCCATATCCGTAATAACGAGCCAAGGATCTTCTCTTCTGCCTTAAAAAAAAAAACCCAAAACCCCCCAAAAAACAACAACAACAAAAAAAAAACCCCAAAAAGACCCCAAAAAAACCCCAAAACCCAAGAACTTCTGGGGTCCTCCTCAGCTTTAGCAATGAAATCCAGGTCTCCTGAATCCACAGGAGTTAAAACCATCAAATTATTTCAGTATTAATTTATTTTCGAATTATATCGAATTACCCTAAAATGATCAAATCATTTTCAATTGTCATTATTTTCAAACGATATCGAATTACCCTAAAATGCTCAAATTATTTTCCTGCACAGCCCCTGCCTCGGATGGGCTGGAAATTACCCCTCGGGAGGGATTTTCCTGAGGCAGGAGAGCAGGAATCACTCCCTGAGCTGCTGCGGTGGCATTTTCCAGCCAGGTACAGCTGGATCTCTGTCACTCTGCTCCGGGGGACGTCAGGAATGAATTTAAATAAAGAAAATCAATTTAAATAAAGAAAAAACCTCCCTTGAGCCCCGAGGCTCCCTTCCCCGCTTTGGTTGTGATTGATACTCGAGGAACCAGGAGGGTTTAAATAATTTGAATATCGCCAAAGGAACTCCTAATGACAGGCTTGGGAGGGCACTGATACCAGAAGTTCCCGAATGTCTGTCATTATCCTAATTTAATATGCAAATAAGGCTTGGCTCACTCTGGGGGGGAAGGTCATGCAGGGAGGTATTTGCTGAATTGTTTTTTTTTTTTGAAAAGCCTCTTGATTTGTGCTGGGAAGGCAGAAAATCGGCATGAATAAGATTTGCTGCAAAGTGGTTTTTGTAATTTCAACTCCTGTAAATCCCCTCGTCCTCTCTGAAATCTGGATTTCATCACTAAAGCTGAGGAGAAGCCAAAAAGGTTTTTAAGACCAAAAAAAAAAAA
>VWZP01010466.1:405-11831 GCA_013396995.1 Dicaeum eximium
AGGGATAACGGGATAGCGGGATGGGATCCATGGGGTAACGGGATGGGAACAGGGATGGGATAACGGGATAATGGGATGGGAAACAGGATGGGAACAGGGATGGGATAGCAGGATAACGGGATAGCAGGATAATGGGATAGCGGGATAACGGGGTGGGATAACGGGATAACGGGATAGCAGGATAACGGGATAACAGGATGGCAACAGGGGTGGGATAATGGGATAATGGGATGGGAACAGGGACGGGTTAACGGGATAATGGGATGGGATGGGAACAGGGACGGGATAATGGGATAATGGGATGGGAAATGGGATGGGAACAGGGATGGGATAATGGGATAACAGGGATGGGAAACGGGATATTGGGATGGGATCCATGGGATGGGATGGGATAACGGAATAATGGGATAATGGGATGGGAACAGGGATGGGATGATGGGATAACAGGATGGAAAACGGGATATTGGGATGGGATCCATGGGATGGGATGGGAACAGGGATGGGATAACGGGATAACAGGAAAATGGGATAGGATAACGGGATGGGATCCATGGGATGGGATAACGGGATGGGAACAGGGGTGGGATGATGGGATAGCGGGATGGGATGGGATCCATGGGATGGGATAATGGGATTTTGGGATAACCCAGCCGAGTTCCCGGGGGCTCCCAGCTGACCCCAGGCCTGTTCTGGGCCGAGTCCGGTCCCGGGGTCTGAAGGAACCCAAGGGGAAGGTTGGGATTTTACCCCAAATTTTGTGAACTTCACCCAAATCTCAGCGGATTTAACCCAAATTTCATTAACACAAATTTTGTTATATTCAGCCCAGATTTCAGTGGTTTTAACCCAAATTTTATAAATTTGCCCCTGTTTAAGCCACAACTCCCCATCAAGTTTAATGACTTTTTATTTTTCCACTTAAATATTCTCTTTAAATACAGCATTGTCCCGGGAAACTGCAGAAAAGCAGGAAAAACGAATAGTAGGGAGAAGCTTTGGATTCACTTGGTGGCATTAAATGTGGAATTAAAATGGAAATGAAAAACTGAAAAATGAAATTAAAAATGGAATTAAAATAAGGAAAGGGAAATAAAAAATAAAGGAAATAAAAAGGGAGTTGAATTAAAAAAGAAAGAAGTGCAAGCAAAAATTAAATAAAGAAATAAAAAGGCAATAAAAGCAGAGAAAGGAAATAAGAATTAAATGAAAAAAATTAACATTCCATTTAAAAGGAAAGAAAAATGAAATTAAAAATTAAAGGAATGAAAAAGAAGTAGAAAAAAGGGAATAAAAAAATAAAGCCGGAAATCAAAACGACATTAAAATTCCGAAGCCGCTTTGGGCACCCTGGGGAGAGGTTTGGGGGTTTGGGGAAGCAGTAGCACCAGCGAGGGGCCAGATCCATTAAATCCTGGGGATCAAATCCATCGGGATGAAAAGGCAGATCCTGCCTGGGTGACAGCGAGCCCGGCAGGGTTTGGGTAAAGGTGGCTTAGGGCAGCACCTAAGGGAGCCAGGGACACCCATGGACACCCAGGGGAGCCAGGGACACCCAGGGCAGGAGCTGGGCTCACCTCCCCCCCTCCCCCACACCACAGGGCACAAATCCGCGTTTGGAGCTGGATCTGTGGGATCTGGGCACCTCTGGGGGAGGATCCCGGCCCCAGAGCAGCCCCGGGGGTTTGGGGGTCACCGAGGCCCTGGGCTAGGACAGGCCCCTCCCCCTTCAGACCCCTGGACAATCTCCTGAGCCCCTTCAGGCCACTCTGGACTCCCTTAAACCCGCCCAAACCCCTTGGAACCCCCCCTTTAAGCCCCCTGAACCCCTTTAATACCCCTTTAAGTGCCCTTTAAATATTTTTAAACCCCTTTTGAACCCTCTTGAACAGCAAAAATAACCCTGTGAATTTTCTTAAACCCCTCTGACTCTGCCTAACACCTTGAAATCTCTTTTGAAGCCCTAAAAAACTTCTGAACACCATTAAATCCCTCCCATAACCCCTAAAAAGCACCATCTGAACCCCCAAATGCCCCTCTGAATTGCCTTTCTAACCCCTTCTGGAACCCCTTCCACCCCTCCTTTGACACCTCCTAAATGTCAAACCCCTTTGAACCCATTTAAGGCCCCTGAACCCTGCTTTTAAACCCCCTTAAATCTTCTGAACTCAACTTAAACCCCCTTTTGAGCCCCTAAAAAAGTCCTTTAAAACAACTTAACCCCCACCTGAGCCCCTTTCAACTCCTTTGAACCCCACTAAAGCCCTTCTTAAACCCCCTTTAAACCCCCCTTCCAGTGCCTTAAAAAAATCCCTGACACCCTTATACCGTGTTGAACTCCCCTGAATCCCCTTAAACTCATGTTAAAGCCCCTTGAACCCCTCTGAACGCCCTTGATCTCCTAAAATACCCTTTTATTCTCTTTATAAACCCCTTTAGATCCAACTGGACCCTTTTTAGGCCCCCTTAAACCTCTCCTGAAACCCTAAACCCCGTAAAAACCCTTCTGAACCCCTTTCAACCCCCAAAAACCCCTCAATTCCCCCATAACCCCTAAAAACCCCACTTTGGCCCCCCAAAACCCCTTTTAAGCACTCACTCCCCTCCTGAACCCCCTTTTTAACCCCCCCACGGGGGGGCAGGTGACTCCCAGGAGCATCAGGGGACCCTCAACCCTCAAAACTGGGGGGTAGGGGGGGGTCAAACCCCAGTGTGGGAAAACTGCTGGAAAAGCTGATGGCAAAATCCAAATGTCAGGAAAATAAAGGGGTGGCACCAGCTGGATTGGGGCATTTTGTCCCTGTGATCCCAGGGTCTGGGAGCATCCAGGTGAGCAGGTCCTGAAGGCACAGACCAGACCAGGTGAGCAGATCCAGGCTCTGGGAGTGTCCAGGTGAGCAGATCCCACAGTCTGTAGGGTCCAGGTGTGCAGAATGCAGATTTGGGGCACAGACCCAAGCATGTGAGCAAATCCCAAGGGCACAGACCCAGCCTGGGCTGGAGAACAGGCAGCCCCACCCCACATCCTGATTTTCTCCCACTCCTGCCTCTGCCCAGGCTGGAATTGCTCCTGGCCCAGGTTGATCCCACCTGGCTGAAGCCAAGAGGGAAAAGGCCCAGAAATGAGAAGTTTCACCCCAAGACAGATCCCAGAGCCTCAGGAAGGTCTGGAGCACGGGTGGGTTTTCCATTAATCCCAGTCCAAGGAAGGGCTGGAAGGACCAGGTGAGTCTGGAGAATCCACACCTGGAGAACCTGAATCCATCCCAGTCTGACCAGTTTGAGATGCCTGGAGCCAGGAGGAGCACAGGTGAGCAGGAAGCACCTGAGCAGCAGCACAGGAAATTCCAGGTGCTCCAGAAGTCAGGTTCACTGGGAACAGCACATCCATGGGACACCAGGAGCTGTGCACACCTGCAGGGCTCTGATCCTGAGTGCTGGAATGGCAGGAACAGGTTCTTTGGGAAATGCAGCCAGGTGGGGCTCACCTGGATGGAGAGAGCTCACCTGGGATGGGCAAGGAGCCAGCTGACAGCTCAGGGATCAGGTAGAGCAGGGCCACATTGCATCCACGGGACAACAGGGACACCTGTGCACACCTGCAGGGCTCTGATCCCGCTGGAATCAGTCCAGGAGCAGGTGGATGCACAGAGCCCACCAGCAACGGGCCAGGAGCACAGGCAGGGGCAGGGACATTCCTGCACCCTCACATTCCCAAATCCTGGTCCTTGGAGGGGCGGCTCCAACCCCCAACAGCTGCTGGAGGGACTCCCAGCGAGTGAATGAACATCCCAGAAGGTTCTGGCAGGTACAGGTGATCAATTCCAGGTGATGCAGGAGCGAACGAGGAGGTAAAGTTGGTTCAACCCCCCAAAATTTTCCAGGTGAGTTTGGGGATTCCAGTCTTGGGTCTCTTGTGCCAGTTCCAGGTGTTTCTCAATCCATCCCAGCTGCAGGTGAGTGGGAGCATCACCTGGATGAGGTGGGATGGGATGCAGCCCAGGTGAAACATTCATTAAACAAACAGGAATTAGGGAAAAAGGGCTTTTTCCCTTAAAAACAAGGAAAGTGGAGGCAGCCAGGGGAGACAGGGCTGCCGTGGGATCCAGGAGGCTCCAGCTCAGGTGAGTCCTGGCACACATGATCTCTGCCAGGTGGGATGGAGGAGGGCTCCGAGAAGCTGCGTCTCAGGTGAGTCCTGGCACAGGTGACCCCCACCAGGTGAGTGAAGGACTCCTGGCCCTGGGCCAGGTAAATCCTCTGTCCAGAGCAGCCCCCACCAATTAAATAATCAATCCATGGAATAAATAATGGAGCCACAGGGCCTGAGGCCATTCATATGGGCAGATGGGGGTGCTCCAGGTGCTCTGGGAGATTTTGGGGTGCTCCTCCCTTGCTCACAGCAGCAGGGACAGGTGGGACCCCCAGCTCCTTCCCAGGGGGGCTGGAGGCTGGAGCTGGATGCTCCACGTGGCCACTCCCACCCTTGGCACCTGCCCGTGGCTCCACCTGGCAGTAGAGCCCAGGTGCATCAGCCAGGTAAGGCTGGGAGCCCACCTGGGCCGGCTGCTCCGGGGGATAGCACAGGACAGGAGATTCCAGTGGGAACTGGGCTGGGATGAGGATGGTGGAGGTGAGCCCAGGGCACGGGGGAGGTTTCACCTGCCAGGTGTCATCCAGGTGCTCCCCCAGGACACAGACCCCGCCTCCCTCTCCTCCAGAGCCACTTCCAGAGTCTTCCTCAGCCTTCAGCCTCTCCAGCTCCTCGGCCGTCTGCAGGTGCAGCACCGCCCGCTCATTCTCCGCCAGGTATTCCTGGAAGTCCTGAGTCTCGGGGGGCTGTGGGGGTGGCCAGGTGGGGCCAGGGAGGGCACCTGCTCCCTCCTCTTCCTCCTCCTCCCGCCGGTTCTCCAGCTCCAGCTTCATCAAGGTGTGCAGGAAGTGGGTGCGGACGCGCAGGGGGTTGAACTCGATCCGCCCGGCCACGTTCCCGCAGCCATCCCGGGAGCAGCCGCACGGGAACGACGTGCGATCCACCTGGGGCACAGGGGACACCTGTGGGACCCCGCAGGACCCCTCCCAGCACCTGAATCCCACCCCAAACATCGTGGTGGGGGTTCATCCCAGCCAGGTGGCTCTCCTGGGAAGAGACTGTGAAGGATCCCATAGGATCCCCCCAGAATCCCACTGCAGAGTGATCCCAGATCCCACTTGGACAGCAGGAATTTGGCTCTGGGGTGAGGAGTTTAAACATTCCAGGTATGCCCAAAACACCTGGAGCTGTTCCTGCTCCTTCAAGGAACAAGAACATTCCAGCGCCTGTTGGACCACAAATCCCAGCTGCCTCACCTGGCACTCTCTGCTCCCTCAAGGAGCAAGGATATAGGCACAGTGGGTGTACCACGAGTCCCACCTGTCCCTGCTTTTCCCAGGTCACCTGGCACTGGATGCCCTCACCTGGCACACCTGGCTCTCCCCACTCCTCAAGGAGCAAGAGCACAGAACAGGAAGCACAGGCACAGACACGAGGAGCAGCCCGGCCCCACGCTGCCCCAAAGCCCTGCCCTGCAGCTCACCTGGCACTGGATGCCCTCACCTGGCACACCTGGCTCTCCCCACTCCTCAAGGAGCGAGAGCACAGAACAGGAAGCACAGGCACAAGGAGCAGCCCTGCCCCGCACTCACCTGGCACTGGATGCCGGCCTGGCTGCAGGCGCAGGTGCGCGGCTCGCAGGTGAGGCGGCACAGGCAGCCGCACTGCTCGCGGGACAGGCGCAGCGCCCGCAGCTCCTGGCGCTCCTCGGCGTCGATCCTGCGCACGCCCGAGGCGCGGAGCAGCGCCCGGCGCCGCTTGGTGGGCAGCGGCTGCAGGTAGAAGTAATCGCCCCCCTCCACCTGCCCCACGTCCAGGTCGTCGTCAGACACATCGGCCAAGGTCAGCCCCGCGGCCTCGGCCGATGGCACCGTCCCGTTCTGGGTCAGCTGGGGATGGAGGGACACACGTGGGGAGGTGGGACCACGGGGGGTCACCTGGCCAGGTGCCCTTCCCTCCACCTAACNAGCAGGAATTTGGCTCTGGGGTGAGGAGTTTAAACATTCCAGGTATGCCCAAAACACCTGGAGCTGTTCCTGCTCCTTCAAGGAACAAGAACATTCCAGCGCCTGTTGGACCACAAATCCCAGCTGCCTCACCTGGCACTCTCTGCTCCCTCAAGGAGCAAGGATATAGGCACAGTGGGTGTACCACGAGTCCCACCTGTCCCTGCTTTTCCCAGGTCACCTGGCACTGGATGCCCTCACCTGGCACACCTGGCTCTCCCCACTCCTCAAGGAGCAAGAGCACAGAACAGGAAGCACAGGCACAGACACGAGGAGCAGCCCGGCCCCACGCTGCCCCAAAGCCCTGCCCTGCAGCTCACCTGGCACTGGATGCCCTCACCTGGCACACCTGGCTCTCCCCACTCCTCAAGGAGCGAGAGCACAGAACGGGAAGCACAGGCACAAGGAGCAGCCCTGCCCCGCACTCACCTGGCACTGGATGCCGGCCTGGCTGCAGGCGCAGGTGCGCGGCTCGCAGGTGAGGCGGCACAGGCAGCCGCACTGCTCGCGGGACAGGCGCAGCGCCCGCAGCTCCTGGCGCTCCTCGGCGTCGATCCTGCGCACGCCCGAGGCGCGGAGCAGCGCCCGGCGCCGCTTGGTGGGCAGCGGCTGCAGGTAGAAGTAATCGCCCACCTCCACCTGCCCCACGTCCAGGTCGTCGTCAGACACATCGGCCAAGGTCAGCCCCGCGGCCTCGGCCGATGGCACCGTCCCGTTCTGGGTCAGCTGGGGATGGAGGGACACACGTGGGGAGGTGGGACCACGGGGGGTCACCTGGCCAGGTGCCCTTCCCTCCACCTAACCTGAGCCTCTCCTCGTCCCTCCCAAGACTTGTCACCCTCAGCTGCCACTCAGGTGTTTCCCACACAAATCTTTCACTGTACCTCCTAAGATCTCTGCAAAGTGTTTCCCACAAGGATTCTCCTCAGTTTGACCCTCTTCCAACCTCACCCAGGTGTTTTTCATTTCCCTCCCTCAAATCCCTCCCCAAGGCCTTGCCCACCACTAAACCCATCCAGGTATTTCCCACCTGGATTCCCCCCTCCCAGCTCCAATACCTGGCTCCCCCAAATCCACACTCAGGTATTCCCCACTCAGATACGCTTTGTCACCCCAAATCCCCTCCAGGTATGTCCCACCTGGATTCCCCCCTCCCTCCCTTCCCCAGGTACCATTCTTTACCTGGACACCCTCTGTCACCCTGAATCCCCTCCAGCTATTCCCCACCTGGATTCCGCCCTCCCTCCCCAGGTATTCCCCACCTGGATTCTGCCCTCCCTCCCCAGGTATTCCCCACCTGGATTCTGCCCTCCCTCCCTCCCTCCCCAGGTACTCCCCACCTGCCCTCCTCACCTCCCTCCTCCTGGCACGCAGTTTCTCCCTGCGGAGGTGCTGCCGCAGGTGCTGCCGGTGGCTCACCTGGCGCAGGTGAGCGAACTGGCTGAGGCTGTACCTGCGGGCGCGGTGGTGCCGCGGGGCCATGCCCAGGGAGCTGCCGCCGGCGCTGGGCACGCAGGTGAAGCCCTGGCGCCGGGCGAAGTAGTAGACGGTGACCTGGGCGAAGCGCACGCGCTTCCCGCCCCGGCGCGCCCGGGAGCGCCGCAGGATGGACGGGGCTGCGGGCACAGCGCGGGTCAGGGCCCCAAAATTACATTTCATTCACCCATTTCCCTCCAAAATTTTAAAATATCCATTATTTCCCCATAACTCACTCCCCCCTCAAATGCTGAAAATTCCCCTCCAGGCTCCCTCCTCAAAACTCTCCCAAAATTCCTGAAATTCCCTCCCAACTCCTCCGAAGTTTCCCAAAATTGAAAGGAAATTCAAGCTCCATGAATTCCCCAAATAATTCTCCCCCTAATGCCCCATGAATACCCCAATCCCCCAAACTTTCAAAAAATCCCAGAAACTCCCCCAAACTTCAAAAAAATCCCAGAAACTCCCCCAATCCCCCAAAACCTAAAAAATTTCTCTACATTTCCCTGAAATTTAAAAAAATCTCAGTTGCCCCTCAAATTCTAAAAACTCACCAAAAATGAAAAAAAAAATCCAAAATTCACCAAAATGAAAAAAAAAATCCCCAAATCCAAAACCCATTTATAAATCCCCAAGTCTAAAATTACTATTTTGTAAAATCCCCCCTGAAACTCAAAAGTCCTCCCACCAAAAAATCGCTACAAAATTCCACCACAATTCCAAAAAATTCCACAGAATTCCCTCAACATGTCCTGGTTCCCTAATACTCCCCAAAAAGTCCCCACCATGACCTAAATTCCTGAAATCCTCTAACAAAATCCAGAATTCTCCAAATGAAAATTAAAAAACCCCCAATCTCTTCAGCTGCCGCCCCAGCCCCGGTCCCGGCTCACGCCCAGCGCTGCCGGAGCTGCCGCTGTCGCAGCTGTCGCCGCTGTCGCTCGTGGCGATCTCGTCATCCGAGGCGGCACCGCTGGACGCGGCCGATGCCGATCCCGATTCCAATCCCGATCCCGCATCCTCCGGCTTGCGCTTGATCCCGGCGCTCGGGACCGCGGCCATCGGGGCTCGGCTCGCATGGAGAGCCCGGCGGGGACGGGACCACCCTGCAGAGAGCACCGAGAGCTTTGGGGATCCCAGCGGGTCACCAGTGTGGTGTTCCCGCATAAATCCCCCAATCCCAACAGAACTTCTCGGTGCCAGCCCATTTTGGTGTGGGGTGTTTGTATTTCCTGAGTCACGGTTCCTCAGGATCGCCAGGAGATGTCCTGGGTTTTCCAAGAATCCTGCCCTGGCCATCCCAGATAAATCCCGATCCCAAAGGAGCTCCCTGTGCTGTTTGTGATCTCCACACGAAGATTTACCCTTAAATCTGCTCCAGCTTCCTCTATCCCAGCTTTTCCATTTGGGATTGATCTGGGATGGAATTCACCCAAAACCAAAGGAAAGGTGCTTTTTTTGGTGTTTTTTATTGGTTTTTTTGTTGGGTTTTTTTTCCAAAAGCACTACCAGATTCATCCCTGGAAGATCCTGATCACCCCCGGAACATCCTGATCACCCCCTAAAATTCCCTGAAGTTCAGAAAAACCGCCAGATGCTCCAAGAATTCCCAATCCACCACAGATGCCAGATTGGGAATGAGCCTCCCTGGGATTTTCCTGCCCCACACCCCTTAATCCCAAAAAATGAAAAAAAATCCCAAATAACCAAAGGCGGTATTTGGGATTTGGGGAAATTTCCAGCTCCAGGTTGGTGAGGGGAATTTTTGGATTCCCATTGGGAAACTTCCAGGATGAATTTGGGAGCCCCTCAGGATGCTCTGGAGCCCTTTGAGGGGTTGGGTTTTGGGTGGGATTTGCCAGAGCAGGAGGGATTAATGGATCTGGATCCAGCCCAGGGATCCTTTCCCTGTCCCCTCCCAAAGGGAATGCTGGGGTCCCAAAAAGTAGGGTGGGACCTACCTTGCACCAGATCAGGGCAAAATCCAGGTTTTTGGGGTGGTTTTTTGGGAGGGAAAGCAGGGAATCCTGATGGTAGAGGGGGGATAAAGCAGGAATTGAAGGAATAGATCAATCCCAATCCCAGGAGAAGTGGAGGTGGAAAACACACCTTCCCCTCCCCAGCTCCCTAAAATTGCCAAAAATCCTCACATTATTCCCTAAAACCACATTTCCATAGAAAATTAGAGCTGGAGTCTGGGTGGGATCCCACACCTGCGCCAGGATCCTTCCCCGATGGATCTGTCAAAATGTGACTCCTATTCCTCACATAGAAGCCAAAATTATTCCTGTATTATTATCCTTTCTACGACATAAAGAAACTCCTGGAAGAGTCTGAATGAAGGGGAAAAAAAGAATGAAAATACCAGGTTTCCATTTTTTCCCATTTTTAAATTGGGAGGAATTTGAAATGAGGATGAAAAAATGGGTTCAAAAGCTGAGGGAGGGACCATGGGAATTGGGGAATTTCAAGGATTAAACCTCACCAAAGGGAGTTAAACTAAAAATATAATTTTTCCCCATGTTCTGGAATCAGTTTTGGAGCAGGGAAGGGATCAGGAGAGTTTGGGATTCCGAGGAGGGTGGACAAGCTGGGATCATGTGGAATCACCAGGAATCGCCCATCCCACCTGGTCAAGGTGAGTGCCATACCCTGGAGTGATGAAACCTTTTATTTCCAGCTATTCCAAGAAATTAGAAATGATTTTTCCATTTTCCAATCCTCAAAAATCCCACCTAGATCAATGCTTAAGGAATGGGAGGATTCTCAAAAATTCCTGCTTGCATTCCTTAGCTTCAAGCACCAAATTTTTTGTTGAAGATAATGAGATTCCCATAAAAATCAAGAGCCAAAAATGTATTCTCTTGATAGTTTTTGAGGGATGAGAAGCATCAAAAGAAGGGATCCAGGACATTTCAGGATGAGAGTGGGAATGATCCACAAGCAGTTCTGGTGGAAACCACCCAGAAAGGGTCTGGAAACACCAATGAATCCAGGTGTTATTCCCATTCCAAAAAATGGGATTTTGGGACTATCACCAGGAAGATTTCAGCAGTCTGGATTCTTAAGGATCAAGTTTTCCAATGTTTTCCCCAAGGATTTGGCTCAGCAGCTGAAAGCTCCATGGATTTCCCAGGGATTTGAGTCCATCCCAGGTCATTGCTGACATTCCCAACACTCAGCTCTGGGGTTTTAGGACAAAAGGTGGAAAATTTGGGTTCCTCAGGGAAATCTGGAATACAGCTCTCACTGAGCTTCCAGCATTTCTGCAAACAGCATCCCGAGGAGGATCTGTCCATTTGAGATGAGGAAGGAAAAATGAGCTCAAAAGCTGAGGGAGGGACCATGGGAATTGGGGAATTTCAAGGATTAAACCTCACCAAAAGGAGTTAAATCAAAAGTATCTTTTTTTTTCTCCATGTTCTGGAATCAGTTTTGGAGCAGGGAAGGGATCAGGAGAGTTTGGGATCCCTGGAAGCACAGGAGCTGATCTGGAAAACCTCCTGGCTGAAAGAGCCTGGTAAGGAGGGACAGGTGTCCCCCTCAAGTGTTGGAGCACAGGAAAGTGATCCCAAAAAAATCTCATTGGGATCTGTGTCCATCACTGGAATTAGGAGAGAAAGGTGGGTCCATGGAACACCTGGATCCAGAGGCTCAGGAGGTGAAAGGGACCCTGGAAGGGGGGATGGGCTCCCCACCAAAGGTGATCCCACAAAACTCCTTGGGGCTGGAATCAAGGGATAAAGGTGGAAGAGACCCCAGATCACCAGGATGCAGAGAGGAGCCTGGGACAGGTGAGGATGGGGCAGCAGGAGCCCTTTGCAGGGTGTCTCACCTGCCCTGTTCCCAAAGGT
>VWZP01010468.1:0-14326 GCA_013396995.1 Dicaeum eximium
TATCCTATTATTATTAAACCTTTAAAAAGTCTAAGTAGTGAACTCTGTTTTTCACAGTGTCCCAGATTGACTCATAGAATTACATCATCCCATTCTGAGATGCCCCACCCTGGGGGGAGGAACTGAACATTCCTACCTGTATGTAATCTGGGATTGGGACACCTAATACCACGACCACTGGGTACCCAGAGGATGAGCTCTTGACAATCACCACTGAACCTCCAGAGAAGGACCAGACCTTTCTACAGAATCACCACTTCGAGAAGACCACATCCATCACTCCAATGGAACTGCTGCCACCACTCTGACCAACAGGGTGTCAGGTTGCATTCTGACTTTGTAGGTTTAAGCCAGTGTTTCTGTACTATTGCCTTTATTATATTTTTTTACTATTAAATTGTAGTTCTGACTTGGAATCTCTTGCAACATATTTGTGTGGAGTTAATTCCTCCCACTGGTTTGCCTTCAAACCAGTACACCTTCTCATCTCCTTAGCCCACTTAGGTCTAGGTCCCTATTTGCAGAAGCGGTCACAGTTATGTGCAGCAGTCACACTTAATTCTTTTACTTAGTCATATCTTTATTCTTTTTATACCTTAATTCTTTTGCTAACTTATACCTATGCTAAGGAGCTTGTGCCAAGTGAGCTCTGTGTTTCAATATATCCACTCAATCCCATGCTCTCTGGCCCAGGTGTCTAAGAGGCGGTTTCAGAAATGGGTCCTGTTGTCTGACTCAATTCTTTCTGGGGTGCCATGTCGGCACAGGACTTGCTTTTCAAGGCCCATGATAGTGTTCTGAGCAGTGGCATGAGGCACAGCATACGTCTCCAGACATCCAGTGGTTGTCTCTACCACTGTAAGCATGTAGTGCTTGCCTTGGTGGGTTTGTGGCAGTGTGATATAATCGATCTGCCAGGCCTCCCCGTATTTTTATTTCAACCGTTGCCTTCCATACCACAGGGGCTTTACCCACTTGGGCTGCTTGATTGCAGCATGTGTTTCACAATTATGGATAACCTGGAAGATAGTGTCCATGGTTAAGTGTACCCCTTGATTACGAGCCCATCGGTATGTCACATCTCTTCCTTGATGACCTGAGGCGTCATGGGCCCATTGTGTCAGAAATAACTCTCCCTTGTGTTGCCAGTCCAATTCGACTTGAGACACTTTAATCTTAGCAGCTTGATCTACCTGTCTGTTGTTGCAATGCTCCTCATCTGCCCAAGTCTTAGATGCATTTGCATCTACATGACATTTTTTAAGAAAACAAGATGGTGTAGAAGATGGCAGCCTCTGTAGTAAACTATGTGGACCAGAAGACAAAGACAATATGGTGAAGAAACCCCACTCAGCTCAATCTTCCCCTGGAACAAAAAACTAGGAAGGTAGAAGCTTCCTAAGTAGTTCTGGTAGCAGATGGGGGGTGCTGGCTTTGTCTGTGGTACCTCTGGACCTGCAGTATCAGTTTCCCTGCTTCTTTTTGGCTCAACTGGACCCAATTGGTGGCAATGCTGCAGTTCCAAGTTGCTGCTGCATTGCAGAGGAAAGAAACAGTCCTGCTGAGCAGGAAAGAATGGTGGCCCTGGCCCCTGCTGATCCTGGCTTGGCACTGGGGCTGCAGACAGGTATTGTGAAATTTGCTCTGAAACAGTTTANTTCCATTTCCCAGGTTGCTGCCTCTTCAAGTGACAGTAACACAGACTGCACAGATTGACGTAGAGGAATGATGGAATACAATACACATTTTTTGGGTCACCCAGGACAAGGATATTGATACCTCACCAATTAGCTTTGCTTTGAAGCTCATGTATTTTCATATATTGGAGGGTTTAGAACGTTGTTCAAGCATGATAATTGCAAATGCCATTTTGCTGTCACTGGCTTCTGTGTTAAGCCAGTAGAAATTATGTTACTACAAATTAAAAGGTATTTTTCATTGTAGCACTTGATTTTTAATGATCAAATATTACTCTGGGTGGGTATTAGATTCATATTTGTGCCTTACAGAGNCCCCTGCTGATCCTGGCTTGGCACTGGGGCTGCAGACAGGTATTGTGAAATTTGCTCTGAAACAGTTTAGGATGGCAAAATGCAGTTTCTCGGAGGCCTGAACCAGGCAACCCCCTTGGCAGCTCAGAGAGAAAAAAGAGCTTCTGCTTTGTGCTGCCTCAGCTCAGAGAAGTTACCCCAGACAACTGCTTACAGACCCTNAGGATATTGATACCTCACCAATTAGCTTTGCTTTGAAGCTCATGTATTTTCATATATTGGAGGGTTTAGAACGTTGTTCAAGCATGATAATTGCAAATGCCATTTTGCTGTCACTGGCTTCTGTGTTAAGCCAGTAGAAATTATGTTACTACAAATTAAAAGGTATTTTTCATTGTAGCACTTGATTTTTAATGATCAAATATTACTCTGGGTGGGTATTAGATTCATATTTGTGCCTTACAGAGCACAACATGCATGGCTAGTGGTTAGAAAGTAACAAAGAAGGCAGTTGTGGCATACATACTATGTAACTGCTATGGAAGGAGAGCTCAACAGACCCTAATGGCTGCAGATATTTGTAGTGTAAAGTGTTTGATTTCTGATTTCATAGTCAATTTTTTTGCTGTTTTCATGTGGTTTTGGTCACTTATCAGCTCAGTGTCCTGATAAACTGTTTTGTTTCGCTGCTGGGTTCTCACTGATGACCTCACACAATAGGATTAACTTTGCTTTGGCCTACTTGCTGAGTATCTGTCTAGACCAAAGTTCAGTTAGTTCAAACAGCAGGAATGCATCCATCACACAAGTACTGATCTGCATGCTGCATAGGCTTCTGCTCAAACCTCTATCCCTGACCGGCAAGATAGAGGAGGTCACCTGAGCCCCTGTCCCCTTCACTTGGGCCCCCAGGGCTCTGAAGTCCTTCTTGACCTTGCCCATGCTATGCTTTTACTGTGTTATCGATGCTCACATGGAAAAGAAATAGGGAATAGTAGCCTGTGCTTTTAACCAGTTGTAATAGTCTCTCTGGGACATCCCAGTTCTTGGCTCCTAGCAAGGGGAAAACCTCCCTTGACTGTATATCAAGCTGGCAGATGGGTGCCTCAGTGTCTCTCAGCAGTCACCCACTGTGAGCACTCGCTGCTTCCCTTTGCAGCATTTAGTATGTTCTGTTGATGCAGTTTCTCCCAGTGACTCTTGCTCATTGGTTTTGTCCACTGTCAAGACTTCATATCTGTTGCTGGTTGGTACATATATCACCTGAAAAAGTGGAAACAGTCTGAAAAAAAAAGGTTTAAAAGAACTGAAAACATCATAATCTATTGTCTGTTACAGATGAAAAATCAAAAATAACAGCATTTGCTACTCAAAATGCTCGTGTCCTACAACCTCTTATGCCTCTATGATTTAAAAAGGACTTAATTTTAATCCAAAATGGAATGTCTCTCTCTAAGAACTTCTCATGCTTCATGTAATCTTCCTTTCTTAAAACTGAACAGTTGAACTGTCCACAGGAGCTTTCTTTGAGATCATGGACTCTCACTGAAGATGCCTGGCCGACTCTTTGAAGTAAGATTCAGTTATCCTATTGGTACTTCTCTGCCAACTTGTTTCAGTGTCCCACTATCTTCATCACAAAAAAAAAAAAATCTTCTTTCTGTTCAATCTTAACTTACCCTCTCTCAGTTTAAAACCCTTGTCCTCTGTCCTGTCAATACAGGTTCCATCTCTGGCCTCTAGTTGTAAATACAGCACTATACTCACTGCTGCCAGACAGGGGCAGTGTAGGAGGGGTTTGCGAGGCTTCATTGGAAAACTTCTTTTGTTTCAGAGCAAAACCAAACTTGTACAGAGACAAGAGTGTCACTCTGTATAGAGCTTGGGACAGGGAGACTGGAAAACCAGTCATTGAGTTTTGAAATAGTAGTTTTTGCATCAGCATGCCTGCTTCTAGTGGCAACTAGTAGTTCAGATACCACTTTTATATCTGTTAGTACGTATTGGTAACTGTTGGATGTTTTAGAGGTTTAATATAATTTATTTGTCAAGTTGACCGGAGTGTTTTGTTACTTTTGGTATGTAAAGATGATGCCAGGTCTGGATGGCTTTGTCTAAGCACTGGGAAAACTGTGTGAGAATACCTTTACACATTTTCCTGGTTAATAGTCAGTCTCTACTTTGTGCTGCAAAAATAGAGTTTCCAGCATACCTTAATTTACAATGTAATCATTCAACAAATTGATATGTGTGTTGTGTATTAATTTTTATCTTTCTGATTTTTGTCAGCTAATCCACTTTGTTGTTACAATAGGTTTGTAACATCTGGTTTTTTGCATGAGTTTTAACCCATCCTAGATGGATTTATCAGGACTGAGCCTGTAAAAACAACCAATCAAATCCTCCTGTCAAACCTTTTTTCCATTCACTTGTCAATTAATTCTTCCACTGACTCAATCATCATGTGGCACCAGCCCAGATTGTATAAGAATTAACATACACTGTCTTTTCTTCTTCCTTTACTGCCGATAACACAGCCTTTTAACTTTCTTACCTGTGTACTTTCCATTCTTTCTACCGTTTATCCAATAAAGGGTTAGATTTTGTAATATTGATATCTTTGGAGTCATAGTTATCTGTAATATTCATCTGATTTGTGACTCGTGAGTTATATGCACACCATTTGTGAACTGTATTCCCTCTGGGGAAGCACCACTTTTTTTAATGCTAGCTAGCAAATTGAAAGGTCCTTGGATTTTTACAAGTTGCTGCTGCTGAATTTTTTATTTGTTTAAGATTTCGAGTCAGAGATAATAATCCCTTTTCCAATTCTTTTATCATCATTTGCAAAGCCTGTTTGTGGCTGCCAAGCCATTCCAAATTGTTGGGTTTTTTTTTTCTTATTAGTGTGTGTTCCCTCCCCACCTTGGAAGTTTTTATAATATTTTCTGCTTGTTGGTTTTCTTGAAACATAACCAATTCGGTTGCAGAGTGAGATATCACCAGTACTGGGTTTGCCTTTGGTATGCAAATTTCATCTTTGCAAGCAGGCAGAGTTTAGGGGTTGAGAGGAAACCAGTCTAATCTCTCCCCTAGGCAAGAGGATTCTAGTATATTGTCCACTCTTTCCTTCAGCAGTGTTAATTTGACACAAAAACTCCAAAGCTATACTTGATAGTACACACTAAAACCCAATAGACATTAGAAAGTTACATTTTATACTCTTCTAGTAAATGAGTTTTATTCAACACAGGCAACTCACATGCACACATACATTCTAAAAAAAAAAATCAAAGCACCTGAGCAAACCCTGTTTTGTGGCTTTCAAGCCATCCCCAGTTTTGGGTTTTCCCTTTTAGGATTAGTTCCCAGGAACTTCACCTTTTTAAAGGGAATTTGGTATTTAGCTGAAGGCAGCTAATATGCAAACTGCCATTTATTTATGTGTAAATGCTTGCAGGGTAGCAGTGAAATGTTCCATATTAGTACCAAGCTTTAATAATTAATTGTTAAACATCAGTTACTGTTTGCCCCTTTTTCCTTTTTTTCAAACAGAAGAGTTGTAAGTAGAATGCATTCTAAATATAATGCTTTTGTTTTAAATGCTTAATTACATCAAAACAGATTTTAGCAGTGTAACAGATAACATTTTTCATTAAAGCCAGTTAAACAATTTCAATTTTAATTTTTAAAACTTAAGTTTTGCTTTTTAGCTTCTGTAGAAGTAATCAAAGAGGTTTCAAGTTTCAGTGTCAGTTGTAAATTTCAAAGTTTGTCTTTTCTTTTCTTACAGCAAGATGAGTTATAGGGGTTATCAAAAAGCTATTGAAATGCAGGAATATGTTGGGGAGCCTAGAAGTTCCCCTAGAGCTTAAGAGTTTGTTTCCTCTCTTTGCTATGTGGTAAACAGTGTTGGGTTTTTTTTTTTGTTGTTGTTTTTTTGTTGTTTTGGTTTTTTTTTTCTCTGAGGTGTTTGTTTGAATTACTCGCCACTTCAGCTGCCTTCAGGCTCCTCTGTTACAATAAACTGGCTAAGATTATTCTGAGGCCAAGGAGTTTGAGCAGTACAATGCAGGCCTGAAGGTCAAGCTGTACATGCAGCACAGCAGAGCATAGGCCTAAGCCCATTCGGGTGCTATGGTTTAAACGTGGTGGATATCTAAGCACCACACAACAGCTTGCTCACTCTCCACACAGTGGGATGGGGGGAATAATTGGACGGAAAAAAAGTGCAAAAACTCATGAGTTGAGATAGTTTAATAAGAAGGGGAAAAAAGGAAGAAAAACCCCAAAACGACAAATAAAACCAAAACCAATAAAAATAAGTGATGCAAAAACCCCCCACAATTGCTTACCATCAGCTGACTTATGCCCAACCAGTACCCAAGCAATGGCAGCCCCAAAAAACTCTCCCCGCACAGTTTATATACTGGGCATGACATTTTATGGTATGGAATATTCCTTTGGCTAGTTCAGGTCAGCTGTCTTGGCTATGCTCCCTCCCTGCTTCTTGGGCACCTGCTCACTGGCAGAGCATGACACACTGAAAAGTTCTTGAGTAAGCACTACTGAGCAACAGCCAAAACATCAGTGTTATCAACATTATTCTCATACTGAATGCAAAACACAGCACTGTACCAGCTACTAAGAAAAAAATTAACTATCCCAGCTGAAACCAGGACAATCTTTCTGAAGTAATTAATGTGAAATTACAAAGAAAGTTGGGACTCCAACTCTGAAATTCAACCCTGTATATTCAGTAACTCAAAGATATACAGAGAGACAGTACTTAAGATACTTTTCACTTGCATTTAGAGAAGAGAGGCTACTATTTAATCTCTAAATGATGTCTTATGGGAATTTGTAAACAGTTTAGCCCCTGGATAGTTGCATACAATGGACATAGAGACAAAAGTTTTGATGTATTGGAGAATCTGGACTGTGTAGGGTAAGTATGACAGAGGGGAATTAAAATAAAAATTAAATTAGCTATGCAATCTGAGTACCCCTCAGCACAAAGCCGGGATGAGCGGGCCTCGCGCGTGCGTCTAAGGTACCTCTGGTGCCGAGCGGTCGTCCCTGTGAACGTGGACACCATCTCGGCTCGCTGGTGTCACGGCCCAGACCGGGCCTAGTGCCCAAGGCGATGCCGGACCGTCATGCTCCCTGATAACCGTTGCCAGGCAGCAAACGCGCAAAGTGCGCCCGGGAGAGGCAGGGAGCACTCCCTTCTACGAGGAGCAACACGTCTACAAAACTATGAGGGCTCACCCGGAAGAGCTTCTGTAAGGGCGGTACTAGGCGCCGTGGTTGGTCTTGAGAGCGCAGCGCTGTTCCTCAGTTAGGTTTCTCCGTTGTGATCGGTTGGCGCCGCAGACATCTTCCTCCGGGCTCTGTGCCTGCTTGCCTCCGATGCGGGGCTGCCCTCTTTCTGCCCGGCTCAAACTCTGTTACTATTAGTCCGCACTGCACGCTGAATGATGCTTTTACAGGGCTACGGAACAGCGGGACCGTGGGGGTGGCTGACGCTGCTCCTGGTAGCTTGCGCGGCATGGGCCTCCGAAATCACTTTCGAGCTGCCTGACAATGCCAAACAATGTTTTTACGAGGAGATCGTCCAGGGCACAAAGTGCACCCTCGAATTTCAGGTACTCCGTGCTTCCCTCGGCCCCCGGGGAGTCTCTAGTTATTTCACTTTTGCCGTCAGTATTAGGAGTTTAATACCGATATAAATTGGTGGGCACTAAAACTATGTTATACAAACAACCTGCTGAAATGTTGCTTCTGCTGCTTGGCACCTCTGAACAAATCTTTATAGCATGTACTTGAATAGATATTTTCATATTTCAAATAATATGTCTATTATTTTTAAAAGCTTCTGTATGCATATAAAAAGAATGTGCTATTGGGTAGAAGTTTCTTCATCCTTTAGGATGCTTTATCTTAAAGGCAAGAAGTTTGGAGCAAGGATTAAATTTAACTACCAGTCTGAGAGCTATCAGAATCACATTACAGGCTATGAATACCTAAACTGCCAGTTGCTCTTGTAGTGGATAGCTAGTGTGATTCTACAGAAGAACATGCTATGGACCAACAATAATCAAAAACTGACAATTCTCAAGATGATCGTATGAAGCTTTGAGTTACTTGTAGATATAATTTGAACATGCTAGTGTTGGAAAAAATTACTGTCATCTATTGTGCAGGAGTAAGGCAGCATAACCTCCAGAACACTGCTCTGTTGATGTGATGAGTCAGGCTGTAATATCTGTTCTACTGAACATATGCCATTCCTGCAACAGAAAGCAGATTGACCTAATAGGCTAGTTAGACAGTTTAGGTCATACATAAAAGAGCTGGTTTATTGATTTTGGCAGTCTCAACTTGCTGAATAAATTATATGAATGGGCTTGTGGATATAATAAATTACTGATTTATTGCAGTAATGCCTTTGCCCCATCAAATTTAATCTACTCTAGCCTTTGCTACAGTACTAGTATCTCAAAATGAAGTAACTAAAGTTTCCTTCATAAACTGTTAGAAAACATAGTTGACATTACATATCCTCAATTTAAAAAAACTTATTTTTTAATTGTTCTGTAAATCTTTCATAGGATGATGATTTTTTCAAACTCGATAAATTTATAAATTAATGCATTTTAAAACATTTGTCAGATCAAACAATTTGCAACGCTAGCTGGATGTCTGTTCTGTTTAAGAAAATTTCTTGGGTTTTTTTCAGGTGATCACTGGAGGTCATTATGATGTTGACTGTCGGTTGGAAGATCCTGATGGCATTGTACTGTACAAAGAGATGAAGAAGCAATATGACAGCTTCACATTTACTGCATCCAGAAATGGAACATACAAGTTCTGCTTCAGCAATGAGTTCTCCACTTTCACACACAAAACTGTGTACTTTGATTTCCAGGTTGGAGAAGATCCACCACTGTTTCCTAGTGAGAACAGAGCAACTGCACTTACTCAGGTAAAATACTGTGTTTGACAGTAACTGTTAGGTGGAGGGAATGTTTTTCAAATTCAACTGCATTAGATATCTATATCGTTGTTGAAAATGAATGGATCAGAGCTTCTTTAAAATAAACCTTGTTACTAAAAGTGAACCTTTTCTGAAAATTAGGATTTATAGAATGCAGAGCTGAGGAGGAATTACCAAGTGATTAAGCAGAAATTAGGCAATATATAGAGTGCCCTAGAGTTTAAGGGAACTTTTTTATGCCATGGTTCTATGTCTGTGGAAGTGTGGATTTTATGAAGTGTAAAATATCAGTGGATTGGGGTTTTCAAAATTCCTGAACTTTGGAGAAACTTTGAGAACAATTTGGTTTTATATTAAAATAGTTTCGAGTATTTTTTGAGGTAAAGACTTGAATAATTAATCTTTTATGTAACTGTCACTTTTAAAATTGGAAGAGAATTCTAGCAAAATAAATGAACAAAATCAGTCATACTTAATTGGCTTCGAGATATGTAATTTATAAGACACTTAAGTGGCAAAACAATATTCTTGCTCCAGACTTTTTTTCCTGATGTTTTTTTCTTTCTTCATAATTTTAGTTTTACACCACTTCTCCCTAAACTAAATCAGCCAACTTCACTTGGAACATTAACTTCATGAATTCTAACAT
The DNA here is from genome assembly GCA_013396995.1 of Dicaeum eximium. Lineage (NCBI taxonomy): Eukaryota > Metazoa > Chordata > Aves > Passeriformes > Dicaeidae > Dicaeum > Dicaeum eximium. Next base: position 9,641 of record VWZP01010468.1, read on the forward strand.
TCTTACACTATAGTTGTTACACAATTTCATTTTAAACAATCATGGGTATTGACTTGCTTTCAGAAGATAAACAGAAAATGGAAGAAGTTTATGTGTAAAAAAGATCTAGGTCTTGGAAAGCCTGTAGTACGTCTATTGAAGAGGTTTAAGGTTTTTCATGTCAGAGAAAGAAATGTGATTTTTATGAAAGATGACACATTTAGTTGGGCAATTTAGTCTTGAGTGTTTATTATATGAATATGGTAGGGAGCATCAAGGAACACTGAAAAATAACAGTTGTCCTTTATCTAATCGCTTTTTACATATGTGACTAATATAAGGACCTCCTGCCAAAAGAACATGTTGAGGTCAGCAATCTAGATTTCAGGCTTTTGGGAAACTGAAGTTTGGGTATTATGTGATGAAAAATCACATACTTATGAAATCTAAACATGTTTTAATATCTACTATGCAAAGCTTAATGATATAAGAAGCTTATTAGCTATCCAAACCTCAAGAAATATTTACTACTTGTTCTAGTGGTGTATGTGGAATTAGCAAATGTTGGATCACTGGCATATTTTAATAGTGTTTATATTTACTTTTGAACCCAAACATGCATGAATTTTAATATTCCGTTTCTGGCTCTTAAAGTGCATCACTTTGTATTACATCTGCAGTTTTGCACACTTTGGTACTTAAGTCAGTCACATTCCTGTGTGTAAAATTTGATTAATATGTTAGATTTATAGTATTTCAGTCTGACAGTGGACTGAGATAATCTTTCATTTGTAAAGCTATGTGAATCCTAATTTTAAATATCAAACCACAGAACAAGTATTAGAAGAGTTCTTAATTGAGCATGTGTATTTATTTGCTTCTCTAGATGGAGTCTGCGTGTGTTTCAATTCATGAAGCTCTGAAGTCTGTCATTGATTATCAGACTCATTTCCGGTTGAGAGAAGCACAAGGTCGCAGCAGAGCAGAGGATTTAAACACAAGAGTAGCCTATTGGTCAATAGGGGAGGCAATCATTCTTCTTGTAGTTAGTATTGGGCAGGTATTTCTCCTCAAAAGCTTCTTCTCAGATAAAAGAACCACAACAACCCGTGTTACATCATAACTGGTAGTGATAATGCTTCAGGTCATTGTGTTAGTCACTTGTGAAATTACTGTTATCCAATTAATTTTAAGTACAAGGAACTAAATATATGAAACATCTAAATGTCTACCCCTCCTCACTGATTAAAATCACAAAACATAACCCACAAGTTATGAAAGGGACACCCAATTTGAAATATAGAGTAAACTTAGTGTTTTCTGATACTTGAATTAAATATCTGTCAATGACCAGCCTCTCTTTGGTTTTGCTGATTCTAATCCAAATTGAGTTTGACTTTACTGATATGATTGCCCATCTGTGTTATAATGCTTTAAAAGAACCTGCCAATCTAGTGTCTGATGTTGAAAGACAATACTCAAGAAAATTTGATTTTACTTGAATTTTCATGCTGAATGTGTTGGATCATAAATAAGCTAATGTGATGAACTGTAGTTGTGAGATGTATTCTACTGTTTTGATTTGCTGTAACCAAAAAAAAATCCAATTATATCCTTTGCTTATCTGTAAAATTGTTGCAAGCTTGATAGTACATATTGGTGCAAAGTCTCCACCTGCCTGGTAAATCTCCATCTTTAAAACCTGCTAAATTTTCTACTTAAGTGTATTTGTCTAAACACACACTTTTCTACATTAAAATATAATGCATTTCTTCTTTTACAATGTTTTACTAAACAACTTCTAAACTGAGACTACTTGAGAAACATGCTTTCTCTATCCAAAAATTTTAAATCTCCAAATTGTTTTAAAAATGCAATAAAATGGGGAATATTGTAACTTTGTTACTGAAGCTGTGCAATCTCTGTACTAGTGCTGCTGCTTGTCACATTTAAAACCAGAAATAGTTTGGTTTTTATAAAGCAGGTCAGCACCAGTTACATTGCATCCATTAGGCACATGCAAAGCTTTTAATTAAATTGTTTTCCTATTAAGAAGCCCATTTAGTACTCATACTACATTGTGTGAGTGCTGTGTGCTTTATTTCTCTGGTGCACTGATACATTATGACCTTGTGCATGTAATCACTACTCTTCTGTTAGTGGTCAAAAATGTTTTAAATGTTTTGTGATATCTTTTTAGTAGATTTGTAGCTGCATTGCTTCCACTGTTCATATCTTTAGTTTATGTATTGTAAAAAAATCTTGCTTTATTTGGATGTGGAAGACAGTAAATATATGTACATACAAGTACGTTTAATTGAGCTAGTCAAAATAAGGAAGGACTTCTTCAGATGGTTCTGGAGGAATAAATTAACTTGGACCAATTTTTAAGTGCACACAAACAAAACTAAGATTTAAAAAATTGAGTTACTAGCTCTAATTCAAAAATATTCCACTTAAACTAGTTTCCAGCAAGCAGAGAAAGAATGCTAAATTCTCATTACCTGCCTGTATTATTTTCCAAGAAAAAATTGACGGGTTTTACACATTTACTTGGACACCAAATAATCATTCTAAGATGACCTAAGATGCTTTTAAAATGGTGTGGTAGTTTAAAAAAAATTTCTCCTTGTCTCTATTGTAAACTTATAAACTACACTCTCAGAACTGAAGAAAAAACTTTACCACTTCAAAATTTAGTTAAAAGGTAATAGGGGTATTTAAAAGTTTAATATTTTATTCAGAATTATGTATAATGTCTTTCTGTCTTGTATTGAACTTGCAATATTGCAGTTCAATTTTTGAGGTACAAGCTTACCTGAAATTGTAACTATCTCAAAGATCAAAACACAAAAACTACTGCTTTCTTTTTATGCTATATATTTGAAAACTGTATATATATTTTAAAATAAGTAATTGGATAGGATATAATAGAACACATGCTACCACTTCAATACTAGGTGAAAAAAATCACAATGCATTTATCCTTTTTTTTATTATTATTATATTGTTTTGTTAAAGCTACATATATGAAAATAATAGTTCGGTTAGTGGTGTGATATGCAACTAAATCACCCTGGGTTAAATGAGATACAACTGTGTTTGAAGTTGTGAAAGGTTTCAACTATTCCTTTGATGTTTTATGTTTGCATAATGTGTTTTTATGTCCTGAAATGTTCATTGTTGTTTTAGTTTGAAGGGGGGGAAAGTTTGAATAAGACAAAAAGACCCTGTGAATATTGTGTGGGGAAAATACAAATTAATCATAGAATGGTTTAGGTTGGAAGGGACCTTAAAGATCATCTAGTTCCAATGCCCCTGCCATGGGCAGGGAACCTTCCACTAGACCAGGTTACCTAGAGCCCCATCCAGTTTGGCCTTGAACACTTCCAGAGATGGGGAGTCCACAACCTCTCTGGGCAACCTGTTTCAGTGCCTCACCAGTCTCACAGTAAAGAATTTCTTCCTAATACCTAATCTAAACCTGCTCTCTTTAAGTTTGAAGCCATTCTCCCTTGTCCTATCACTCCATGCCCTTGTTATAAAAAGTCCCTCTCCAGCTTTCTTGCAGGCCCCCTTTACGTACTAGAAGTTGCTATAAGGTCACCCTGAAGCCTTCTCTTCTCCAGGCTGAACAGCCCCAACTCTCTCAGCCTGTCTTCACAGGAGAAATGTTCCAGCTCTGTGATAAACTTAGTGGCCTCATCTGGACCCATTCCAACAGGTCAACATTTTTCTTGTGTTGAGGGCCCCAGAGCTGGATGCAGCACTCTAGGATGGGGTCTTACCAGAGTAGAGCAAAAGGGGAAAATCAGCTCCTTCAACCTGCTTATCGCTTCTTTTGATGCAGTCCAGGATACAGTTGGCTTTCTGGGCTGCAAGTGGACATTGCTGAGACATGTTGAGCTTTTTGTCCACAAACAACCCAAAGTCCTTCTCCCAAAGGCTAGTCTTGCTCTATTCTCTGCCCAGCATGTACTTGTGCTTGGGATTGCCCTAATTCAGGTGCAGGATCTTGCACTTGGCCTTGTTGAATTTCACAAGATTCACACAGGCCCACTTTTCGAGCCTGTCCAGGTTCCTCTGGATGCCATCCCTTCCATCCTGTGTGTCGACCGCACCACACAGCTTGGTGTTGTCGGCAAACTTGCTGAGGGTGCACTCAATCCCACTGTCCATGTCACCAACAACGGTGTTAAAGTGTGCCGGTCCCAATGCACCACATGTCATTGCTTTCCACTTGGACATTGAGCCATTGACTACAACTCTTTGAGTGCAACCATCCAGCCAAGTTTTTATCCATCAAGTGGTCCATCCATCTAATCCATGTCTCTCCAGTTTAGAAACAAGGGTTAAACAGTAATTTAAATGAAGATTTAACCAATAATTAGATGGCGGTCAAACACTACTACTTAGTACACTTCTAATAATTAAGCTATAGCTGTAGATAGACATCAGTAGCATACAATATACTTTTAGGCCTAATGTAAAATGTTGCTTACCTTGTTCTAGATAATTAAAGCTGGGTAAGAGGTCTCTCAAACCCAAGGAGTAACCTTGAGAGTCATCCCTGTTAAGGGAAGAGATCACCACCATGCAGCCTGCTACCATACAGGAGAGCTCAATGGGTTCAAAGGGACTACGGATATTTATAGTGTCAAGTGTTTCACTCATAGTCAAACCCCCTTATGGGAATACACAAGTCTG
>VWZP01010471.1:0-16848 GCA_013396995.1 Dicaeum eximium
CTCTGGAGATTTCCTTCTGTTAAACTAAATGTAAAGAAAGTCAGTAACACTTTCTTTGTGTTTTGGATTTTTTTTTGCACAAAAGGACTCATTTTTTCATTACCGAAAACATGCATGGAGGAGCACATTGGTTCCTATTATCAAATATTCCAGAGCAAAGGCTAAGGAGAATGGTAAAAAAGACACTCCTGACAGCTCTCTCGGCTATTCCTAATTCCCGGAGTGGGTGGCAGGAAATCTGGAACACTGGTGTGAACTCAAGTCTCCCCTTAATTCTTTCACGCTGACAAGGCTTTGCCCTGATTCTCCAATGCAAAGAAGAATTCCAAACGGATGCAGTCCCAACACATGCCCAGCTGTCCCCATTCACTCCTGCCTGGGGTGGACATCTTACAGATCAGCTCTTCTGCTGGGGGAATATGCAAAATCACAGGGGTTTTTTCCCTTAATTTTCGTGAGGAATTGAGAAACACAGAAAGAGACCGTTTTTTTGCAGAATGACATAGAAACTGCAACGCTTACTTCACAAACAGGCCACTTAACATCATCTGCAAATACTGACAACATGCACTTCTGATTGATACAAACTGCCATTACCTAAGAAAGAAACAACTCGGCAAGCAGTTGATGAAGACTAACAACTTAGCATTACTGCTAAGGCCGATTACATGCCCTGACCTTTTTTTCCCTTCAGCTATGGAAGCCACAGCCTGTAAGCCCCACACATGCCACTGAAAGCTCCTTGCCTTGAGCTCTCATACCACCTTTGCCCAGCGTCTGTGCCAAGCCGCCCCTGTCCAGCACCACCGCACCTTCCACAAGGCAGCTGAATGGCGGGGAAAAAGAGGTCGCCAATGGAGGGAAGTTGCTCCCGCCGACTGCTAACTCCAGATTCAGTGTCCCTTACGTCTCCTTCCCAGGACGGGTGGGAAAAACGTCTCAGGGGAGCGTGGCACTAGGCGGGAGCGGCCGGCACGGCTCCGAGCGCGCTCCCCACGCCCGGCCAGGCGCGCCGCTGCGGGGACCCCATGTATGCCGCAATCAGGCACGGGCGGCAGGGAGGTCAGCGCGGCAAAGGCGGCCGCCCCTTGTTATAAATTAAGGCGAATAATTTGATTCAGCCTTTGTCAATTAATAGAATTTATTAATTAGAGCCAGCAGTAGCAAGTAAACTGCGCAGGGTGGCCAGGGAGCCTCAGCACTCGCCTGCAGCCAACACCCTCCCACTCAGTTCACCCAGTTTTATGTGTTTCCAACTTTCTCTATTGGCGGTTTGCCCAATACTCTGCGTTTGCGCGGTGTGTTGCCAGGGGGTCTCAATCTGCCTTCTGGTGGTCGTTTGAGGAAGGCTCCCTCTTCTCCCTCGGTGTTTTGCTGAGCTGTAATAATCTTGCTGTTCATGATTACAAAGGTACAATAGACAATTGCAAAAGCACAATACACAAAGGTTGGCAGCTATTTCTATCTTTGCGGTTGGATACTTTTTACTTAACTTTGTGGTCTAGTTGCACAAATCGTTGGTCACACTATCTTACTGCTGACCATGCTGCACAAAAATAGCTCTTTATTTTAAACACCCATCAAATCTTTTAATGTTATCCTCGGTTTGATGAACAAGAGCCCCCCTAATCTATCACACCCCTCATCCCCCTGGGAAGGCCGGCCTCTGTTCCTCTCCCTCAGCACCGGCACGGGCAGTGCCAGCAGCCCGTCGCTATGGCTGCTGCTGATCGCACGCCTGGCCGCGCATCGTCTGGCAGGCGCCGAGCTCTGCGGGGTCGCACAAGCACCCGCCGGGCTTCCGTCGCGTCACTCGCCGCCCCGGCCGAGGGCTCCTCTCTTCGCGCTACAACGAGCGCTCTGGCCGTCCCCCCTGCCCCGTCGTCCGTGGCGGAACGCGTGTGCTCCTGCCGCGCGGCCCCGCCGAGAGAGCCGCGGCGGCGGAAGGCTCCCGGCGGGCCTGAGCGTGCGGAGAGCGCGAGCGCTCGTGAGTGCGCAGCCGCGGGGCGAGCGGAAGGTGAGCCGGGGAGATGGGAGCGGCAGCAGTGCGCGGCGTAAACCGGGTGATAGTCCCGCAGCCACCCGCTCCTCAGTCCCTCGGCTGCTGTTGAGAGGGGTCTCGGCCCTGCCCGCGCCGATAGTGAGGTGGCTCCGCAGGCCGCGGGCAGCCCTGGGGCGGCTGGGGAGCGCTGCGGGCAGCTCCGGGCCCCGCAGCGGTATGTACGGCGCGGAGGGAGCCGCCGGGAACCATTTTACACCTTCCGCAGGGCTGCGGGGGCACACGGAGACCCTGTGGCAGATTTCTGCCGTTAAGAAAATTAATCTACCATGTCAGAGGTTTATGTCCTAAAGGCACACAGAGTAGTCCTGTAACTATTGAAATAAAGGTAGAAGCCATGGGGCATTTCCCATGGGGTGTCTCAAATGCTTGGGGGACGTAGCCCCCTTTTTTTTTATTCTAAGTTCTCGGCCGCATCACCTTTTTCCCCACTGGCTGAGGTGTCAGGAAAATGAATCCACAAACATCAGAGGTTTATGTCCAGAAAGGAGACAGAGGAGTCCTTTTAACTTCATTGGAATAAAGGGAGAGGCCATGGGGCATTTCCCTGTGGTCTCTCAAATGTTTGGAGGACGCAGCCTCCTTTTTATCTGAATTTCCCAGTTGCATTTCCCTTCTCTCTTTTCCCACTGGCTGAGGTACTTGAGAGGTACAGACTTCCCGGTACGCCTGATAAGAAAGATTCCCCTCTAATGTATAACCTTCCCTTTTAATTTTTATTTTTTATGGAATTGATAGTTTTTCTCCATTGTTTCTTCCATCCTTCAATATCCAGTTTCATTTATCAGCAAACCAAGGGTTTGTTTGTAAAGGCAAATATCTTTTTTTTTCCATTCATCAATCAGTGGAATCCTTCCCATTGTTTCTTTTATCTCTCAGTGCTAGTTTTATCTACCAGCAGACCATAGCTTGCTTGTAAAGACAAACTTGTAATTCCTCTCAATTCCACTCTTTTATTTTTTAAATAATTGTCTATACAAACTTTAGTTATCTTGACTTCAATTCCTGTTTCTGGCTCTTTCTTGGTTTTGCAGTTATTTGCAGTGACATCACTTCGTGTCCTTTTGTAGCTAGATCAGTAGGCATGGCTACTACCTGCATCCCTTTGATCACATGTTGAATAAGTTGCACTAAGCAAAGGCTCATGCATGGTAAAAAGATTAGAGTTGCTAGAGGACATAAGAGGAAAAAAAAGCATTTGTTTAATGTGGAAAGGGGTTAAGAGCAGGTCTGTTAGGTAAATGAGCGAGAAGGCTGTTGCCAAGGAGATTGAGAGAAGAGAGTAATTGAAGAAAGATAAGGAGAGAAGTTTGCAGCTGGATGAAGTATTAGTATTTTTGGAAAGATAATTGAAGTCACTGCTACTTTGAACCAAAGGTGTTATGTTGATTTCTTGTGGCCAATAGTTAGGGTAGAAGAAGTAGAAACAATTGCAAAGTGTTTATTGCAAGTTTATACTTTTGTTTATTAAAGTATTTATTGCAAACCTTGCAATAAAAGGTCAGCCATTTTTGAAAATTAACAGTTGCATTCTACCACTGCTTGTGAACTTCGCTTTGTGTCTTGACCATCCCCGAAACGACACTTTAACCAATAATCCACCAGGTAACCATGAAAGTGTCTCCCATTGTGACACAGAGGGCCATCATGGAACCAAGACAACCATTGTGAGGAAATGGACTCTCATGGAAAAAAGATAATGCTGTCAACACAGCACAGCCTCATGGAACCCAGGTTCCAATGGGACGTTTCCAAGTCTCCTGCAACGAAATGCTCATTCTAACACAGGCAGGCCTAAAGGAAACACAGGGGAATATTGTTAGATATTGGATACTGATGAAAGCAAGTGTCAGCTTTTCTACGGTGGGGCTTCATAGAACCCAGAAGAACACTCTGATGCAAGGAATTTTGGGGGAAAAATGTCCAATTTGTAACAAGGTGGAGCTTTATTAAACACAGGTGCCAATTGTGTACTACCGGGGCATGTCGAACTCAGTGCCCATTGCAACAAAGAGCAGCCTCATGCAACTCAGCAGACCATTGAGGTGCAATGGAATCTCATGGATCCGAGGCTCTACTTTGAGCATGATGGGCCTCCAGGAACACAGGTGCCACTTGGATAACACCAGGCCAGGTGGAACTCAGTGTCCATCGTGTGATGCCTTTTCCTGCTCTAAAAAATTTTAGAACTAATATGGCCTAAAATTTCCATACTGAATGATTTTAAGATCTCTCAGGGACAAGGTTGGTCTTTGAGGGAAAACAATTTTAGAAATAACTTTGTCATCACCAATCAGTTTTTAACATTTTCGTCCCAATGATAAGAATTAAAGTTATTGCTTACCTGTTGTCTGAAATTGTATAGTTAATTAAGTTAATTGTTGTTGTGTTAGTTGCCCTGTTGTAATTCCCCTGTCTTCACACCCTCCGCCATGTCCAACCGCGTCAGGAACTCTGCCGCTGCTCCCCAACAAGACATCGTGAGAGTTTAAAAGTACTCAGAATGGCTAGCGTTATTGAATAATTAATAAGCCATCAAATAAAGACTGTAATCCTCCCTAGATAACGAGCCAACCTTGGGACCAGTGTTTTAACAGTACAGTTGGGTAGGGGAAAGAGCCACGGAGCTGGAGAGACCAATGGAGACTGTCGCCGTCACTTAGAGGGCCCTGCAGCAGAAGCACCCCCTAGACCAACGAGCCAAGAGATCGCCTTCCAAACTACGCCCGTGAGGATGGAAGTCCCGGCTGTGCACCATGGTGGACAGGTCTGCAGAGGCTCCTCCTCCCCATCAACATCCGAAGGGAGCAGCGGCGGCGATGCACAGCCCCCGAGCCCCCTACCCCAGAGCTGATAAATAAAGGCTTTCAAACAGGAGAAGAAGGTCTCCTGGCCCGTTTCTTTCACCAACACCTGTACCTATAGTGAACACTTTTAATGTTTAATAGTAAAGTAACAGTAATACCAAACCCAGTACACCCTGTACAGAAGTATCTGACTGCAATCTCAGAAGGCTTTTTCTAATATTTTTATAGAATTATCCTTCCTTTCATTAATATCACTAAAATGACTTTCAAAGGAGTCACTTACTACTTTCTGGACTGCTGTTTTGTAAACAAACCCAGCAGAAGTACAACAGCCATCAAGAGCAGCATTCAAGAAATTGTTACATATTGCAAATTCTGAAGCAGTACCTTCAGTTCGCGCTGCCACTCCCCTGCTCTGCTCCCCGAACACTGCGCCGGCAGAGGCCGAGGGTGTGTCCCGAGTGTGCGGCGGCGGCGCTCGGCCTCGCCCCTAACTCCAACTCCCAGCAGGCAGCGGGGCGCGTGGCTCCGGAAGCGGACGGAACCGTTTGTCAGGCGGCAGTTGCAGCGGAGTGCTGGGGTTCGCGCCGGGCTGGAGTGGCGGTGAGTGGGAGCGGCTGCTCCTCCTCCGGGAACGGCGCGGGGAGCGCGGCGCGGCCGGAGCTACTCAGGCGGATGTGGCACCGCTCTCTGCAGCGGGCTGTCCCCAGCCGGGGAGCCGGCCTGCGGCGCAGCTCCTGAAGAGATAATGTCAGGCCCGTGAAGCCACTCGCGCGCAGCTCGATGCCCGTGGAAAAGGCAGTGCCTCACCGCTTTATTCAGAGCAGCCCGAGAGACCTTTTCGGTTGCAGTGTCTGTTTCGTACGTAAAAAGCGAGGGTTGGCCGCTGGGTTCAAGCAGAAGGTGTGTTTCCCTGCCCGAATATGGGAAAATAGCAAGAAAAGCATAATTTTGGCCACGTACAAGACTCATTATATTCCAAATCCACATTGAAACTATTAAATGTCATAATTTTAAAGATTTTCCTAGAAACCCCTTACCTAGAAATGCTTCCTACCCCCACTGGCTGAGTACTTCTGAAAATTAAAGTAATCCATCTTTTGTTACTTTGGAATGATGCTGGGGCAACAGTTCGCTTCTGTGAGTTATATAAAAATTTGGACCTAACACATGAGGTTTGATTCTCTAGTTTTAAGTATTAATCTCATTACAGGCTGGTCTTGCATAACACAGCAAAGTCATATGCAGGGTTTTGTAATTTGTCAGATGGTGATATAAACATTAAGTACTGCAGTATATAAGAAAGTTAAAACTTCTTGAACTCCAGTAACTATAAAATTCTTGCTTATATCTAACTGGAAGTTCTTATAGGCTAATTCTAGAGATATGGAAAATTTTCCTCTCTTTGTATGTGAAGTTCTTTTCACTTATTTTTGATTAACAAAAGTTCTGAAGTGACTGTATGGTAACTTTTCTTGGAAATAAAGTCTGGTTTACATTTTTAAGGTTCAGCATAGCGTCTGGATCTGTCCAGGTATCAATTGTTATTTTATTCTAAATTTTAGTGATGAAAAAGCAAAAGATTGAAAGCAAGACTCACCTGTTGGAAACTGAACTTCCATTAATCCTTTTTGTTCCTTTAGGACAAAGCCATAGGGAGACTAGTTTATGATAGAGGGCTTTGCTGGTAGAAGAAAGGCATCACTTAGGCAGTAGTTTTGATGATAAATATAAGACATATTTCATGGAATGTTTACGGATTATACTATGTCACTTCTGTTTTTTGATGCAAGTCATTTTAACATCACTGTTAATATGCCAATGGATTCCTAGATATTTTTTGATTCACTAAGGATTTATATCACCTGAAGGGTGTAACAATGTAGGGGGGAAAGGACTAAGGACTTCACACGCCTCCTTTTCACGTTGTTTCAACATTCCTTAATTCTCTGGCCAACATTTAGTTTTCTGCACTGGAAGACAAGAAAGAAACAGCAGTATCTTCATATATTACACTGATGAATACTTCAATTAATACTTTCCTAATCTCACTTTGTCATGTAGCTGAACTTTCTGTTGTCTCAAAAAAGAAATGTGTTTGGATTTATGAGTATCATTCATAGGAATGTCTCTATTTTAAAAAAATAATTTCTCTTAGGACAATGATTGAAAGAAGACTAAGAGATTGCCAGGTAACACTGAAATAACTCCATAACCCCCAGCACCTCATTTCAGAGTCCTGTTCAGAATGTGGAAGATGGCATTACTCACCTATCAGTTGATGCCTCGAGCTTTGACCTGGCTTCAAACAAACAAACAAACAAACAAACCCAAAAAAAACCTGCCAAACAAACAAACAAACAAAAACAGCAAAAACCAAACCCCAAACAAACAAAAAACCACAGAAGAAACGCCATCAGGTCCTCCTCCCACATCCACTTGGAAATATGGCCTTAGCCCAAAGATTGCTGAAGGCAGTAGAACTAGAACTTTAAATGCTCATACATTCTGCATGCATTAAATATAATTGGAGCTACTGCATAACCAAATAAGCCATATTTTGTTCATGGATTAAAAATGGCATAATGTTCAACTTGAAGGTTTTGGTTGTCCTCTGAGGAATTCAGTTGAGAAAGGAGCATTTACAGTAATGCATGAGTCTGTCATGCCGGTGAATCTGTCATTACTTTTGTAATCATTTTATATGATGTTCTGTAGTTCATTCTAGTCTCACAGTTTAAATTGCAAATGGAGAAGCATTTGAATTTTGTCATTCCCAGGTAAGCCATGCCTGTTTCATCTGATGAAACTGTGGGGAACCTGTCTGTGAGAGATCCAGTCCTTACTCCAGCTGGAATTGAAGGATTACAAGGTTTGTACCAGATGCTATTTATTGCAGTTACAGACCTTGATCAGTGGCAAATGTTTCACAAAATGAAGTTCAAAATCTGGGTTAAATTTTGAAAGGTACTGTGACTCATTCTATGTTCAAGTCGGTTGTTGTAAGAGAGAAGTTGCTGTGAGATGCTCAAAACTGGAAAAACTCATCACGCTATAATGTTGATCCTTCCAGAAGGAAAGAGAATGCTTTTTTGCTGAATTGAGGACAAGGTCAGATCCATTTAACAAAATGGGAACCAAAAGTAGTAAACAATTTTTATATGTTACTCAGCTGTTATTAGAATGGAACTGCTGGGCTTAGTCTTGTATTTGAGTTTGTTTTCACAATCGTGAGTTAATTCTTTCAAGCTTCAAGAGAGTATGTTCACTCTGACACAGATCAGAAAGCATCTCATTGGTAGTTCATCCTATCTTTTAATTAGTATGTTTGACCATTCCTGGTTGCTTGCTAATTTGTTATGTTTGCATTGCCTGGTAGGTAATCAGTTTGCTGCATCATTTGAACTATGCTTTTTTTAGTCTCTAAGAGGAAAGAAAGAGAAAGTGATTAACCTGCCAATAAGTCTGAGAAAATTAATCAGTAAACTGAAACAAGTGTAAAATATATTACTGGAAACTTTTTGTTAATTTTTTTCAAAATTTCAAAGTGAGTTAGACTTTGAATTATATGTTGTTGAATATATTGAAAATAATTTAAAATTGCCTTGGTTTGTGTAGAATCATTATCTACGCAGAATGTAAAAGCTCAACAAGTCATATCACGAATCAGTCGAGAGGAACTGGAAGACAGATTTCTTCGTCTACGTGATGACCATATCCTACTCAAACAGTATGCAAATAAGCAAGAGGAGAAAATTAAAAGGTATGGGGTTTAATATTTTAATTTTAACTCACAGTCCCTTTTTGTCCCTTTAAAGCATCATCAGCAAATTAAAAATCATGCTGATTTCTCTGAGGACTTTTTAATGCAGTAGCAAAAATCACCCACTGGATGTGATTTTTATGTTAATTTCTAGTTGTCTCTGAGTATGTGCGGTGGTTTTTGCAGAGACCTCTATTAGATCTCCGTGTACAGAGGTACACCGCTTTCTCCTGCATCAGAGATGATACTTGTATTCCGAGCTGTGCTGGTGAAGTGTTTTGGGAATTGGAGAGCAGGCTGTAGAAGCCTAATGGTTCATCAGGCATTTCATTCTAGAATCAAAATGGTCTATACTGGGAGATTTTGCCCCTTTTTTGTTCCCAGTCTATCTTTCAAGAAGTTGAATAGCATCTAGCTTTTTATTGGTGAATTAGCACTAAAATGTCTTTATAATCGTCGCTCCTTTATTCAGTGTAATAGATAACTGTCACATGATGTCACAGTACAACCTGGCTTGTACTGGGCAATTAATTCAGCTATGGATAAGAAACCCAGCCGGCTCCATAAAAGCAGCCCCTAGGTTGACTGGCAGGAATCTCAACCAATTACGTTCCATCCTAAGCTGCAGACATCTCACTGGTCTGGGGGCTGGGCAGTGTTAAATATCAGACCAATGAGCTATCCAGACTGTGTTTTTCAACCTTTTATAAAGAGGAATTAACGCGATCTTTGCCACATGGATATGGGGGAGCGTGTTGTCCCTGTCTCCAACCACCATGAAACATGTGGATATTAAGCGTAATAGATAACTTCAGTGAAGAAGTCCCAAATAATATCGGGAGCACAGTGCCCATTTTGCCCACAAATATACAAGCAACTTTAGGCTGATTATTAAACTTAGTATGTTAAGATTTGTGTGCTAATCTTTGCCAGGACTTAGTGTGGCGGCAAACTGATCTGGACTGTGAAGAACTGTTTGCAGTATTACAGTATTGCAGGAGGGCTGAACACTGTGACTCTGTGTTTGCTTGTGACTTTGTGCTAATTGTTCACAAAGTCTTTCTGCATCTAAGCCAGTTTCCGGTGAGGAGCTAATGAATTCATTAAAGGGTAGTTGAAAATATTGTCTATTACATACTTTAAAGTCCAAAAAGTTATTTCTTTTGACTCAGTATTCAGTGAGCTATGGTCCAATTGACCAGCATTACATAATTTCCATCTTCTCAGGTTGTTGTCAAATACAAGATTGTAGATTAAATAAATTGTTTCATTATTTCAAATGGCAGTTCCTATGTTTCTGTGCACAGGAAATACCACTCATCATCCACTTACCCCAGGTGGGTGTACTCATAGTCCACTTAGGTAAAATTGCACACAATGTAAATGTGTCCTTCCTAACCTTAAATGATAAGCCTTAGGAAATTGTGATTTGTCAGTACTGTAAAGCAGATTGCTGCTCAGTGGTTTCAGTTATCTTCAAGGAGTTTGTCACAGACAGTAATAGTTATATCAAAATTTGAAATTTACTATGAAGGTTCTATGCTGAAATCTTCACAGTGGTTATGTTCCTTTCAACAGAATACTTTTTATGCTGACTGTTCACATTATTTTTCATATTTTTTGATTGTTTTCCCCAGAATGACCACCAAGTTAATACGGCTTGTTAATGATAAAAGAAAATGTGACCAGGCTGGCTGTGGACCCAAGCGGCTGGGTCAGGCACTGGAGCTGGAAGAAATGATTGAGCATTTGAGAGAAAAAGTTCGTGAGCTTGAGAAACAAAATGAGAGCCTCCGCAACAAACTCATTTCAACTAAACAGCAGCTCCAGATTCAAGGCCATAGGCCTTGCCCATACAGCTCTGTTCAATCTCGTGTGAACACTGGTCTCAAAAAAGAGAGTGAGGCAGCTGGCATGCCAGAGCACACCAAGAAGGGTATGATTCACATTTATTAAAAACAGCAAACTCTTTCATTGCTCTTGAAACCATGTTTCTGAGTTTCAAAACATTTTTAGTGCAGATCAGAAAATACGCAGAGCAATTATCAAAAAATAAAATGCCTGGAAAAAATAAGGATAGTTTAGCTGTTTCTAAGGTATTAAGACACGAGAAAACTCTACAAATAATAATTATAGCTTCCTGTATTTGCTTTTTGTTTGGCTGATTTAAAAATACAATGGAAAGCTAATCAGGTATGGATGTTCTGTAAATGCTTGTTTTCTTTATTGAGTGCAATCATCTGGGAAATACCTTGATTTGAACAAAAGTAAACCAAAAAGGAAATATATTCTAGGCATATGTGTGTATACACACACACACACACACACACACACACATGTATCGCAAGACCAGTACCTTAAAATAACACTTAAAGATCAAAATTCAAAATAGGTCAACTTAATGCAGCAAAGTAGGTAAGTAAGTCTTTTTCAGGCATTTTGGGAAACTGCTGGTGTCATTGTACCTCAAACCTAAATGATGCTGTCCTGGGGACTGAGGGCTGGCTGTGTAATGCTGTCTTTGAAATTAAATGTATTTGGTCCCACCTCAAAACTTGGTTAATTTCTTCTTGCTAAGAGTAGGAGAAAGATGTGGAGAAACCATTGCATTGGCTCCAAAAGTAATAATTCTTCCTTAATTAATTTCTCACTTCTTCACCATGGGCTTAGGATGCTTCTAAATAACATAAGGAAATTATCTGCACTGCTACTAAAATATGGTCCAAACAATTGCATGTCTGGACGAATGACACTTGCAATTTTGCAAAGAAAATGCTGATAAAAAGTGATTATAAGTCCATGTTAATGTCTAATAATACTGATATTTCTCTTATTTGAAGACATGATCTCTGTTCTCTGTCTTTGAAAGTAAAATCTTCTAAAAATCTTCCCGGACATGTTTTTAACAGTTCACTTTAACACTGTTTGGCATCGCCCATCCTTCAGATTTTACAGCAGCTTATGTTGTGCATACTATGATTATTTATTTACATGTGATTTTGGTGTAAAAATACTTTTTGTGACATCTATATAGAAGTTGCAATTGTTTGTACTGTATTGAGATAGTTGGTTTGTTAAAAGCTTTCTCATTCAACAAATCAAAAAATTTTTTTTTTGTTTGTTTGTTTTCAGGAATGAGATTTCAGAGTTCAGAAGTGAGATCATCTGACCTTGTGCTCCCCAAATATGGACAGAGTCTGCTCAAGGATTCAAGGGCTGAAATCAGAAATTTGTATGATTTTCATATTACTTTTTTTTTTTGTCATTATAATTCTTAGAACTTACGGGTTTCTTGAAGAAAAAAGTATATCTTTTTAAGAAGTTTTCAGTTCAGAAAATGAAATGGTTGGTTCTGACAACACTAACACTGGTAACAATGGAGAATATTAAAGAAAACAGGAAATCAGGGATTTAGAATGCAAAATGTGGGTACATAAGAATTTGGCTACAACTTAAAACTGGTCTCCAGTGGTAAGGCACTCTTTGCTAGGATGCAATGCCTGTCTTGTTTGTTACAGGTCAAAGCTGACAAAAGAAGAAACAACTTTAGCTGCAAGATTTTTATCAACATAAGTCTTAAAATGTGCACCACCATGCAAGTGGTGACTATGTGAATGTGTTTCACTGATGCATTTAAGTTTCATTTCTAGAGGCAGACACATTTTGTGGATGAGTGCAAAAAGCACAGTATTGGGAGAGTTATGTAAAATTCTTCTGATTCACTTTTGCATTTTGAAGTGTGGTTTGTAATCCAACTCCACATTTTAATTGAAATTGAAGCTTAGGAAACACTTACAACATCCTTAATGTAGAGATTGCATGAGAATAGAGAGGACTTACATAGAAAAGGTAGTTAACATCTAATTTAAAAATATTGAGGTCTGATTAGAATATTTTTCTTCTCTGAATTGTGTATTTAGAACCTGAGTTTCTTAAAAGCTGTTTGTTTATTTCCACAGTGATTTACTTAAGTCAGATTATCGATTACATTCTCTGTAAATGTTAAATTTCCAATTAATGGGCAAGCTCAGTTTGGAAGTACATGGCTTAATGTGCAGTCATTTATTTTGTGCTTGAAATTTTATAAACACAAAGATTAACTGGAATCATAGGGGAAAATTGTACAGAAATATTCCTATAAATTACTTTTTAAATTGGATTTACTGGATAAATTCCAATTTTTAAAACACATATTTTGATTTTATTTTCTTTTTGGATTTTTATTTTTGGGTTTAGATTTTTCCATCTCAGAATAAAAGCTTAAAAATTACTTTCAGTGCTCCATATGTTGAAGATCCAATCTTGTGATAGCTAGTAATGGTTTTTTGCTTTGGAGAAACCGTTGGTGCTAATGGATTAGAAGGAGGATACTTCTAATATAGAGTATAAGAAATTATGAACAGTATTTTAGTGAGGTTCTGCAAACATTAGTCAGTCCACAGAAACATTTATTTCGAGAGTTTGTGTTGCACTTTCATAGCAATTTAAACTCATAGCAATTTACATTCATCTTGTGATGTATGTTAATAAGAAATACAGATTTTACTGAACACTTAAAAGTTTGGCTTACTTGAGTACTCTTTTTTTTTTTCTATTGAAAAAATACATAGCTGGTTTTAGAATGTAGGATGCTTGTACTTGCAGGGAGATTGTCATTGAGTCCCAGAAGAACCAAATTGAGGAACTAGACCGTGCCAGAGAGATTCTTGGGAGTCAACTAAGAAGGAAAGAAAAGGAAATTGAAGAATCCACTCTACGGCTAAAAGAGCAGGGTACAGCAAGCCAAAGGTATTGTGAAAAATTCAAATCTCCATGGTGGAAGTGTTAGAAGAGCTATGTCATAATGTTTGTAGGTAGCTGTGGAAGTTAACTACTTGCATAAAGAAATATGGGCCTTATTAATTTTTGTCTGATTGGTGAAACCGAGTAAAAATGTTTTGCCAAATAGCATGGATAATTCTAAGCAAGGAGATAGTTACAATAGTAAGTTACAATGTTTTTTCATAAATAAAAAAGTTCATAATTACCATTTTAGAGAATACTTTTCCAGCTGATACAGGTTCAGTTGAAGTTCAAGTAATAAAATTTTAATAATCTATTTTTCCTTCACTTTAATTCTTATCAAATTTTAGGTGTAGTTTCATAGTGGACAATTTAATGTTCGCTAATACTTAATAATTTGGAGTCTACAAATAGAAAAATACTGGCTCTGCTGTTGCAGGAAATGTTGAGATAAATGAAAGTCTCTAAGACTGTTTTAGTATTAGAGAGCAATGTTACTTTATTCACATACTCAGCTGTTTTCCAGATGTCTAAGCTTTGTAGCCCCTTCACTTGCTCCAGCATGGCATTGTGACAGTTTGTCCAGCATATCTAAAATAGACAAATATTGGAAGAGAAATTGCCTTTTCAGATATTGAAAATTTATTCTGAATTTTATCATAATTTATATTAATAAAATCACAATAAATATATTAATAATAATCACAATTTATATTAATAAAAATCGAAATAAAAATTAGTTTCTCCTCTCACACTTGTGGAAGTAATGGGGTTTAGCTGCACCATTTGAAGTAAGGAAAAACACCTAAGTCAATTTGTTTTTCAATTTTGAATTATTTTAAACATCCTTTTTGATAAACAGTACAGGCTCAAATTAATCTTAGAATTGTAAGAATATCTGCATAGTCATTAAACAATTTTCATGTAATTAAGACACACCCGTAGCTTGTTTGAATATCAGACTTAAGATGTTATAGTCTAAATTGCTAACTCACTTATTTTTTGCAGTATTTGATAGGTGGAAACTTCACAAAATGGTATTCTACTGGCACCGAATACTTTGGATAGTGGGAGAGAGTGAAAACAATCTCTGTAGGCATAGGATTGTTTTCTTTTTCTGTCATATAGAGTTTTATATAATAAACAAAGATGTGTATGTATTGATTGAAGTTGCTGTGTCATCAAACAGTAAAATGTTTATTTACCTAAACTCTCTAGTGTGAACTATAGAAGAAAAAAATTAATTTGGGTATTATACACTACATCTTCTTCGAAGTATGTGTTTATGATGCATTTGTTTTTAATTTTGAAGGCTAAACATTCAGGATAATGTGGAAATGATCAAGGTTCGTAAACAGCTTGCTGAGAAAAGCAATGCTCTTTCAGCAATGGAAGGAAAATTTCTCCAGCTTGAAGAGGTAATTGTAATTTGATCAGTAACATTCCTGTACTCTTATCGCGTAAGCATGCTACACAGAAGAAAAATTATACACAGTTCTTGATTCTAAGTCAATACTGAGTACATTAAAATGAACCACATCCTACATTACATTCAAACTATTCCAGATGGAGTAGGGAATTTTAGTCTTAATCTCTCTTTTTTTTCAGCAGGGTCTAGCAGGTCTTAGTGATTTCATCTGCAAAGTCACACCAAGCAGATTATGAAGCGTGAACTTTGTCTAGCTGTAGAAAGAGATCCCTGATCATTTGAAGAAAGGACTTTGATTTAGATGTACTGATTTACCTAAAAGGGGTACCAAGCCCCCTCCACTTTATTACTCTTTGCTGAAGTTTGGGCAGTTTGACTCTTCTGTTCTGACGTTAGGATTTAACCTCTGCTCATATGTTCATGGAAATTATTTTAGAGGGCTACTTTAAGTAATAATTTTCCTTACAAAATGAGCAATTTTATGAAAATATCTCTATGGTAGATTGTCTATAGGTTTTAATTATACAGCTTTTTTCTGCTTTTTCCTGTATGTATTTGGAGAGCTGCATATGCATCCAGAGGTGGTATGACAATACCTTGCAAATGGGGGACTTCCTGTAAGGAGGAATCCTAACTGCAATGGAGCTTTATAAAGTATCCAGCCTTATGAAGTGGAAGCAGAGTATCCTTATAAACTCTTACTTCTGTGTGCTTATTGTTACCATGCTAAATAACACTTGTGCCATTAGATTTTTGTTTCATTCCTTTTTTTGCCCATGTTTTTCTGTTTCTGCATTTTGTTTTGCTTTGACTCTCTCCCCCTCTTCAGTGTAATTCCTGTATATTCTCTGCCAAACTGAGAAAAGGTTTAACATGGCTTTTTGTGTTCTTTCTCTTTAAGAAATCTAAAATCTAAAATAATTTTAACTCTAGAATTTAGAGTTAAATTCTCTCTATTTATAACTATAAATAACTAGTTATAAAAATAGATATAAAAATAACTCTATTTCTTTTTCTTAGACTGACTGCTAATAATACTGTGTAGTAGTTTTGGTTTGCCAATTCTAGAATTTTCCCCATTTGAATTTTTCTCAGCCAATGCACTACTTTTCTGCTGTGAGATAGGATTAGGAGAAGGGCAAAGCAGGCTCAAAACTTCAAGAGAGTATAAAGAAAGCTTATTAACAGTAACTAAAAAGAAAAAAATGTAAGAATCAAAACAAACCCTTCAGACACTTCTCCTCCCCCCACAACCATTTCCTTCCTACTATCAATGTAAAGAAACAAAACTTAAAATTCCAGTCAGTCCACTACCCCTAAAATAGTCTTTCTTCAACTCTCTCAGGGAGAGGAGTCCTTCTTGTTCACGTTATGGAAAACTTCTCCACAAGGGGAAAGAAACAGTTCTCTTGTGGCTCTCAATGTCCTCACTGGCACCCGCCTGGGGAAACTTGCTTCGTGAGGTTCTTCCCATCTCCACAGCCTTCCCAGAGCTGTGTCTATGGGCCAAGTCAACTTTGGGGTTACTATTTTTAAAGATGAGCTGTACAAAAGAGCAAAAGTTCTCATTTTTCTTCTCAAAGGATCGTCTCAGACAACAGAGGTCTTCTTCTCTCCTGGGGGCACAGGATTTTCATCTTCCCTTCAAGCTCCTCATGAGATCACAACCACTGCATCAACTGCTTACTTCAACTTGGAGACTCTTTTTGCTCAAATTTGAACTTTTCATCTCCCCAAGAGTCTCATGTGTTACAATAGAAAAGAGGTTTTTTTTTTCCACGGGGTAAAATTTCCACGCCAACTCTGAGCTTCTAGCTTCTCCTGAGGAGAATGGGGGGGGAAGTTAGGGGGGGGGGGGCTGGTGTGCTCGGCTGAGCCCCAGGCTGGAGGGGAATGTGTCAAGCGGCCCATGTTTACAAAGCTGGCTCCTTCTGGGCTCGCGGCAAAGCCACCCTTCTCCCCGCCTTCCTGCCGCAGCCGATGGAGTGGGGGGGGGGGGGGGGGGGGG
>VWZP01010473.1:10147-21366 GCA_013396995.1 Dicaeum eximium
CCCGCTGTGCCCCAGGTGCCCACTGTGCCCAAGGTTCCTGCTGTGCTTGCTGTGCCCCAGGTGCCTGATGTGCCCCAGGTTCCTGCTATGCCCCAGGTTCCTGCTGTGCCCCAGCCTGGCAGCAGAACGCCACAGGTCTGCGAGGGAAGATGCCAAACCCCTGCAGGGATACGCCACAGGGCTGGCTGCTCTGTTGGTATTCCTTCTTCCCAACCTCTCCTCCCAAACCCAGCCTTGGGGTGGAGCACAGCCTTTGCCTTCCTTCCTGGAGAGGGAACGAGGCAACACCAGGGGCTGGACCCTGGAGCTGCCCTGCACTGGCCACTCTCCCACAGCCCCATCTGCTTGGGCAATAAGAGGATTTTGTGGTGCCACAAGGGATTTTTGGTGTCTTGTTCTTTCATGGGCAACCAGAATCTCCCTCGGCAGGTCCCCACGGGACAAGCTCCGTGTTCAGCCTTTCTGTTTTCCTTTTATATTCTCCAAGGTCAGGCAATATTAAACCAGAGAGAAATAATTACCAAAAAAGAATTAAAATATATTCCCTGCTACCCCACACGGTTCTTCCTGGCGCTGCTGTGAATATTGATCAGGGAATTTCATCCATAAATCCATCTCTCACACGCTAAGAGGTTTTATGTTGTAATTAACAAGTGGCTGTTGCACAGCAATTACAAAGAGGTGAAGATTCCATTTCCAGCACTGCCCAGGGTGCAGTGAGGGGCTCGTTTCCATCCCAGGAAGAAAAAATTTGTTTTAGGCCCATCCCCCCTTGGTGCACCTCATTCCTTGGGGTCAGGACACACCTGGAAAGGGAGGGAAGAGCTGGTGGGATCAGAGAGAACAAACCCCACCCTGTTCCACGGGCTGCCACCCACACGTCTGGGCACGGGGCTGAATCCCTGCTCCGAGGGATTGGGAGGTTTGGAAACACGGAGCTTTCGCACGAGGGAACTGCCCCGGAGCAGCAGAGGGAGCCAAGGCTGCTCCAGCCGGACTGGGGCAGGGCAGTGGGTGGTTCTGGCTCCGTGGGGAGGGACAGAGGATGGAGTAGAACATTTCAGCCTCATCCAGGGGCTTTACACTGGCAGAGCTCAGGGAATGGCGGTGGGAATGACAAAAATCCAGCGCCGCCAGAACCCGCCGCTGCCCAGCAGTGAACCTCCCCATTTCCATTTATTAAAATAGCATTTTTATTCCGAAGAGATGTTAAAAGTGAAAATGGACGGAATCCATTTTCCATCCCCCATTGATTTCCTGGGATATTTACAACTGCAGGGGTATCGATCTCCCCGAAGTGCCGGATGCGCTCGCTCCTCACCCGCGACACTTGCAGTGATCAAGTATTTTTGGCAAACAAACCACCAAAACCTGCCATGTAAATTGATCCAGAAAGGCTGGGGTCCCACCACCCACCCTGGCTGCCATCCCTTTGCTCCCGCTGTGCCAAGCCATGGGAGGAAGGTGGGTACTGCCCTGCTCCCCACATCCCCCCAGCACCGGGATGGGGATGGAGAACTTCAATTCCCCACGCAGGGGGAATTTCCCTGGGAACACTGATACGATGCAGTTTTAATGGAATGGAATCTGTTGGGGTTTGTTCCAGATTTGGGAACCGCAGCTGTCAGCCCTGGGTGGGGAGGAGGGAGTGGGGAGACCTCAGTGCTGCAGTTCCCCACCCCACAGAAACTCTCAGGGGACTCAACCCCCTTTTTTTACTTCTCCTCCTCCCCCCAGACCCTTTCCCACAGCCCATGCTGGCCCCAGCCCACCTCTGCATGGCTCTGACTGGAGTCAGCCGGGAGGCTCTGCTGCGATGCCTGGCACAGCTGGAGGGGTGGGAGAAAACCTGGCACAGCTGGAGGAGCTTTTCTCCCACCTCCTTTTGCCACACACGTGGGACTCGGCCCAGATCCCAATGCCTTTATCTCTCCTTCCAGCAAAATCCTGCTGAAGCAGTTTTGGGGTTCAAAGCTGGTGCTGTGGCACGGGGTTGCAGAAGGGGTGAGAGGGATGGCATCACTCCCCACGTTATCACCCCCTTCCCAGCCACACCCACACTAGAACACCCCAAATCCAGCCGCGCTGGCAGCCCGGGGTGGTGCAGACGGTGCGTCAGGAGCTCCTGGGGCCAAAATGTGTGAGCCCAGCTCCGGCTTCAAAGGGCACCGAGCTCCACCACACCCGGGCCTGGCAGCAGGGATTTGGCTGAGTCCAGCCCGGCTCAGCCCCGTGTGAGATGCCCATTTTGGGAGGGCATTGGCGGGCAGCACGTGGCACTGTCCCCTGTGCCGGGCACGGCGTCACCTCCAAAGGCGGCTTCCAGGAACGAGCCGGGCGAGCGCGGGCTGGGAAAGCGCGTGGTGTAAAGTTTCCAGAGCCCCTCTCTGCCGCTGTGTCGGCCCCGATTACATCAGTCAGGTCGTGTTACCCGCCTGACGGGCACTAACGAGAAGTGACAGACGTGACAGGCAGCGGGCAGGCTCCAGGAACGACACCGCGGTCCCCAAGGACACGTCCCCCCCTTGCCGGGGCGGCTCGGCGCCAGCTCTGTGCTCCGGCTGGCCCGAGGCAGGAGGATTTGCCGGGCCCACTGCCCAGCTCTGCTCCGTGCCGGGGTGCTGGCACCAACCTGGGGACAGGGGACCCACAGCCACGGCCCGTGGGCCACCGTGGGCCTGAGCCCTGCTTTTTGTCAGAGCTTGGAATCACGGTCAAAGCAGCAACTCCACCCGTGGCTGAGCCTGCCCGTGGTGGTGAAGGGCTGGGGGCTCCTGCCTGAGAAACCTCAGGGCGTGGGGGCTGCCCAGCAGCGGTGGTGCCCCCACGGGATGCTCCTGCAGGATCTGTGCTTGCCGGGATGAATGGGAAGGAGGGCGGGACGCGTCTGAAGTCACACAGCTTTGTTGGGATCCTGTCGCTGGGAGGGTCGGCGGAAATCTGGGAAATCTGGCAGGAGGTAGGGGGACAGCAACAGCAGGGAGACGTGAAGGAATGAGCTGGGAAGGAGAGGAATGATGGGCTGGAGGGAAGGAGCCAAGTTTGCACCTTGAACCCCACCAGTTTGGGGCCATGTTTGCATGCCAAGTCTCAGTGGGGGGGCTGGAGCCTTGGGGACAGTGTGCCAGGGCAGGTGATGGGGGATGGCCTTGTCCCACACAGTTCTGGGAGAGGAGGGGCACAAACAGCTCCAGGTGCTGGTGCATTCACCTGGGGAAGGTTTTCTGCTTCCCTGAAACAGCTAAAGAGGACCAAGAGGAGGATTCCTGGGCTCTGGCATGGCAAGTTCCTCCCTGCCTGAACCTCTCTCCCATCAGGAGCCGCCTCTGTCCCACCATGGCTCATCCCTGCCCCAGCCCACACCGGTGGCCAGGGAGATTAATTGGCATCAATCTTCCTCGACCTTCAAGGGCTGCAGTTATTGACATTTTGTTCTGACCGGGTCAATACCAACTTCTCGGGCCAAGAGACAATAAACAGAAAATAATAAGCAATGCAGAGTTAATATTGATTTATGATTATTTGGGTCTTTTGCATGAGTTTCTCCCAGGCACGGCAGCTTTGTGCCCACAAGGCTCCTGTGTTTGTTTGTGCTGAGAAACACAAGCAGGAGGGAGAGAGGTTTGCTGCAAGGTCCAAAAGGCTGGGGCACCTGGCAGGGCCCTCTGACTGCTTGGAGAACACTGGGAGCATCTTCCTGCTCTTACAACACCCTAAAAATGTTAAATCAAATGAAATCATCCACTTCCCTATGAGCAGTGACTAGGAAGAGTTTGAAAACAGCATCAGATCAAGTTCATGGTGGGATTTTATCTACAGTGGGACTGTGAACCGACTTTTTAAGGCATTAAAAAGAATTGCAAAGAAAATTGGGAAACTGAGAGAGACACTGCTGAGAAAACCCCAGAGATTAGGGACAGAGATGACATTTTGAGGCTGGGCTGGTGGGGGCCAGTGAGCAGCACCTGCAGCTCGGGGGGTGGCTTTATGGGGACATGGAGGGACCAGGAGATCCCATGCCATGCCATGCCATCTTCCCATCCCATCTTCCCATCCCATCCCATCCCATCCCATCCCATCCCATCTCATCCCATCCCATCCCATCCCATCCCATCCCATCCCATCCCATCCCGGTGCTGAGGGCTTTTTTTCCGCTCCTCCTCTCTCCCCTGCCCCGACGTCAGGATGTTTATAAGACTCGGCATCAGTCTGGGGCCGGCAGACGCTCGGCCGGGGTAGCCCGGTGCTGATGGGGTCAGGGGCCGTCGCCAGCGCGGATCACACACCCTGACGGATTAATTCGAGCTGTCAGGACCAATCTGCGCACAAGCGCCCGGGGAGGTGCGGCCAGCCCTTCCCAAAAACCGAGCAGGGAGCGCCCACATCCCGTCCCGGAGCCGCCGCATCCCCCCGGGCCCGGGCCGGACCCCACCGCGGCGGCAGCGCTGCTCCTCGGGCGTCCCCACTCCCTGGCAGCGAGGCAGATCTGAGGAGCTGCAGGAAGTACATTTGTTACTGGGAACGCTTTGATATTTCTCATGTGAAACGTCTGCGTGCCGGAGGAGCTCAGGCATCTGGCAGGAAATTACCATGAATCCTGTTTCTCTGAACAGTCACACACACGCCTCCTCGCTGCTTTCCTTCCCTCTGCTCCCTCCTCACCCCCTCTGGTTGCCTTCTCCTCTCCCCACACCAGGACCCAGACCTCGAAGAGGGTCCCAGCACCCCCCAAAACCCTCTGTCCCTCCCCCTCTGCTGTGCAGCATCCCAGGGCTGTGTGGCAGCTGTGGTCTTTCAGGCCTTTAAGAACAAATCCTTCCCTCTTCCTTCATCGTGGGGATCAGGGTGCCCAGAGCACCCACTGTCCTCTGTTCTGCCAGGTGCACAACCTGGGGGTGCAGTTTTTGGGGGCATTTCAGGTGCCAGGCTGGGTTCAGGTCACCCTCTGTGGCCTCACTGGTGGGTGGCACCTTTGGTTTGGCTGACCAAGAGTGGAACAAGCCCCGTGCTGGGCACCACGCTGATTTTGGGGCACAGCCACCCTGCAGGCACCCCTGGGCTGGGGGGCTGCAGGTGGGCACAGACCTGACCGTGCCCCACTCCAGCGGTCCAGGGCAGCCTGGGTGAGGTAATCCCACATCCCTGATTCCCGATCCCACATCCCTGATCCCTGATCCCACATCTCCAATCCCTGATCCCACATTCCCGATCCCCGATCCCTGATCCCACATTCCCGATCCCTGATCCCACATCTCCAATCCCTGATCCCACATTCCCGATCCCTGATCCCACATCCCTGATCCCACATCCCCAATCCCCGATCCCACATCCCTGATCCCTGATCCCACATCCCCGATCCCCGATCCCTGATCCCACATCCCCGATCCCCGATCCCCGATCCCACATCCCCAATCCCTGATCCCACATCCCCGATCCCTGATCCCTGATCCCACATCCCCGATCCCCGATCCCACATCCCTGATCCCACATCCCCAATCCCCGATCCCTGATCCCTGATCCCCAGGCTCTCCTGGCACAGCCGCTCAGCGGCAGCACCCAGGGGAGGCAGCCCGTGCTCTGCCGCCCGCCCGGGGAGCTTGGCCGTGCATCAGAGGCGCTCTCTGCCCTCTCACAGCTCCAGACTGGATTTTCGTGTTGCCTCCTGCTGGGAGCAGCCCTGGCGGAGTTATCGGGGCCATCGCTGCTCTCAGGCGGCTCCGCTCCCCGGAGCTCCCCTTGCCCAAAGAGCTCTGACTGTGTTGAGTGATTTTGTTCCACAACTGCTGTAAACTCAGGTGGTGCAGGGCACCCCGCTGCAGCCAGCCCGCCTGGGGGAGCAGGATGTGTCCCCTGCCCCCCTCCCAGGCTCTCTGCACCCCCTGGGAACCCAGCTGGGGCCCCCCCGAGGCTGAGTCCCCAAAGTGAGGTGACACCCAGAACCCTCAGAGGATCCGAGGGGCCCCCAGGGCACAGAGCTCCAGCCCGTGCGGCAGCAGAGCAGCCAGAACAGAGCCCTTTGGCAATAAATCCTCACTTTTATCTGCAGTGATACAAATCCACGGAGCACGGGCTCCCTTCTCCCCCTCCTGCTCTCGCAGGTTTCGGTTTGGCCTCGATTCCAGTGAGTTTACTGACAGATTACTTCATTTTAACTCTATGGCTTTCCCGTCTTGGGGGAGGCATATTTCTAAGTATCATATTTATCAAAAGGCCTGTGCAAAAACAAGGGCCAGAATTACTCTTTTGATGGTTCTCCCAATAACTACAACCACAATAAATTTTTCAGGCAAGAAAACTCAAGCGGGGCCCTTTTGGGCCAGGGTTTGGGAGCGGGGTCCAGCTCTGGGCTGTGCAGCCCCCCTGGCCTGGCTGCTCCCCCCTCCCAGCACCAGCACATCTGGTCTCACTCGCAGGGCTGGGCTCCCAGCTCCCAGGGGTGACATATTTCCCCTGCCTATAACTCTAAATCAGAGCAGCATTTCAATAAATCACAGCGAACACTTATTTATTGGACATAGTTTTGGGGCTCTTAAAGCACGGAAAATAAATTTAATGGAGCGTTTGGAGCATTTCTCCAATCTTTTGAGGGATTACTTGGGGAATTTGTCAACGGAGCCAAGCACAGCAGTTTGATCCAGAGAGATGGGAAAGAAATTATGGGAGATACTCTACAAAGGCCCAGGTGTACCCTAAATCACATCAGAAAAGATTAATGTCAGAGGATTGCTTGCCAGCAGAGTTGATTGGCAGCGCTGCAGTTTATTTAATAAACTATCAGTTTAGCCAGAGGGTGACTTTAATCTGAATTACATTTTCTTGTTTTGGCCTACGCCATGCCAAGCGATTTATTGAATCCTGTAGCATTCTTCTTAACCTCAAACACCGGCAGAAAAAAAAGAAGGAAAGCCTTGAGAGCCCCTGGAAAACCTTGAGGCAGCAAAAGCTGCTCAGCTCAGAGGGCAGGAGCTCACTGCAGCAGCAGAACTCGCTTTGAGCTGGCTGGGAAGGGGTGGGAGCAGGAGTGGGATGTGGGTTTCACACCCCAGAGCCCAGGGATGGGGCTGGTGCCCGTTTCCTCACTCACATCCAGGTCTGGTTCCAAAGTGACTCCCAGAACCCCCCAGACCAGGATGGACAGGGAAGTGGGACAGGCAGGGAGCTGGGATGGAGGCAGAGAAGCGACCAGAGGCACTTGCAGAACTAGAGAAGAAATGAGCTGATCCCTAGAGATCCCCTGGGCTTTATCCAGCCTGAATCCCCCCTCGGGAATGGAGGGTGAGCACAAACCCTGCTCCCAGCACCTGCTGTGCCTGCACCCACCAGGACCTGCCTGTCCAGCAGAGAGAAACCCTCCAAACACCTGGCTGCCCCCAGACCCTGCTTTTCACAGAGCTGAATGATTGGGCAAAGATTTAAAGCCTTGGAAAAGTTTTGGGAATACCCTGGGTGAGGGTGGGGGGGATAGAACAGCCCCCAAGCCTCCCCTTGCTGTGCCCTGCCTCCCTCCCAGAGAGCCAGCAGAGATCAGCACCAGGACCTGGAGCCCCAGGGCTGGGGGCTTGCTGATCTGCTGGGCTCTTAAATAATGTGTTTGTGCAAACAGACAAAGAAATCCCAACTAATAATAATCCTTGTTCCAAGATTATGATTGAGTTTTTCCCCTGTTCTGCTTGATATTTCTGCCAAAGGAAGAAAAATCCTTGCTGAAGTCTAGCAGGAAATCCAATAAAATTTCTTCAAAAGATGGGGCTGACATTGAAAAATAGCAAAATTATAAAAGTAGGCCTCAGAAAAGAAAAGGGGAGAGTTATTATATCTGGCACCTACCGAGGGCCCAGAGCTCCCTCTCCAAATGAGCCATCACAGATTGAAAGTGTTTAGCTTCCCGTTGATTAAACACGGTGAAGGACCCGCAGCGTGCCAAGCCTCGGGGATCGAAAGTTTGTTTTCAGTCAGAATGTGTTTTCAGTCAATGGAAAAAATGGTCGGGCTGTGCCGGGGTATGTAACTGAGAAGCCTCAGGTTTGGAGTGAGTAATGACTGCGATGCCGAAATGCGGGAGGGTTGTTAATCATCCGACCCCAGCCCCCGTAATTCAACTCAGCAACTCTTTGGAAGCCTGTTCTTTTTTTTTTTTTTTTTCTCCCCCTTCCTCTTTTTAACATCTAAAAACCCAAATGTTTTTCCTTCTTTTTTTTTTCCTTTTTTCCCCCCTGAAGGAACAGCACTGGCTGCATGGCTGCTGCCTCCCTTTTCTTCCTCCGAGGTAACGGGGAGCTGGCAGCTCCGTGGGGCTGGTGCTGCAGTGTGGGGCTGGGCACAGTGGGATGGAGGGGAGCAGGATAAGTGGGGTGGAGGGGAGCAGGACAGGGGGGGCTGTGTGACAGCAGGGCCTGTGTGACAGTGGGGTGTTGCCCCACACCTCAGGAGTCACCAGTTGTTGCTGTTGGAGTCCCCTCGGGGTGAATCAAGACTCTTGACTCCAATATCAGAAGGCTGATATTATTTATTAAAATGACTCCATTGNTGACAGTGCGGCCTGTGTGACAGCATGGCCTGTGTGACAGTGGCAGCACAAGGGACACGGAGCAGCTCCGGTTGAGGCTCTCTGGAAGGGCTGTCCCGGGGAGCTGCATGTCCTGGCAGGACAGAGGAGTCCCCTGGAAGGTGCTGCTGGAGCCTGGGGGCAGAGCCCCGAGCGGAGCCTGCGCCGCACGAACAGCGGGAGGACACGCAGGGAACACGGGGCTGTCCCACCAGTGTCACAGAGCGTCACACACCCGTGTCCCATCCCATAGTGTCACATTCCCTCTCCTGCCCGTGTCACACAGCGTCACACACCCACAGTGTCACATCCCCTGTCCCGCCACTGTCCCACAGCGTCACACACCCGTGTCCCACAGCGTCACACAGGGTCACACACCTGTGTCCCATCCCACAGTGTCACATGCCCTGTCCCAACAGTGTCCCACAGTGTCACACACCCGTGTCCCACAGTGTCATACAGGGTCACACACCCGTGTCCCACAGTGTCACACACCTGTGTCCCACAGTGTCACACAGGGTCCCACACCCATGTCCCACAGTGTCACACNTCCCACAGCGTCACACACCCATGTCCCACAGTGTCACACAGGGTCACACACCTGTGTCCTGCCACTGTCCCACAGAGTCACACAGGGTCACACACCCGTGTCCCACAGTGTCACACAGGGTCACACACCCATGTCCCACAGTGTCACACACCCGTGTCCCACAGTGTCACACAGGGTCACACACCCATGTCCCACAGTGTCACACACCCATGTCCCACAGGGTCACACACCCGTGTCCCACAGTGTCACACAGGGTCACACACCTGTGTCCCACAGTGTCACACAGTGTCCCACACCCATCCCAGGGTTTGCAGGGGGACCGTGTGCCCTGCTGCTCCCCAGGCTTGGTGGCCCCGCAGTCACGGCTGCTCCTCAGTGCCGTGGCAGGGACAGCCGCGAGGAGCACAGAGAGTCACGGGGACAGCTCGGGCAGATGGCAAGGATCAAACACACCTCTGCAGCCGGGGGCCACAGGGACCAGCTCGGGGCTCAGCCCGAGTTCAGTGCTGGGTCAAGAGGTTGCTGGAGGGACCATGGGGACACAGGGACAGCTCACGCAGCACCTGATGCGCCAGGAGCCCCCATCAACAGCCCCACAAACCCCTCTGTGTCCCTCTCGCCCCACCAGACGCTGACTTGGTTCATTAGCTGGCTTTGCCGGGCTGCTTCTCATTAGATAGCCAACAAATTCCAGGAAGACAGGACACCCACTGGGCCTAAATGAAATTAGAGAACAGAGCGCTGCTACAAGTGGTTTAATTCAAATTACAGCAAGATATTATCGCCAACTGCAAGTGCTCAGAGCCATGAGTCAGACCCCCACAAGGAACGAGCTGGGTTTAAAAAAATCATGACTTGTTAAGTATATAATTAACTTTGGGGTTATTTTTATTTACCTTCCAGTTTTTAGCCTTCAGGAATCAAATTTTTGAGCTTGTTGGGAACAGCTTAAAATTAAAGAGGAGAGGAGGAAGAAAAGAAGAGGAATGTGCCCACATTCCTCTTGCCAGTAGCTGGGCATTTAAAGTGGCACCGTGTGAGAACCATCCCAGAGCCAACAGGTTTTGGGGCATGGAAGCATCCCTGTGTCTCACTCTGGTTCCACTCAGGAAGCTCAAAGTGAAGCACAAGAAACTGGATGGAGATTNGAAGGAACAGCACTGGCTGCATGGCTGCTGCCTCCCTTTTCTTCCTCCGAGGTAACGGGGAGCTGGCAGCTCCGTGGGGCTGGTGCTGCAGTGTGGGGCTGGGCACAGTGGGATGGAGGGGAGCAGGATAAGTGGGGTGGAGGGGAGCAGGACAGGGGGGGCTGTGTGACAGCAGGGCCTGTGTGACAGTGGGGTGTTGCCCCACACCTCAGGAGTCACCAGTTGTTGCTGTTGGAGTCCCCTCGGGGTGAATCAAGACTCTTGACTCCAATATCAGAAGGCTGATATTATTTATTAAAATGACTCCATTGTTCAGAAGGATTTGGGCTATTTCTGCCCAGGTACAGAGCTGGCATCTTGCTGCTTCCAGCTCCATACCCAAACTCTGCTAGAATCCCCAAAATGTTCACAAAGTCAGAGAGAGCAATTCTTTATATCACAGGTTGAGAAAAACAAACCACATCTCCCATATCGGGAGACAGGCAAAGGAATGCATTCTGTCCTTGAAGCACACACACAGGGATTTGAAATCTGCAGAGGAAAAAGAGCTTTCCCATGGAAGGAAAAAGTCAGCGAGTTTGCATCCAAGAAACTTCTAAAATGTCCAGGTGACAGTGCGGCCTGTGTGACAGCATGGCCTGTGTGACAGTGGCAGCACAAGGGACACGGAGCAGCTCCGGTTGAGGCTCTCTGGAAGGGCTGTCCCGGGGAGCTGCATGTCCTGGCAGGACAGAGGAGTCCCCTGGAAGGTGCTGCTGGAGCCTGGGGGCAGAGCCCCGAGCGGAGCCTGCGCCGCACGAACAGCGGGAGGACACGCAGGGAACACGGGGCTGTCCCACCAGTGTCACAGAGCGTCACACACCCGTGTCCCATCCCATAGTGTCACATTCCCTCTCCTGCCCGTGTCACACAGCGTCACACACCCACAGTGTCACATCCCCTGTCCCGCCACTGTCCCACAGCGTCACACACCCGT
>VWZP01010473.1:24593-46312 GCA_013396995.1 Dicaeum eximium
TTAATCCTGAGCTCCCAGCCAGCCTCATCCCACAGCTGTCGGGGCTCTGGGCGAAATTCTTCCCTCAGACACCAAATCACAACAGCTGAGGCTGAGTCAGTGTGAGCTCACCGACTTCTGTCTGCTTGAGCTCCACCTTGTGCGAGGGATTTTTCCAGAAGCAGACCTGTGCAGGACACAGCTGGAGCTGGTGCAGCAACCTGGGACTCTCAGAAGGGCACCTGACTGTGGGAAACAAACGACTGGGAAGCCCAGTTAGGGTCCCCACATCATTTCATCTCCACCAAGGAGAGGAGCTCTTGAAAGCAGGAGGGAGGACACAGCCGAGCAGTTTGCTGGGCGAGGGATGAGTTTCTCAGTGTCCCCAAGCTGCTCACACGGCCTCAGAGCCATCATCCTCAGCTGGTTCTCGTGGAGCCTCCTCTGCTCCTGCCTCAGGTGCTGTCTTCCCCTGTTTCCGCTGAGCAGAGAGCACCCTGCTATCTTTCATTGAAACATCATGTCCAATTTATCCCTTGATTAAACCCATATTTTGCTTGGCTATAAGTCAAATATAAGAGGGCCGCACTCAAGCGAACTAATCTTGGTTTACTTGCCAGTAAGTAATTTGATAGACAATTTGGCAGACATCCACTCCAGAATTAAGCAAACCTGAGCAATAAAGATGTAGGAAAACAATCCTGAAAAGCCATAATGAGACGTCGAGTTCCATTCAACAGCAACTCGTTCCACTTGGGTTTGTGCTGACACTCAGGACTGCGGTGCTGCCAGTGCCCGGCCAGGAGGGCACCTCCAGTGCCCAGGCAGCTGCCAGCAAAGCCAAGAGCCATCCAAGCTCTGCTGGTGTGAGCCTCGATGGAGAATGAGTCCAGCTTTGGCAGCCCCAGCGCTGGGGCCAGGTGAATTGTGAGGAGACAGATTTGCCAAATCACAGGCTAAGAATCATTTAGGATGGAAAAGGCCTCTGAGATCATAGAGCACAAACTTTGAAGTCTCAGCTGGGAATGCCTTGGAGGGAGGAACAGCTGAAACACCCACAGCACAGGAGCTTCTCTTGCCACCTGTGAGCACCTCCCTCACCATGTCCTGCTGTTCCAGCTGTGACCCTCAGAGCCCCCAGAGCAGCTCCCACACCAGGACCAGGCTGCTGAGGTCCTGTTTATGACCTCCCCACCCCTGCCTGAGTGGCAGCATGCCCTGGCTGGGATGGGGGCGAGCAGAACTGGGGGGTTTCTCCTTCAGGCAGAGCCTGCTGGGGGCTCTCAGGTGTGTGGGGAGGGGGAGCTGCAGTGGGGGCGATGGCCGGGGCAGAGGGGCTGCCAGCCCGTGCTGCTCCATCCCTCATAATGCCATTATGCATTGCTGCCATTAATCACCCCGCTAGGTAAGCATTATGGCACTTTTATGGTAGCTTTGAAGCTAATCTGTCACTAATGCCTGCTGGATTATCATGATTTCTTACAGTTGTGATTCATTAACTCAGATGCCTAATAGAATTAGTATTAAACATCTTCCATAGATTTCTGCCTCGACACGTTGAGTTTTGAAAGCCTTTTCAATATTTCATTGTGTTGTATTAAATGGCATGTCAGGCACATTGTGTGGTCTCCCGGAGAACCTGGCACAGCCGGAGCTGCGGTGGGGCTGGAGCAGGGGAGGGGGCTGAGCTCGGAGGGGACCCCGCTGCCTCCTGGGGACCCTCACAGCCCTCCCGGGCTCCAAGGTCAGGTGTTTGGAGTTTGGAGAGTTCTCCTATTAAAGGTGTTCCCGTAGCACAGGTGTCACCTCCAACACTGGTTAAGTAAGGTGGTGCAGAAGAGGTTAATCAGGTTTGGGGACACAAAGTACAGTGCAGACACTAAATATGATTGTGATTATTACCTGGCCCTGGAGGAATCCTTTCCCTAGACACTGCAATGCCATTCCTAGTATGAATATTATTCCTAATAATCAATATTAATTCTCAATGCATTCTCCAGGGTTTAGAATGACTTTCTTGTTTAGGATAAGATCTAGATCTTGAAGCAGGCTAAAAAGAGGAATTATTACTATTATTATTATTAGTATTATCACTATTATCTTGGGCTTTAATAAAAAAAAAATCCTATTTAGATAACAATCTCCCCTAGGAGCAGATTGTGGAGCTCACAGGCCTTTATCTGGCTATTTAAATCCGCGTTGTGGGTAACAGAATTTTACAGTTATTATTATTAATAATGTAAGGCCAAGACCAGAACAACACTGCATTAGGCTCTGTGTGTGTGAGGCTCACGGACCTGTACCACAACCCTGCCTTGCTTTTCCCAGCTTTTTTTTTAAACAGGGAAGTCCCCTGCCCACATTTCCAAGTGGCTTTGCTGGTGGGGAGGATGCTCGTGCCGGGCACTGAGAAGAGCCTGAACTTTGGGATGCTGCCCTGAACCCGCCGGCGAACCCTTTTCGCTGCCCTGACCCCCCGGAACCCCGCGTCGAGGCCGTCAGCCAGGAAAACAGAGAGGGGGGACTTCAAAGCGGGGATTAGGAGCAGCTGTGCAAATCCACAAATCCGTGCGAGGAGGAGCCGCGGCCCCGCCGGAGCCGGCCCGGGGCTGGCGAGCGGCACCGGGACCGAGCCGTGTCCCCTCCATAGCCACCAAATTCCTGAGCTGAGATTTCGGGAAGAAACGCTGCTTTTAGAAATACTCCTGTGGGGAAAAAAAAAAGGTCAGGTTTGGGGCAGGTGTTGGACACAGGGAGGGAGAGCAGGGAGGCTGGCACAGGTGGCTTGTCCCGGTGGTTTGGCCAGAGCCAAGCTGAGGGGGCGGGCGAGTCCTGCCCCGCCTCATCGCCATCAATGTCCCGGCCCCAGGGTAGGAGAGAGGGGCTGCGACCCCGCTGAGCACAGCCAGCACCCCGGGCTGCACCCTGCACCCTGACCCAGGGACACCCGGCACCCTGACCCAGGGACACCCGGCACGGAAGGTGGCAGCGAGGACCCCCCTCCCTCCCCGGGTGCAGCCCTGGCCACGTCGGAGCTGTTTTTGCCATGGAAATTATTTCCCAACTCCGGCCTCGCCTGTGATCTTCCCCTTTCTTTTCCCCCCTGCGTGAGCGAACTGATGCGCGCATTGAAGGGGAAAGGAAAACTTGAAAACTTCTTCGTGATGTGACATGTCCAAAATGTGCATTTAACTCGCCCTCCCTCCCCGAGTTTTTGGTTACAGAAGCGGTTTGGTTCTCCCCTGGATTGCTTTTATGCAGCTCTGCAGCATTTCAAAGCGAAGCCTCGCTGGAGAGGAGCAATTCCTTTGCTTCTCATCAAAATGCCGCTCTTGATGTCACGGCAAGAGGAGAATCTCGGGGAGGGGGATGGAGAGCAGGAGGTCCCAGCGCTGTTCTGGGCGTTCTGCAAATACTTTGAATGATGCTTTACAGCTGATTCTCGCAGTTTAGCAGGAGGAAAAGCGGGGAGTTCTAGACCTGGAATAAATACTCGGAATTGGGGGGAAGTTCCAGACCTGGAATAAATACTAGGAATTTGGGGGGAAGTTTCAGACCTGGAATAAATACTGGGAATTGGGGGGAAGCTCCAGACCTGGAATAAATACTGGGAATTGGGGGGAAGCTCCAGACCTGGAATAAATACTGGGAATTTGGGGGAATGTAAAGGTGGGGGAGGCGGCCCTGGCTGTGCCGGGGTGCCCGGGTGGGCTCAGGGCTCGGTGCGGTGGGGAAGGCTCCCCTGCCAGGCTCCGGCTTTGCTGTGGCTCCAGAAAAAAGCGCCGGCCAAGCATGGCCGGGGCCGGACGCTGCGGCTGCCCGGAGCTCCTCAGTGCAGCCTTTGTTTTAGGGAGTGAA
The DNA here is from genome assembly GCA_013396995.1 of Dicaeum eximium. NCBI lineage: Eukaryota > Metazoa > Chordata > Aves > Passeriformes > Dicaeidae > Dicaeum > Dicaeum eximium. The sequence continues at coordinate 28,431 of VWZP01010473.1, forward strand.
AGGGGCGGTCATGGGACAGCAGTCAGCCGGGCAGGCACGGGGGAGGACGGGGGAAAACTTTAATTAGGCTAACTTGAAGGCAGGCTTTAAGCAGCAGCCGCAGGAGGGCCGGTTTGATCTCCTTGTGGGATAGAGCCTGTGATTAATCGCGGCCCTGTCGAGGGGACGGACACCTGCCTGTCACATGCTTTGATGCCCGGAGCAGCCTTTGATCTCGGCCGGCTCCGTGGGAGGGTGCTGGAGCAATCCCCGCGCCCAGGGCGCTTTCATGCCGCCTGCAGGGGTCCGTGGCGAGGGGAGGGGGCTCGGCCACCGGCCCGGGGTCAGCCCAGGAGGGGTCGGGGCCAGCCCGAGTTCGTCCGAAGGGGAAAGTTCATCCCCGATGCGAGGGGCGTGAGGGGCTCGCTGCTGTCCTGGGGGAGGTGGCCAAGCGAGCAGGGGGGATGCTTGGCCCCGAGGAGGTCACCTTGTCCCCCTCCACCTGCTCCAGCCCAAAGGGCTGAGGTTGGGGCAGGCAATGGGGTACCCTGGGTGGCGTCCCCACCTCTCCCTGCTGTCACCGTCCTGCTGAGAGCCTGCACCAGTGGCACCACGGCCATTTGTAACCAGCCTGGCACAGAATCATCAAGGCTGGAGATCTCCAGGATCATCAGGTCCAACCATCAACCCAGCACCACCATAATCACCCCGAAGCCACGTCCCTGAGTGCCACACCCTGACCCAAGTTCCTCATCTGTGGCACCAGGAGGAGAGCAGGCAGCAGCACTTGGCAGTGGCCTCAGTGGGGACAAGGGTCACCCAGCCCCTTCCCAGCAGGATTCCAGACCAAACCCACGGGGAAACAGGTGGTGATCGGGTCCAGACTGGCCTCTCTCAGCACCCCCAGGGCCCTGAGGCTGCTCCCTGGGGGTTGGGGTCATTCCCTGTGGGTTGGGGTCATTCCCTGTGGGCATTGCCCCTGCCTGTGATTGGCGTGGGCACCTTCAGCCCGGGTTATTCTCAGCCCTGACATTTGTGCCAAGCAGGCAGAGCATGTCCCCACTGCTGGAGCGGGAGGGGTCCCTGTGCAGCCTGAAAGAGGATCCCAACGTCTCTGCTTTCAGCCTGACCTTGAAAGCAGAGCAGGGAGCTGAGCCCCTCTGGCTCACACGGTGGGCACACCCCAGGCTGGCACCAACTCTGGGTGACAGCGGGGACAGCCCCAGCGATGCTCAGAGCAGCCCAGAACCTTCTGTGCAGGAGCTTCTCTGGGCAGTGGGGCCAAGGATGCCCGAGGAATGGTGGGCAAGGGGGTTCTCATGGCTGGAGGCTCCCTGGATCCGGTGGTGGTCCCGTTACTTTTTCTCCCAGCTTTGCACAGAGGTGGTTTTCGTGATGTCTCAGTAGATGGTTTGGTTCATACAAGCAATAAACGTTCTGATTTTGGGGAGAAAAGGTTTAATGAAGCTAGAGACAAGCATGGGAAAGCCCTTCTCCATGCTGCATGGATGTAACAAAAACAAATTTCCAAGAGCCCTGGACAGGGGCTGTAATGTGGTGTCCTGTTTCCTAATCTCTCCAGTAAGGAAGCAGTGTGTTGAATTTAAAATATCCCTCTGGTAAATGCTAACTATTTAAAGAGTGCTAGGGTCTTAGAAATGCAAAACAAAGATTTGTTGATTAAAAACACATGGTTTGTTCTGGAGGCACGAGTAGCCAGAAAAATCAGTTCTGACAGTATTTTGGCTTTTTCAATCCCACAAGACATGATGGTGATTTATTATAGTGATGTCAGCTGTGGTTGAAAAAAGTTCTCTGTGTTGTCTTAATAAAAGAGCTTTACCTTGAAATCATTAAACTCTCAGCCTGTTTATTTGAAGCGATGACTGTGAATGTGAATGGCCCCCTCTAAATCACCCTGCCCGAGCGGGAACATCTGCGGTGACAGCCCCGAGCTGGCCTGGCTAATGTGAGCCCTGTGATGGATCTGATTAGTGGGGCTTTGAAACCTGGAGGGGAGATAAGAACCCCAGGCAGGCAGGGGAGCCCCCAGACCACAAAGGAGGGGGAATTAGGAAGACAACGGGGTTTATCTGTCTTCTGCTGCCATCCCTGCATGCTCACCTCTGCAGTGCCCACTGCACTCCCTGCTGGGACAAGGCCCAGCATAAACTCTCTAGGAGGGACCTGTGGGGCTGCAAATGCTCTTCTCCAAAGGTGTGCCTTGGCATGTCCCCGTGGTCACAGCTGAGGAGGTCTGGTGGCTTCAGAGTGGCACCAGGAATTGGGAGTGCTGGATCTGCTAACTCGGCCTGATTTTACAGAGATTCAGAGAATCCCAGAGTGGTTTGGGTTGGAAGGATCTTAAAGTCCACTTCATTTCAACCCTCAGACACTCCTAGGCATGGGGCAGTGCACAGGTTTACAAGTTTACAATCTTATTCTCCCAAACAAAGCGGAGTTAATGTGGCAGCTCTGTGCAAGGAGAAGGGTGCAGCAGGGATGGACAGGAATTAATGAGGATGTCTGAATTAATGAGGTGCCTGACACCATTCCTGGGGTGCAGAGGGGCCGGGGTGCTGCAGGATCCCTGGCAGCCTGGCCCTGCCACGAGCCCTTTCCCTGGTGTCTGGCAGCAGCTGAGCACTGAGCAATATTTACTTCTTGGGTAAACAGTTGTAATCTCCCTAACCAGAGTTTATCGCAGAGAAATGAGTTAAATTCCTCTCGGATAATCCCTGCCTGCTGTGGTTTTCTGTGAGCAGGAGGTTTTGGGATGCCTTTCAATGTAAATGAGTGACTCTGGGCTGGAGAGTGATGAAGGCTTGGTCTGGCCTGAGGGAGAGGGGTGCAGGTCCCACCACTCCAGAGACTGCTTGAACTGGGGCTGAGCTGCAGTGGGAGGGCCGAGGGCTCCAGCACAGCCCCCTCTGGGAGCTGGGACAGACTGGGACAGACTGGGACAGACTGGGAGCCCTTGGGTCCGTGGCAGGTATTGCTGGAAGGCAATTCCTCACCCAGCTCCTCCCCTCCAGGTGGGAGAGCTGCAGGTGAGACCCCCAAACCCAGCAGCCAGACCCACCCTGGGCACCAGTTCTCTGTCCCATCCTCATCACTACAGAGCCTCACAGCAGGAATTACACCAGAAACAATACAGATGTTGAAAAATCCCCGGGTGTGTTGTTTACACTGAAATCCCCGGGATCTGGTGGCTGGGATGGAACAGCACAGGCTGAACCCTGACCCTGGGAACGTTACCAGAGAGGAGATGCTTGGCAGGTACTCACATCCCATATATTATCTGCTGCAGCTACAAGAAATATATTTTCCCATCAGCGTGATTATTTTTATTTGACTTTTAAGTCGAGCAGGAAGCCGGCGCGGCTCCCATCCATCAGCACTGTGGCCATTAGAAAATTAACCAAGCTTAATAAACTTCCTGCACAGCTCGCTTCTGCAGCTGCACATCTACAGGAAAACAAATCTATTGACTGGCTCTCCATGGAAGCACATGGCTAAATAAGACTTGTTGGAAGTGAGGAATGGCCCAGGGTGATCCCAGCGTGGCTGGAAAATGCTTGTGCAGAGCTGAGGTTTCAGAAACTCCCTGAGATTTGCAGTGCTGGGAGATGCTTGGGTGGTCAGGAGGATCAGGGTGGGATTTACTAACTGGCTGGTAATTCCTTCATCCTGTGGAAATGCCAGTCTGCAAAATGGGAGCGCTCCTGCTGGTTTCTCCAGGGGCAGGACCAAACCTGGGGTCTCGCTGTGAGGACTTGTCCAAGTGCTCCATGCTGGGGAGCCACGGCCTGGCCTGGTTTTGCCATTTGGGCATCACTTTTAGAGGGATTTCACAGAGCTTTGGCAGGGTGGGGACCCTCATTGGGCCTCCCTGGCATGGAGCTGTGCCAAAGGGCAGCAGGGCTGAGCCCACAGCAGGCAGTGCAGACCAGCAGCACTTCCCTGCTCTGCTCTCCTGCAGAGCCAACACATCCTGGCTGGGTGAGGCAGCAGCACTGCAGGCTGGGGAGAAGGCAGGGAGGCTCTCCACAGTTGGGAATTGAGTGGAAAGAGCTCACACTGCAGCCTCCCCTGTCATGAAGGGAGATGGGCACGTTCTAACCACACCAGCTGCCATAAATATTCAGCTCTGAGGTTTCACTCAGTCATTAGATCCACCTGGAGACACTCTCAGTGCTGCAGACGTGGCTACAGGAGTTTCATGCAATGTGTGACTTCCAAATCAATCTCTTTCCAGCAGGCAGAATGAACTGGCTGCTCACGTCTGCGTGCCTCAAGAGGAGATGCAATAAAAAAGGGAATTCAGCTGGGTACGAGGCCACATCTCCTTCCCTGGATGTCTCTTCATCTCCTCTTCAAACACCCATCAGAAAGTTTCAACCAGGGGTCTGAATCCTTGTATCCAAGGTAGGGAATGGGAAGGGTTTGTGTTTCCTTTCCTTCAGTCCTGCTGCTGCCTCTGCACAGACCCAGAGGGATGGAGCCCCTGCTCTGCTCTGCCGTGGGTGTTCACAGCTCCTCAGGACACCAGCCACACACAGGGAAGAAAGCTGAGCAGAGCCCTTGGAAAGTTTTGGGGTGGTGGATGGGGGTGAGTTTGGCAGAGGCAGCGCATTCCCTGAGTGTCCCCAGCATGGGTGGGGAACCACAGCAGAAAATACCAGCAAAAAAAGCGAAAATACCACCAAAACCAGCAAAGAAAAGAAGGGCTGGGGGTGACACATCCCACCAGGCTCAGGGCGAGGAGAGGCTTTCACTGAGAGGGTTTCATGGGTGGATCCTGCGGGACAGCACCGAGTCCCAGGGCCCCAGTGGGAGCTGCAGCAGCACATCCCATCATTGCCACAACTACAGCGAGCAGCTGGGGACAGTGGGGGGCCCAAAGCCCCCAGACCTCGGGCTGAGGGGGTGTGGGGTGAGGGAGGGTCTCTCCCTTCCTCCTGTGTCTACAGGCAAATTAAAAATTAAATAAATAAATTTGCTAGTTTACAAATAGAACTGTTACTTGTTACTCACAGTATTAACAGTCTCCTTTTATTTTTTTTCCCCCCTTTTTTTTCCAAGGCTGTGAAAGACGTTTGTTTCAGTTGCCAACATCTCTACAGAACTAATGTGGGTGGATTGTGACAGATATAATTTCTCCATCCTACAGTTTCATCAACTTGAGTTCTGTTAAACTATACCCGCTGGGCTTAGCTCCTTTTAAAGTTTCCGCTTTGACAGGTAGATTTATTAGTCTTGAAATTTGTACAAATCAGATGTCACTCGTGGCAACTTGTCAAAATGTCAGTCTGGTGAGGGAGGCATGAAAGGATTTTCTGGAGAGAGACGGGAGGCAGGCTTGAAAGAGCTCGAGCAAGGCAGAAGAAAGGAGCAGGGAGGGATTGCAGCCTGCTTGATCCTGGGGGTTTTACTTTATTAAATATCTAGCGCCATACAGTGGGAGATGCTGCTGGATCCTGCCCGCCAAGACATCAAGGCTGTCAACATCCGCTGACGGCTCCGGCGCTCCCAGCCGCCTTCCGCAGCTTGTTATGGATATTTAGGGCAGGGGTGAGGCGTGGGGAGGGGAAGGTTCCGCTTGGTTTTGATGCTGCGGCGTTTGAAACGCTCCATTATCGCCCTAACCGGGCACGGTGTCTGCCTGGGCGAGCGGCAGCTCCGTGTGCCTGTGCCAGGGGAGTGGGGACCTGCCACCAGCACCCCCCTGCCACCCCCTCTGCAGCTCTGACAGCTTTGGGAGATTCTCCAGTGTCTTGTGTGGCTGGAGGAAGCCCAGAGGGAACATCCCTGGGTGTACAAAACACTATCCAGGTGTTTTTCCTTGTGGTATTGGCCCGGCCTGGGTCCTTCTGGGGCATTCCCTACAATCCTTCCTCAGATGTGGATGGGATCAGCTGCTGCCCACCCCTGGTGCTGCCCAGAGTGTGGGGCTGGGGGTGCAAACCCAGGTGGGGCTGAGCTGGTGAACCCCAGGAATGCTCCCAGAGCTTGGACAGATGGAGCAGGGACATCCCCTGGGGCTGGACACACGGAAAGCTCTGCTCCACCAGCCCTGGGTTCTGCAGGCAGCAGAAGGGACCTCCCAGCCCTTGGGCTCTTGTGCAGCAGCTCCTGAAAGGCCTCGTGTGGAAGTGGCCAAGGAAGAGCAGCCATCTCCTCCACCGCTCCGACCCAATAATTTAAACTGCAGTTTTTTTCATGGAATAAATTTAGAGTTGTTGAAATGAAAACTTAAAAGAAGTTCTTTAAAAAAAAAAAACAAACCCCGCAATTTAAAAAACATTATTTTGATTACCGGTTCCAAGAAGATCAGGAAAATCTCCACCGAAACCAACATTTTTTCATGAATATTTACACTTTGTTTGAAAAATCTGTTTTGGCTGAAAAGACGTTTGTTGATGTTTACTTGGCAGGCGGCGTCGCTCCCCGGTGACGTGGGGACCTGGTGTGGGGACCTGGCACAGGACCTGCTGTGGGGCAGGTGGGGGATGTGGGGCAGGATCGTGGCCCCAGCGGGGTCTGGGGAACAGAGCTGGGCACAGCCCTGCTGCAGCTCCTGATGGGCCTCTCCAAACTGCAGAGCCACAAAAAGGGGTGGAAAAGGCCCTGTCCTGTCACCTTCCCTCCTCTGGAGATGCTGGGGTTGATCTCAGCCCAGAAGGTTCCCAGCAGAGACACAGAATCAGAGAATCACAGAATCACAGAATCAGAGCATCACAGAATCACGGAATCACAGAATTCACCGAATCACAGAATTCACAAAATCACAGAATCACCAGGTTGGAAAAAACCTTTAAGATCATCAAGTCCAGCCCAGCCCCAACAGCTCAGCTAAACCCTGGCACCCAGTGCCACATCCAGGCTTTGTTAAACACACCCAGGGATGGTGACTGCACCACCTCCCTTGGCAGAACATTCCAGAACTTGATCACTCTTTCTGTGAAAAACTTCTTCCTAAGATCCACCCTAAATTTCCCCTGGTGCAGCTGGAGGCTGTGAGCTCTGGTTCTGTCAGAGCTGCTGCAGACAGAGCCCCAGCCCAGCTGGGCACAGGCACCTTTCAGGGATTGCAGAGAGTGCTGAGGGCACCCCTGAGTCTCCTCTTCTCCAGGCTGAGCACCCCCAGCTCCCTCAGGAGTTCCTCACAGAGTTTGTGTTCCCAGCCCCTCCCCAGCCTCGATTCCCCCTCTGTCCAACCCCTCCCAGTGCCCGGGCAGAGCTGCTCTGACATTCCCGCTCATCCCAGGCTTTCCCCTCACCTCTCCCACCTGCCCCGTGCATCCCACACTGTTGCTGTGGTTGAAGAGCCCTTTGGCACTGCCCAGGTGCTGCTCCAGCCCAGGGCACAGCTGGGGGAGGCTTTTCTCATCCCCAGAAAAGTTCATTTCCCTTCCTGAGCTGGGCAGATCTCGGGCTGCTGGGCCTTCCTCTCCCTGACCCAGAGCTCATCCCGGTGCTCACTTCCAGCCCAGCCCTTGTTCTGTGTGCCCCGTGGAGCTGTGACACCAACACCAAGCCCAGGCTGGTGTCTGTGCCCTGCTCCCGAGGTGGGACAGCCCCCAGAGCGGGGTGGGATCCATGGGATCCATGGGATCCATGCCAGCCCCCGCTGCCATCGCTGCAGCCCCAGGGCAGCACAGGGGACCTCAGTCCTTGTCCCCTCATCCATCCTGCACCGTGGGCTGGGGCTGTGGGTTTGGGGCTGTTTCCAGCAGAATTCCTGCAGCAGGGATGGGAATGCACCTTACAAAGAGGAAAATTAAGCTGGGAGACTTTGCTGAATTAATTGGTGCATAAACGCTTCCCTCTTGGAGCGGCTGCGAGCGTTTCTTGCAGGAAAAGAGGAGAAGGGGAAAACCCACTTCACACGGCAGGGTTTTCTTTAAAAGAAATCACTTTGTGTCACCCAGCCTTGATTTCCAGCCTTGATTTCCAGCCTTGATTTCCTTTCACGTGGCAAAGGAGCAGTGGCAGTTTGGTTCTCACATCCTCGCAGGGATGTCCTGCCCCTCTCCGGCCAGGGCAGGACCGTCCCGGGCAGCAAACACCCCCTGGGCTGGGGCAGGAGGGGGAAGAGCCCCTGTCCATCCACCTCACTGGGATTTTCCATGTGCCCCGAGTGTCTCCAGAGCGATTTCGGTGCAGGGAAAGGGAGAAGAGAGGGAAAGAGGAGAGGGGGAAAAAAAAGCGCCTGGCATGAGTTCAGAAAGCTCTCCAGCTCACACATCTGGTTCTTATATTTCAAAGTTAATTAGTCATATTGAGGCTGTCTGAAGATAAATTTATCATCCAGAAAAAACACAAACAGTTTGAAAAATGAAAGGAAGTGAGGTGACATGGCTTGACGTTTAAATAAATCATTTTAACATGATTAAAAAACTTGTCCTCCCTGACACCCGGCTCCGGATACTTTGTAAAGACTTTTTTGACAAAGACAAGCCCCTGTTTGGTACACAAAGCCCCTGCCATTCAATTACACACACTAATCTCTGGCCAATTACTTCTCCCAGCGGCTACTGGGGCTGTGGTGAGGAGTGTGGGGCTGGAGCAGCCACAGAGGGGGTCGAGCATGGGCAGAGGGGCTGGAGGGGTCCAGCTCAGCAGGGTGCAGAGTGTGATGAGGATGGAAATAGAAAATGGACTTGTGCTGGCGAAACCAAGGACTCCACAGAGCCCCCCCAGGCTTGGGGTGCACCTGGAGATGGGGTTTGACTCCCAGGAAGAGGCAGGGACACCCCAGGGCTTCCCCTCCTCACGTCCATCCGCCTCAGGGCGCTGGCAGGGCTGATCTAACACCACCCAAAAGTTCTCTCCCGTCAGCGATTTTGCCTTCAGAGCTTTGCTAATGGGATAATGAGGTGCTGGTTCTGCTGCTGGAGTCTTGTCATCCCTGCAATTCTCACCCGGGCGCGTTGGTGCCACTGCGCGGCCCCGCTAATTCCACCCAAAAGTCTTATTAAATCAGAGGCTTTAGTTTTACATCCACGTTATCAAATTTCCTTCTCGCTGGCTTGACTGATGGAAGGTTTGTGATTAAATGAAATGCTCTCCCTGCACATCAGCTGGGGAACAGCCCAGTGTGGCTGCTTGACAATGTGTCTATAGGCTGAGCATCAATCAATATTCGGGGAAATCAGCATCTCGGGTGACCCAGAGGAAGAGCTCAGCTGCATTTCATTCCTATTCACCTGCTCTGTCGGGTGCTTTCAAGGGATATTTAAGTTTTACTGACCCTGGTTGAATTTCTGATGGTTTTTATTGCCCAAGTCCGGCCTCATCCCTCAGAAGTCACTCAGGATTTTTTTCTGTTTACCTGACTCAGCCCATGGCCTCGCTGCCTTGGCCATTGGGGGCCTTGCAGAAATCCTGGAGCTTCTTGATGCCTTAAAAATCTGCAAAATGGGGACCTTAGCGTGTCCCCCCCCCACTTCCCAGCGGAGCAGAGCAGCCAGACAGGGAGACAGCAGAGCTCCGAAAGCCTTCGCCTGTTCGGAGACAGGGAGGTTCAAGAAGGTGGGAAGATTCACATCTTGTAACAAGAAAAGAGCTCTCCTGGGCATGAAGGGAGCAAAGTGACAGAAAAAGCATGGAATGAAAAGAAAGAAATAAAAAAAAGTGACGCCTAATGGATAAAATGAATATTCAAGTTGTTTCCAGGGAAGAGTCTCTGACTTTGGTGCTGGTTACAGTTACAAGGTTTGTGCGTTTTCTTGCTGTCAAAGCCTTCACCGTAATTGTCCAAAAGTTCCTTGATTATTTCTAACAAAACTGTCAGCTGCCTTTGAAGTATCAGAACAGTCTCATCACATCTTATTAAATAGTAAACATCATTTGCAAGCGTGCAGGAGATCTCGACGTCGCGTCAGACGAAGTGGGTCGGGGAGGTTTGCAGGCAGACACGGCTCCTGCGCCCAACGGGGCTCCCATCACGGCCCCATCCCCAGCCTGGGGCACGGGGACAGCACCCACAGCACCGGGACAGGTCCTGGCAGCTCGGCTTGTCCCTCCCTCGGAGCAGGGAGCACCAGGAGAGCTCTGGGGTGTCACACACACAGCGGGGACAGCGGAACCTGGGGACGCTGCTCGCCCTTCCCCTGCGGGGGTTACTGTGGGAACCCTCCCAGGCAGCATTTTGAGCTGTGTTGGGAAGGAATGACTCAATCTGAAAAGAAAAGGATGTTTAGGACCCAGCCCAAGGCTTTCCAGCCTCGGCTTTCATGCGATTCTTCGAGCCAGATTCAGAGAAACTCATTTCATGTGTTGAAGTGTCTTCTGAGAGCTGAAGCTTTCATAGGAGAGTAATTGTGCAATTAGCTATGAATGAGTAAAAATTCATTCTAATTACTTCCAGGTGTGACACATTCCGTGCTCGGGCGCCAGGAGGGGACAGGCAGTGTCCCTCGGTGTGTGCCTCTGCAGGGTGGGAGCAGTCACAACTCCCAGCCTCGTGCCCATGGCTGCTGTCACTGCAGAGGGACTGGGAACAGACCCCAGGGAAATGCTGGGATGGGGAGACAGGAGTTGGGGTTCTCTTTCCAGACCTGGCTGAGGGATGCTGCCAACAAGCTGGTGGGGCCTCAGTAACGCCCAGTGCCTCTGCCCAGCAGCAAAGGGCATGTTCAGAGCAGCCCAGCACGAGGAACTCCCTCTGTGGCACTGCTGTGACGGGGAACAAACCTTGTACAGGAGCCACGAGGGTCAGACCCCTGCTCGCTGCCACTCACCCCAAAACAGAGGGGGTTCTGTGTCCCTCCAACTCCAGAATGGGCTTCATCATGCTGTGAGGACCTGGAGTCATCCACAGCCCAGAAAGCCACAGCTAAAACCCTTCCCTGCAGGAGAGGGAAATCCAGGTGGATCCTATTGTGCCTGGTACATCATTAAAACCACTGAAAATCGCACAATAAAGCCTGCAAGATTTCTAGCTTTAATTCCAGATCAAAGAGGCTTTGGGAAGGAGCATCCCAGGTTTGAATGCTTATCTCAGCCAGACCCCGTGAGCTTTTGAAGTTGCCCCATCAGTCACTAATCAAAGATCTCCTTTTAGATGGGGAAATCAAATCCCTTTCAGCAGGACCCATGGTTATCAGTTTCTAAACATCACTTGTCTTTTGAATGACCTTTTTGTGAGCTGACCCTGTGAGGAAAACCCCTGCAAGAACTGGCCCTGGAGTTTGCAGAGCATTGGCACACACACAGCCGGGCTTTCAGGATGTTCAAATCAGCAAAGAATGTGTGGGGAAGCAGTAAAACCCTTTAGAGGTAAATAAATACTCGCTGTAGTCCCTGGTTAACACATGGCAATTGCCTCAACTGCAAGCACTAACAAAGGCCCAGCATTCCCAGTCCAAGGAGGAATTCACTGAACTATTAGTCTCTGCTGTTCCTCAGCGTATACAAACAAGCTGAGGAAACAATACAGGATCAAGTTCTTAAACACAAAGCATTTTGGCTAAAGAACCCCTCTGGTAGCATGGATAAAAGGCTCTGTCTCCACACCGCTGTAAGTGATGTGTCTGTGACATCCTGTGGCATGATTTAAGACTAACTCTCCACAAATTGGGCTGATGAGGAAACTGTGCCTGCACAAGGAGCCCTCCTCTGCCACTGCTGGCACCAGGAAAGGCTGCAGGACTCAGGGGTGCAGGGTTAATCTGGGAGCTGCTGCCTCCCTGCAGCCAGCCTGGACCTTCCCCCGTGGGTAGAACGGAGTGACAGAGGCCAGACTGCACTAAGGAGCTCCACAAATCTTCCTTGTTACCCTTTTTCCATCCAGACTTTCAGGGAAGTTGGCTTCTGCTGTTCAAATCCCACCAGGATTTAGTGGCACAAGCGTGCAGCAGAGCTGCTCTCTCCCGTGCCTGCTCCCAGGAATATTCTCTGGTGATGTGATCCCCTCGAGCCCATGTGATCCCTGCCTGTAACTGTGCTGTGCAGGGATCAGATGACGTTTTTCTCCTTTCAGCCAGCTCCTTGATGGGAATTTACACCTTGGGACCGTGAGTGGAGCCCAGCCTGGCCAACATTCCGAGCTGCTGGCACAGCAGAGAGGTGTCCCCTGCTGCGGGGCTGGGCCTGCTCTCTGCCTCGGAGATTCAGACCTGCTCTTGCAGTCCTGCTCTCTATTTCTGGAAGCTGTCTCATGGTTCTGTGTCATTCCCTCTAACTGGATTCTCCACGTCCCCTGGCTCAATGGTTCCAGTGCAGTTAAACCTGGTGGGCTCACACAGTGGGTGCCTGGGCCAAGATCCTGTAAGGACCAGGATCCTGCAAGGACCAGGGGTCCTGAAAGAAGCAGGAATCCTGAAAGAACCAGGAATCCTGCAAGGACCAGGGATCCTGCAAGAACCAGGATCCTGAAAGAACCAAGGATCCTGCAAGGACCAAGGATCCTGCAAGGACCAGGGATCCTGCAAGGGCCAGGAATCCTGAAAGAACCAGGAATACTGAAAGAACCAAGGATCCTGCAAGGACTGGGCGTCCTACAAGGAACAGAATCCCTCAAGGACTGGCTGGAGGCTGCACAGAGGGTCTGGGACTCAGACACGGGGACCCTCTGGTTGCCAGGAAGTGTCTGAGCAGGGACATGTGGGACTGGAAGGAGACAGGAGCACAGGGCACCTTCCATGGCACCCCACACACTCAGAGAGGCAGGGGAGGAATAAAACCCCACACCCACGATGTGTTTGAGCTCTCCTGGTGTTTAAGGGATGCCTTGCAGGAGCTGCTGAGGGCAGAGGATAATCCCTCCCCAGGAGTGAGTGTCCTTGTGACCCCATCCCTGCTGCTGGGGGACGCTGGTGCCCCACACCCCTGTCACCCCAACGTGACATTTCACTGCAGGACGGCGAACTCCCACCTCCTTTTCAGAAACCCAAATGGAGCTGAAGGCAAAACAAAGCCTCAGTGGATGACGAGGGCTGGGGATCACCAGCACCTCACCGGCGCGGCTTTTATTGGGTTATACCTGATTTCTCGCACATTGGCTTGGGCGACTTCGAATAATTAAAAATAAACTCCCTTATAAAACCCAAACAAACGGTGTCACTGTCCCAGGCAGCCCCAGCCCCAGGGCAAGGCTTCCTGGCTGGGGTGAAGACTCGGGCGCTGCCGAACCCAACTCCCAAGACTCCTTTGAAAGCTCCGAGTCTGAGCGCAGGAGACGGGAAGGTGCTGAACGCCCAAGCACTGCTGCCAAAAACCCGAGTGCTTCTTTAATAAGGGCTCAAACAAACCAATAAAAAAACCCCCCATCAGCAGGGCAAATTTCATTCCAGCTGGGAGCTGGATTCCTGTTAAAAGAAAGTGCCAGCAGGCCCTTTAGCTCCAATGGCACTACCAGACACAGCTGTAATTACGAGCTCTCGATTGCTGTGTGAGAGCTGTTATGAATTTCGGTGGGCAGAGGGGCACAGAGGAACAGTAAATCACCCCAACAAAAGGGACAGGCAGCGGGGAGCAGGCTCCGGCCTTTACCAAGCACCATTGTAAAGAACTTAAATTATGAACATGTGCCATAGTTAAAGCAGGATCTGCAAACCAGGAGCTAATTGTCCCCCAGGAGCCCAAGCATCTCTTTGAGTGCAGGAGAAGCCAGGCTGTGCTCAGTGGTCCTTTGTCCCAGGGAATCCCAGCGCCCCAGTTCATCTGTGGGACTGGGCAGGCCATGGCTGTGGCTGCAGAGCCAGTGGGGAAAGCAGTGCCTCAGCTCTGGGGTGTTTGGAGCCTCCTTGGGCAGCACAGGGAGTGTGAGCAGGGTTCTCCATCCCAGAGACCAGCAGAAGATCTGTCTCCTCCTGGGGAAGAGCGAGAGGTGCATGGAAGAGCAGATGCTTGTGAGAGCAAAAACGCAAAATGGATCTTTCTGTCTCAAATTTCCTCCCTGAGCCAGGTTCATTCCTGGGGCACTCTGAGCTGATCTCCACAAGTGGCTCCTGCCTTTAGCTCTGCAGCTGGAGCTCTGATCACAGCCAGGCACTGGCACAGAGCTGTGCTCCAGCTGGATCCAACACGGGCTCAGGGACTGCTGGGGGCAGCAGGACCCCCTCCCCAGCTGTGGGATGGAGATCCAGACCTTTGCCCTGCTCCACATGGCCTCTCCTCCCTTCTGACAGCAAACTCAGAGCAGAGCTGCCATTAGCCATGATTTAGTCACCCCTGTCACCACCCCTCCCAGCGCTAACTCGGAGCAATCTGTTGCTGATTTGTCGTGGATTTGTACCGGAAAGGATTTTCCCAGAAGCTCTGGCTTTCCACAGGCTCCTTTATTAGTTCTGGATGCAGCTCTGGTGGGAGGGTGAGCCAGGAGTGCCAGGACCACTGCTGAACCCTGCAGCCACACCTGAGGAGCCCAAACCCCCCTCAGCTGGAACTCCTGTGGGACGTGTGGGCTCCCAGGGTCAGTTCTTGCCAGGAGAGGTGGCTCTCCTGAGCCAACCAGTGTTTGCTGGTCAGGTGGACACCAAACCCAGCTTTGGGCTCGAAACTTAGACAAGAATGAGTTTATTTGGTGACTTCATCCACGTGCTGTTGGATGTTCTTGTTTTCTCCCAGGAATGCCCTTATCCTGCTCCCTCCACTGAATCCTAGGGCAGCCACTGCTTCCCACCCTGCTCATGCTTCCCTCTAACCCATTCCCTTCTTCCCCAGGCACTCCAGAGCCCCCGTGGGCAGCACCCACATTCCCAGGCAGGATTTTGAGCCGTTTCACCATTCCAGCCTGGCTGGAAGGGAAGGAGCAGCACTGAGCTCTCAGCCCTGGGCTCACACTGGGAAGGAGCCTCCGGCTCTCCCCTCCCCGCTTCCCCCTCCTGCTCCCTCCATCCCATTCCCCAGGGATTAATCTCTGTTTAGCCATCCTCTTCCTCTCCTGCTGTCCCCAGTCAGGATCATCCCGCCCCCGGGAGAAGGAGCTGGAGCAAACACCGGCACTGCCCGACGACACCGGGAGAATTCCGCTGTTTGCCGAGGTGGTGCTTTCCCCCTCTCCTTGATGGATTTTCCTACTCGGAGAGATTTGTCTGCAGAGCACAACTTCTGTGCACCTTGAGAAAGTCAGCGCTGTGCCCGAGACAGCTGCAGGATTAATGTCCCGAAGTGGGGAGCGAGGAGGGAGAGCGTGTGAGTGAGGAAGAAAGTCTGCTCCAAACCACATCAGTAAAATGAGAAAGCCAAAGATTGCGCCATAAATAAGGACCAGTTGACACTTCTTAAATTCATAGCTTTAGCACACAGCAAAGTGTCTCCTTTTTATCAGGAATTTGTTGACAAGGGTTGCAAAAAGATCTACAAATAATACTGAGTGGGGCTATGAAAATGTATTTGTGGAACATTTCAGTATCAGGGATCACCATTATATCGGAAGAATTCATCTTCCTGGAACATTTTATTAGTATCTAGATTTTATAGCAGCTCCCTTTTAATTTTTTTAAAATTTATTATTTTTTTCATTCCTCCAGCAAATATAGCATTGGCTGAGAAGAGGGGGGACCAGAATCCCACACCTCTCCATGCTGCCTCCATGATTTATTCCCTGCATTTCCAGCACAGCAGCAGCCATTAGGGGTTCAGCTTTCCAACTCCTGTTTTGGGGCTGCTTTTTTTTTTTGCTGGGTGACCTTGGGCTCAGCATCCCCTCAGTCCTGTTTGGGGCATCAGAGCCAGGCTGTGCACCAGGCATCACTCCCCAAACCCCATTTTGAGGACAGGCACAGCTCCCTCAAGGCTGCACCCTTCCAGATGGGAGCATGGAAAGGCATTTGGTCCCCCCAAGCCTGGCTGCACCCCCTTTGCCTGGTCCTGAGGAGCAGCTGGGCTCTCCCATTCCCTTTGTGCCCACCCCTGGCTCTCCCCCCGGGCTCCCCTCCCCGCCTGCCCGGCAGAAGGGCTCATAAATCCGCGGCAGTGGCATTACAGACAGTCATAAATAAGGCCTCGCTCGGCGGTGCCGGCACTTTCCATTAGGGCTGTCTGGATCGGGCTGTTGATACCCCCGGTCTGCGCGGGCCCGGCCGTAAAATTTATCAGTGCGCTTTCCTCACCCCATCAATCATCCCAACTGGGAGCCATATGGCAGATAAGGCCTTAAAAACACACCAGGGCGAGCAGGCAGCTCCTCTGGGGCGGGGCAGGGGGGACAAGGGCACCTCTGCTGTTGGGTGGCACCTCTGGGTGTGCAGGTCCCACCCCTCTGCGGGGTCTGTGCTGGTCCAGGAGCAGGAGGAAAAGGAATTCTGTGGGTTTCCAAACCAGCACCAGCAGCTCAGAAGCGGGAATTATCCCCCTGAGGAATAAAAGCTGGACTGCACCTCCTCAGGGGTGTCACTCCTGAACCAAACCTCTAATAGAAACAGCCACATTGATGGGGAAACTGAGGCAGAGCCACATGGGGTACGTGGGGCTCAGACACAGCTCAGGAGCACCAGCTTTGCTCTCTGAGGGACCAGTTTGCTCCCCAGACAGAGGCAGGTGCACCGGGCGCTGTAGCTGAATTTCTGAAGGAGCAAGGACATGATTTGCTCCTGGACTAGTTGGGCAACCCAGCCTGGGCCTGAGCAAGGCCCAGTGAAGAGCAAAGAACAGAGTTTGTGGCACAGTTAGAAATTAGCTTAAGGTATGCAGAAGAATAAAGTACATAGTGTGTGTGTAATAGATGTAGAAGTAGGATTTAGTACCTTCACCACCTTAAAAGTGGAGATAGGCGATTTTTGTTTACATTCTTTTTATGCTGTATACCAATAAGGGGATACCTAGGAATATAAACAATATTGAAACCTATATAACCTGAAACCTATATAACCATTTTAAGCAAATAAAGGAGAACGCTATGTCATGGTATCGGTGTGAGTAGCGTTACTCGGCTGACTCCCCACAATTCCAGGGAACTTCCCCCTTCAGGGCACCATCCACACCCAGTTCCTGCTCTGCTTTCCTTGGCTCTTTACCTCATTCCCATCACATCCATGAAAAAATGTCACCTCTCCCTCCTGCTGGGGGGTGGGAGTGACAACCCAGACCACCAAGAATGGGTTAACCCTGAGCCAACAAAGCCATGTGGCTGTGGAGCAAAGAGCAATTCCAGGAATTCTGCACTACCTCGATACAGGCTTGTCTGGGAGGATCTGCCACAGCTTGGGAACTCTTGGGAACACATTAAATTAAGTGTCCTAAATTCGCCTAACTATGCATTTAATTTGGCAGTAATAGGACGCTCTCTGTGTAATAGCAGAGTTGCTGTGCAATGGAAGAGGAGCTGCATATTAATATTTTGATTATTAAGGACATGTGTATTGGAAGCTTGATAACTGTGTAATATATTATTGCTTAATTGCTCAGACTCTTAAGTATGTTTTCATAATTAGCTGCTATTTAGTTAACATAAATATTCGGCTTATTAAATATAGAAATGCATTTCTGCTGGAGCAGTTATTTGCATGAGAAGAAACCACATGGGTTTCTTCTGGTGCCTGCCCTGGGAGGGCTGGGAGGGCAGGGACCCTCCCTGGGGGATCTCTGGTGGCCCTGAGGCCACTGAAACTGAGCCACAAAAAAGTTTTTCTGCCACAGAGTTCATCCCAGGCACTCCAAACTTCCCCCTCATTGTTGGAGGTGATGGGAGCCCGAGACCAAGGCCTGGCTTTGTCTGGTTCCTCTCAAGCAGAGCTAATGCCCTCACCTGGGCCAGGCAGCTGATGTGCTTCCTCCTCCCTTCATTTGCTCATAAATCTGCCGAGCCAGGAGGCTCCTGAACGAGGCTTCTGCTCTTCTTTCTGCTTGGAGCACCCATAAAAACCATATGGAAATGGGAGGCAGAAATGCACATTTCACACCGTGCCTGAGCTGGGCCTGCAGCTTGGGAGTGTTGGGGTTCTTCTGTGAGA